>JAYRBT010000093.1:37550204-37590208 GCA_036023395.1 Myiotriccus ornatus | reverse complement strand
CTCTATCTCGTCGTTGATCCGCCGGGCTTCCTTAGCTTCCTCGCTCAGGCAGCACGCCATGATGGACTCCAGAGTCATTCTTCCTAACTGGTTCAGACACAGCCCCCAGCCCCCCTAAACCCGCACGCACACTCGCACACACGCGCCCCGCCGCCGCTCCGGCCCCGGGGGGCACAGGCACTCCCCGAGAGCCCGGGGGCCGCCGCAGGGCAGGCGCGCAGGCGGAGCCGCCTCGATGCCACACAGGGGCGAGAAGAAAAGCAGGGCCGCTGGCGGCGCGGATCCCTGCTCCCTGCAGCTGACAACTCCTCCTCTCCTCTAAATCAAGCACCGAACAACATGGAAACATCCACTGCGGCGGCGGCAGCAGCAGCGCTACCCAGCCGAGCCGCCCCTCGCCCCGCTGCTTCCCTTCCCTCGCCGCCGCCCGCAGCCTGCGCGGTCCCCGAGCGTCCCTGGCGGCCGCCGACACCCCCGCCGCCCTCCGATGGGACCACCCCACCTCCCGTGGAAGTGCTAATGCCCGCTAATCCCTCCCCCGCCCCGCACACGCACACATCTCCCCGCCGCTCTCCGCCCCCGGAGCGGGAGCCTGGCGCTTGCGGGGTGGGCGAGACCGCTGCTGCCCGACAGGAAGACGTTCGCCGCGACCGCCCCTCCTTCCCGGCGCCACGGACGCTCGCCTATCCGGCGGGAGTGGGGGGGCCGCTGCCGGGGACCTGCCGGGGCTCGCTCGGTCGGGCCAGGCCCTGCCCGTGTGGGCGAGAGAGCGGCGGTGACGAAAGGGAAAGGAGCGGACTGGCAGGGGCCGCGCTTGACCGGCTTTTAAATGGATTGGCTCCGCGGGCGTGGTGCAGGAATATGGCGTCCCGTCTCCCGCCGCCGCTCCCGCTCTCCCTCCGCGCCGCCGAGCGCCAGTGAAGAGCGGCCGGGGGAGCGGAACCCCCGCCCGCGCGGTGCCGCTCCCCACAGCGGCGGAGGGCAGGGGAGGGGAGGCGCGGGGAGACACTGGGCGGATTCTCACACCAAATGGCCGCGAGGAGCTCTGCCTGCTCCGGTTTGTCCTGCCAAGCAGCGCCTTCCCTACCGCCGCGTTTGTTTTCGCTTCCTTTGTTTGCAGTCGCGGGCACATTTTTATTTAGTTCCCATCCTAGGAGAGATGACTTGGGTTGTAAAACGCTGGCGGAGAGGAGAGAAGGAGATAGGGAAGGGAGAATGCCTTCTCCACCTTTGGCCGGAGTGGGAAAGCAGGAAAGCAGAGCGGGGACACAGGCACACAGCCAGCCGTCGGGCAGGTTTAGCGCCCTAACACCCGGCCCTGCAGGGGAAAGCAAAGCCGTGCGTTCGGCAGGGACGCGCTGGGACACCTCAGGGAACGGCACTGTCGCGGACGATGCTCCACTCGGCATGCGGGAAGCTCCACTCAGCCTCTGCCTCAGGCCCAGTCCCTGAAAGCTGTCCCCACGTAGCCTCCGGTAGCCCCCGGGGTGATGGCACACAATAGGGCAAAATGCAATGACACGCCTTCAGATTTTGTGGATTCATAAACTCCGCACAAAATTCCCACACCTGCACTTCCTCTGGCCACCTCCATATTAAGTTACTTGCATCTACGAATGTTGCCAAATCTGCTGGGAAACACGTACTAGCCTATGTAGTGGGTAGAAGGGCGCATCACTCTCCATCCTCTTTCCAGCACCCGCTGACATCTGTTTTGAAATTCGCATGCACTTTCCTAAAACTTTACCTACATACTGATAATATGAATTAAGTAAGGGGGTAAGAATTTATCTGCCCTAAAGGGTAAGGCTACAAGGGAAGAATAAGAATAATAAAAAGAATAAACCAATCAGGAAAATAATACATTCAATCAATTTTTTTGACCATGAAAAAATTCATTACTTTAAAAAATGCATGATTTTCCACATAGATCTACATTTTACATCTACATTTATGTATCATGTTTACAAATGTTTAAGATGACTTGGATTTTTTTTTTTATTCCAGTCAATTAATACATGACTTTTAGTCATGTATTATTATTTAGTCAAAACTGTGTAGTCCCAGCTGTTAATAGTAGATTATATTTCATTCAAAGCATATTTTCTATTTTAAAACCTGTATGTATATAGGTGTATCTATATATTCATCTGTTTTATGTTCTGGTTCCAGATGAATGCATTAATGTTAAATGCAATAAAAATTTCTAAAGATTGAATTACAGAGACAATAAAAGGCAACAAAAAGGGGAGGGGGGGCGTGGTTCTTCAAGAAAATAATTCTCATTATAGAGTTTTCTTCTAAATACCAGGTGCAAAAGACAGAAAGTGAATGTATGGTAAAAATCACAAGAAATACTTGATGGATGTTTTGTACACGGTATTCAAATCCACGGCAACTCTCTTCAGGAATCACATCTTATAGAAAGGGTAGGAACAGGTCAATGAGTTTCCAGCCTTTAGGTAAACTTAATCAAATCTACCCCCAAATTGAGGGCATACGATTGTATTAAAAACTGTAACATTATGCAGTAGATGAAGTCTTGACAAAAATTTCTTAATCCTTTTTTATGCTCATTGTAGAAGGCATGAACACAGTGTGTACCTCAAATGTAGAGCTGTCATTTAATTTTGCATTTTTAATGAGAAAAGGCACCCCAGGGATCGTAAGTTTAATCTGTATGTACCTCTCTTATTGACATAATGTGATTTCAAAATTTTACTAAGTATCTTCAGATTTTTAATGGATAAGCCATCTAGTCCTGAATCCAGCATCAGCAGATAGCCATTACATACTATTTTACCCATTTGTTTAATGACTTAGTGGAAGTCAGAAGAACCCCATTATGGACAATTACATGATAAACCTATGAGGAAGTTTCTTTCCAGACCTCAATTCCATAACGGTTGGCTTTTGTTTTGAAATGTAAGATGACCTTTATAAATATTTTATCCTAATAAGAACTATCAGTAAATGACAGACATCATTATTGCCCATACAGGTAATTATTTTCTGTAGATACTATCCATACTGTTACCTAATCCTGGACAGATACTTCCTGATAAGCCTGCTCTGTAGCACTAATAATCTCATATTCCTCTATCCAAGTAGTGTCCAGTGCATGGTTCATAGCAACCGGCCTGTGAAACATTTTAATGTTGCTTACTGCCACAGGAAATTAAAAGTGAGACTGACAGAAGAAGAAAAGGTAGTATTAAACACCCTGCATCTTGGTATTCTTGCTTATAAGACAGCAAAGATTGGGAAACTACCACTCTGTTTTATCAACTCCATAACATTCTTTGCACTAATCTATTCCAGTTTTCAATTTCTTCCTTCTGTATGCCTGAAGATATTTATTGCCAGTCTCCTCTGTCTCTTCTGCCTGAGGTAGGTTTTCTGTGATGTTTTGATAGATTTCAAACAGTATCTGAACTTGGTACTCATATGACAATAAACCAGAAGATTGTGTATAGCAACATCACAGTATTTTCATTGTTAGTCAGTATTCCCTCTTAAGCAAGTGGATATCTTGTAAGTGCTTTTTGGTTGCCATTATGTGTTAAGATGTTTTCATAATGCTACACACAAGTAATTATCAGTCTTGTTCGTGAATACTTAACAGTAAATTTAAAGGCCATCAGTATGTCTGAGGTTAGCAAATTACCCTTCCTATTATGCCATCCTATTCAGGTTTTTGTTTGTTGGGTTCGTTTGTTTTTTTAGGCAAAACCAAACCCAAACCAAAACAACAACAATAACAACAAAACCAACAAAACCCAAGCCAACCCAAATAAAATGTATCTCGTTTCTCTGCTGTTAAAGGAGTAACATCAGGTATTTGCAATCCCTCAATGGATATAATCAGTTTGTTGCAGTGTGTGTTGTTTTGACGAAGTGTTACTTATTTCAATGTAAAAGCTTGTCTGCCAAGGTGCTAAGGTACAGGCTAAAGACAAGGGAAGGCTTAAAACTCCCTACTTTTTCACCTACCTTACGTAAAATTTTAGAAACTTGCTTCCTTCTATCCATTTGCATGTCGAGATTCTTATGGGTGACCTATTTCTGAAAAAGTGCCAGTATTTTTCAGTACCCTTTTGTTGTTCAGAGTCCTCTCCAGATACTACTTTCCACCAGCGCCAGAGGAGGGGTGTTGTGTCGAGAGGTGCGTGTGGCGCCCCCGCCGCGCCCCCACAGCCCCGGCAGCGCGGCACAGACGCGCACCCGCGGCGCTGCTGGCAGCCCGCGGACAGCGCCCCGCTCCGGGAGCGTCCATCCCCGGCACAGCGCTCCCCGCTGGAGCGCCCGGGCGCCGCGCCCGCCCCGGCGGAAAAGCTGGCACACAGAGGGCTGAGCTCCTTGACTGGTCACGGAACTGATCTTGGTCTAGTGTACTGGGTGTTTTTTTTTTTTTTGGGGGGGGTCTTGATTCCCCCCCCCCCCGGTTTGTTTTCCTGAATTTGCTGTTAGTGTAAGGATTTGTATTGTCTTTCCCAAAGGCTCAGCTGACGCTTCAAGACTTCTCAAGGAAAATGTCCAGTAGGCACAGTGAGATCCAGACCACTGTTTCTGTGACAATAAGCTGCCAGATCACCTGCATTGGCCAGCTGTTCCCGTAATGTTCTGCACAGGTCTGGTGGAACAGGTTCATAAATTTCAACCCCGAAACCACCCCCTGCCCCCCCTCAAACCAAAATATGCTTGACCTAGCCACATGACACAAATTATATTAACAGATTGGTAGGGTATGAGCTGATAGCACTGTAATATGACAGCTCACTGAAAAGAGATACTTAGTGTTTAGTATTGGCCGCCGTTATCTCTCTTGTTACTTTAGTCCTATTTTTTATCTACTGTTTTTATCTTGAAATGGATGCCAATTATGGATCCTTATTTGTATTTTTATTATTTGGCAATTCTAGAAATTAAAATCTCCTCCCAAAAGTTTCAGCAAAGCCTGTGATTAAATGTTCCACCCAGAATATAGTGTGTGGGGATACTAGTCTTCCACCTCTGTTTCCTAAATTATAAAGCCATATTTTGGCATCATAGGAATACTACTGTTTCTGTCCAGATACCTTTTACCTGTATTTATGATGTTCACCACATTCAATCACACTATTCTTTCAGCTTCTTGAATTTTTTTACAAGGCAACTTTTTTCTTTATAGGGTTTTTATTTTTGTGCAACTCCAAAGTAAGATATTCATATATATCACACATATATGTTACCCTACAAAGACATTGTATAATGTCTAGTTCATTTGCAGTCAGTAGGACATCTCATGCTTTGCTGGATTATAAGTGTTAACAGCATCAGATGTTTGTATGATTTATCTAAGACCTCAAACCTTCTTTTTCTGTTCCTTTACTCTTCCCCTACAGTCTGCTCTTGGATATGTGCTTACTAATTCTGATTTCATTGAAGTTTCATAGCATAGTAACACCATCATTTTGAATGAAATTACACTGTTTTTCATCATCAAATGCGGAAATATTAGACCCTGAGCTCACTTTAAGATATTTAACATACACACCATAATGGCATGACTTCTCCAGTTCATTGACTATTTCATCATATGTCCTCAGAAACAGTTTAACCATTAGAAAGAATAAACCGGTAGGCCCTCGTTCCCACATTAGTTCTCACTGTGTCACAAGACAGGGAGACAAGAGTTACACAGTAAACAGAGGTTTTCTTTTAGTATTTCTTTGGAAAGTATTATGTATAATTCCTTCCATCATCCAAACAGTGCATCAGCTGAGGTTATTTTCTTGCAATCCGAAGTACGTCACTCAAAGGACCATGGATTACTATCTCATTGGCCATAATTTTATAATGGAAGACTAATTTAAAATCAAAGCATGCTTCAATACTTCTCAAAACCTCACAATAAAGTTCAGCATGTAAAGGGAAAATTATTTTTCCAGTGAATATGAACAGAAAATAAATGCCCACTTTCAATGAATAGCACTTCCTAAAACTGCCTTTTCAAGAGGCAATTCAAACACAAATTCACTGTAAGAATTTGGAAGTTTTAGTAATGAATTCTTTGTACTTTGATGTACTTTGATGTACTTTGTATATGCTTTGTATCTTGCATTAATAGGAGCATCAATACCTTTGGCACATTACTACCAAATCTCATAATGAAAAACAAAAGGAAATGTCTCAGTGATAAGCGACATAGAGATAAAAGTTATGACCTAGTCAATTGTATTTTCAGATGAATAATTAAATTATTTTTATTGATACATATAATTTTATTAAATGGTAACAGAAGTCCATCACGAGACTGTTTCCAGTATTTATTGCTTTAAAGTGAATGCAGAGAAGGATCTCAAGACAGAGGGTGATCAGTGTTTTTCTTTAAGTGGAAGTACAGTAATAGGGGAGGTATCTTTCTTTCTCTGTATGAAAATCTAATAGAAAATTTGTGGTACTAAGAGAAAATAGTCCTCTCTAAGTCTTATATAAAGCCATCACAAATACTTGACAAAAGTAGTATTTCTGCAGAAGTATTTCAAACAATAACGAAAACAGAATTAGAAGATAGCAAAATAATTGGCTTCTGTTTGATACTTCAGCAGGAATTGAGGCTTTCAGTTACGTACTGAAGTAAAAATGTGGGTTGTATTTTAAGCCTCAATCTATAATTATGTTACAGCTTTAGTTATATAACTTTAATAATAACTATAACTTCAGGATACAACAGGACAGCCAGATAGTGTACTGTTTCCTGAACCAGTATGAGGTGGTTTGTGAACTTGAACTTGGGCAGAAACAGAAAAAACTCTCTTGCCCGACATGCACAGCTAATACTAGCAGTACAGTGATTGCTGTATATTAGTCATTTTCCCCTGCAATTAGCACTGAATTTAGATAGTGTTCTGCACTATAGTCTTACAGAAGATTTGTGAACCTATAATAATATTTGAGGGAATTACGGAAATTTATCAGTAGGGAAAAGGATAATGACTGATTTCATTTGTTCTAAGAGACAGAAAAGTAGATTTTTCAACACTTACAAAATGTTGCTTTGGACATATAGAGAGTTGTATAGAGTGCTAAGATTATTTAAATACAAATGTGAATAAAAATCATGTATTACTCTGGTATGGGTATAATAGAGAAGCAGGCTTGTCAGGGTGCTGTATTTCTATTAGACTGCTTCCTAATGTGGTTGTATCTTGAATTGTGGGTTTGCATTACCTTACATAGAATCTAAATAAAAAATAACTCTGAAATTTCGTTTTTGTTTTCATGGTTATATGTTTAAAGATATTGCAAGAAGTTAATTTTTTACTACAAAATAAAGAATGTTTAATGCATAGACAACTTTAAAGAGAATGGGAAATTTTCAGAAGAATAAGTGTTGAAATTTTAAGTTGGATACTGAGAACAATTGTAGCTGTGTTTTGAATTATGCTGCATATTCAAGCCTCTTGCATTTATGAGGGAAAACTTTTACCATTAATACCTGCTTATGCTAAGAGACTAGTCACCATTATGTGGGATTTACCAGAAAAAAAAGGCGTTTAGCTCCCCCTACTGTATATTCCACTGTATACAGAAAGATGGAAAACCTGGATTTAAAGATGGAAAACCCGAATTTTGTTCCGATGGGTACAATGTCAATCAGGTAAAAGAAAATTTTAACAATAAAGAAGCTCCATTTGCAGTTTCTGCTAATGTGCTATTAACAGTGGAATCAGATGTTTTAAGGTGTTTTCTAAGTTTTTAGTAGTCTCAAGTTTTTTGGCATTTACAGCATGAGCATATATACTTCAGCATGTAACAGTTTTTCAAGTTCCCTGTCCAATGATATGATTTATTGTTTGTGTATGCTCACAGTTAATTTTGTTCCATTCACATGAAATTGGTGGATCGAAGGACTTGTTAAATATTGGTGCATTCATACAGGAAATGAATACAATTTACTTTTCCAGATAGCTTTTAATAAGCTATTATTTTTTTCAGACAAGTGATTTGGAAACTCACACATAGCGCAATTTCTAATAATTAATATTTGCAAATCTACTTGATGAGTTCTTTTACACTATTGTCATGGCAAGTAACAAAGGGTCCTTTTAAGAATTTTATCGTCTGGTCCATATACTCATTTACATTACAAATACTTTTCACTGAATCTAACTGTTTAGTCTCATAATGGCCAGATTTGTTTATAATAGAATTCCTGAGTTCAAGATCATCATGATCAAAGCACTTTTTTCTGTTTATGTTTTTCATTAAATGTCTTATTTTTTTCCAGGAAAAAAAAGCTCATCTTTGCACATAGACTGAGCTTTATATGTAGTTCTGTGCTTTCATTATTTTAACAGCTGCAAAATACTAATGTGCTGGTTATCTCATTGTTACACCCATTCTCATAAAGAGTCTCTGCTAGACTCTTCATAGGTGACCTTAACGTGGTAGTGTTGTATTAAAAAAGAAAAAAGGTAATATTCTCTAGTATGTCATATATATATTGGTACTTATGCTTAAGTTTCTCTGTGGAGTTCAAAATTCTTCTAATGAAATAATTTCTACCCTTCTGATTTCCAAAATGTAGTCAGCAAACCCCTACTTGTTCGTCTCATAACACCAAATACTCTCTGTTTTTCACTGAGGGGGGGGGTGATGTAAAAGCGAGCTGGTACAAGGGTCTTTCCTGGTTTCAATAAAAAAGGCCCAGCAACAAATGGCTTAATAAGATAACTGTTTCAAAAAGATGGACTAAGAGGAGGAACATACATCTTACACCTCAGGTGCTGGCACCCCATGATCATGCTGCATTGGTCAGAGCACCAGTGGGTTTTTCCTTGGCACAGTGCACAGAGCAGGTCCTGGCTTGGGGGAAAAACTCACCCTTTCAGCCATATGAGGTCATATATAACTTCCTTACAAGAAAAAAATTCTGTTTAAGGGCAAGACCACAGAGAAGGTGTCATGGCAGTGCTAAGCAGGAGCTGCCCACATGTTCTTCCAGCACCCAGCTGTGCTGGGCCCATCCTGGGGCTGAGGGAGCTGTGTGGTGCAGCACAGCATAGCCTGAAGGCTGTGCTGGCCATGTAGCACCTGCCCATGTTAGTTGCAGTGTACAGGGTCTCACAGCCAGGATGAATGCATTTCACCCCTGATCCACATACAGTTTGCCTTTCCCAAACATATATTATAATTTACAGATTACATCAATAACATAAGTGCTTCTCACATGCAACTTCCAATATAGCAAACACAGCTGGTTCAGGTTCACCAACTGCTCAAGCTAAATATCTTCCACAAGGCTCCAGTACAGCATCTTCTTGCACTTTTTTCAAAGTGATCCATCTGCATTTAGGTATTTGTGGTAGTTCATGATAAAATGAACCAGCTAAACCAAAATGGTTGATTTTTGATCTCTTTGTTTTATCTCATTAGAGAGATAGTGCTCCAAGATTCATTTGTTTTTAACCTCATATCATTCACAATTTTTCTGTCCCATATGTTGTGCAGAGGAGGCCAATCAAGCTGGTGAAGGGGTCTAGAGGTTAAGTCATATAAGGAGTAGCTCAGGGATCTAGGATTATTTAGCCTGGAGAGAAAGAGGCTCAGGGGGGACCTCATTACTCCCTACAACTACCTGAAAGGAGGTTATAGCACAGTGGGGATCTGCCTCTTCTCGCAGTCAACAGGATGAGAGGACAGTCTCAAGTTGCACGAGGGGAAATTCAGGCTGGACATTAGAAGGGATTTCTTCACATAAAGCATTCTTAAGCATTGGAACAGGCTGCCAAGGGAGGTGGAGTCAGCCATCCCTGGAGGTGTTTAAGAAAAGACAGGACTTAGTGCCATGGTCCAGTGGACCAGGTGGTATTCAGTAAAATGTTGGACTGGATGATGTCAGAGGTCTTTTCCATCTTACTGATGATGTGATTCTGTGATCATGTACAGTACAATTTAACTGACATTTTAATTCTATTTTTCTGCTGTTTAAGTACTCAGTTAATCTTCTTTTACCTTTATGATTGCTATTCCTCTCTCTTTTCCTTTATGAATGGAAAAAAACAGCTCCATGGTTTTCACAAAAGATTTATCAAGTCCTAAGTTGAGACTTGCATCATATATGACTAGAAAGAGCTGATCATAGTGAGAACAGCCAGTTCTAGCAGTGACCTGAGAGTAGTTAGTTACTTGAATTCTATGTTATAAAATGTAGACCCTATTTAGTACTGTTTGCTTAATCTCTTTTACATTCCCTTTTTGTCTCCATTGTCCCGTTTGACTGCTTTGGTCATGTTGCCTATTTGCATGCTTTAGTAACAGATCTGCTTTGTAAGACATGTAGATAGACAGCATTGAACTGTTTAGAAGAGTATTTCCTTTTTTCTCTATTTAGTGTCTAAAACATTGAGATTCCAGTCCTAACTGACAGTTACAAGCATCATTATTAGTAAAAGGTCACCATTAGTTAGTAGTTCCCTTATTACTAAGCAAATATAACTCGTTTTATTCAGAACGTTTTTTCCTCAGTCAGCACCTGGGATCTGTTTTGCTTCTGGTTTTTGGGGTGCCTTTTAGCACCTATCACCCTCACAACCTCTAACAAGCTTTCTCCTCTTCAGGAGCGTAACCAATAGGCAAGTTCTGTGTAATATTCTCCATGATGACTATTTTATAGGAGCACTTTTAGAATCAATCTGAGTCTGTTGTTTACATTTACACATAGACTTTTGTGGCCACATGGCACCAGGTAAATTTTTATGAGCTTTGATTAGTCATTGCAATATTTAGAGTTAAAATTCAGCAGAATTACAAATGCATTCAAGTGTGCTGAATTACTTTCTGATTAAAGTCTCGGAGAGATTCATAGAGGTTTTAGTTCATGAGACAACATTTGAAATCAAGGTTTACCTTTGCAATAAAAACATAGTTTTTCTTGTAGACTGTTACCTGTATTAGCATGAACAGTTTAATATTTCAGACTTTAAAAAATGTTCATAACATGTTGTCTAGCCAAAAAAATGTAGCCTTTTATTGATGAACTACACTAATACAGTCAATGGGTTTTTTCTTCTCTGAAGAGCCAAGTCTAATCAATATTTGTTTAAACAATCCTGACTATCTACTCCTAAGGTAGCAATAAACAGTGAATAGCAGTACAAAGTTGGTTTTAAATATTAAATGTAAATATGTTTGATGAATTACATATTTTTTAAAATTGTATTTTACTGCCTATAATACATCAACAGGCTGCTATTCTTAATCTCACTCAATTTTTTGTGTATCTTCATAAAAATAAGAAGTATCAGCTATGGTGTGGTAATTGCAATCCACTTGACATGAATCGATTTACATACATGAAAAGAAGTGAAATTATCGTTTTAGATGTTTTGCTAATAAGTACAGGCTGCAAAGCCAAAAGCCAGTGGGAAAGGCCTTGTCTTCCTAACAGTTTACCTTACGTCTAGATATTGGAGAATTGCAATACCTGACTGCTGATCTTAAAGGTAACCATACTGTAGAAAAGAAAGAAAAGGAGTCTACATATAGAAATGCCAGTGGGATAGCTGAAAAAGCAGACAGTCATGCTCAATCTGAAAATACCTTTTTCTCCTTAGGATAATTCTAAGTATAAAGAACCATGGTCAGTAAATTATAAAATACTGAATAACTACAGATGGATTGGCAGTCAATACTCTACTGTTTGCTACATGGAAAGAAAGATTATTTAATAAACCTGCTGTACATATCTTAAATGTTATATACATGCAAAAAATGTCACTTGCCAACCCACTGCCTTGGGTGTCAGGTAAGGGCTCTCCCAGTGTTCAAGGGGCAACCTTCAGAGGCATCATTGCCCAAGGGGGGATGGCCACTGCACAACCAGCTGCTGTGGAGGAAGAGGTCAACAGGCCCTGATGGTTGCGTATATTCGTAGTGTAAAGTGGTTGATTCACAGTCAGATTTTCTGCTATGTTCATGCAGTTTTGGCTGCTTATCAGCCCAGTCTCCAGCTAAATTATTTTTGTGGGGTGTTTGATGCTGAATTTTCACTGATAGCATTACACAATAGGATTAACTTCGTTTAGACCTACTGAGAATCTGCCGGGACCAAAGTTCGGTTAGCTTAAACAGGAGGAGTGCATTTGTCACACCATGTAGATTGGGGTTATTTCACAGGATCATGACTCACTGCATCACAGTAGTCTCCTATTGCTGCTGGGGATCAGCATAACTCCTTTCATAAACACTTCAATTCATAAGAAATTATTTTTGCTCCCACTGCTGGATGCAGATTCCAGTATCTGGCTGCCTGAATGGTTGAGGGGCTTCTTTTGCTGTTCCAGCCTAAATGTTTTTGTTCATGGGCTGTTTATTCAGCACATAGGTGACACAGGACTTCATCAGGACTCTCTGTTCCAGGTCCCTGTCTAGTACATTCTTCTGAATCCATTTCTAAGGTATTTTATCATAACTTTTAATTTGTATTTGATTTGATAACTTTTGATTTGTATTTGAACCTAGATTATTTACTTGGATCAATAGAATTAGCTGTCCAGTATTAGCCAAATATTGTCTAAATCCCTAATTCAGCAGCTTTCTCCTGTTCAAGAAAATGCGTGAACACAGTTAAGCACACTGATTTCATTAGTGCTTGCACGGTACAGGAAGGGATTTTTTTGTTTTGTAGTAAATCACAGTAGCAGCATCAACATAAATAATAACTTTTATCAATTTGAGTCAAAAAAAGGAATATCTCTCATAACCACACATGAGGAAAAAAGAAAGTTGAACAGTTATTTTTACCTGCCTGACAAATAAGCATCATTCTCAACGTTATAGCTCTTGTTTTCAAAAAAATTAAGTGATAGTCTGTCAATTAGCTTGATTGGTAAAACCTAAAGCTAGAAAGAAAATCTAACAGTAAAGAAAGCCTGAAATATGATGGAAGACTGTTAAGTAAATATGGCATGCCTTCTTTTGTGTTTCCTCAGGAGTTTTTGAAACATCTCAGGGAACGATTGATCTTGGGTCAATGAGCATTACTGTAGTCTTCACAATGATATCATGTTGGGACAGCAAAAGAGGCCTTCAGGACAAGAACCATTTCATTCAAAGCACTTTTCAAGTGCTTTGATTCATTCCTGTCTTGTTGCTTGTTCCCACTCTTCTCAGGATTGCATCATTGCACACCTCTACATCAGTATTACATCCGTCTTCACAGCTCTAGATTTGCTTTCTCTCTTTTTTTTTTCTCCCTTTTTTAAATGACACCATCACTTGAGAAACATTTAGCTTCTGTTTAGTACTCAGTGCAGGATATTCTCATATTGTACTCTTTGGAATATGCACTGAGTCATTAGCAGGATGATCTCTTAACTGTAATGGCAATAGTATGTACCTCATTGTCAAAAAAAATTTTCATAAAACATCAGGCTGTTACTGCTGTTTACTTTATACATGTTTTGTAAATTGTATTTCTAGGTTTGCTTTGCTCTTCTGACCTGGCTAAAAATACAGTGGGTAGTAACTACTTTCTCAATAAGCATTTTCCTTTCAGAAATAATTACACTTTCATTACTAATTGCTCTGTTTCAGCAGATATTCATTTGCCTCCAATATCCAGATAATAACTTATATGTTTAAGGAATTTTTTGGAAGATATATGGAAGTTGTGGTTTAGAGATGGTATTCCCTATTTTAGTCCTCCCATTAAAAAAACCAAAACACATACCTCCAACTGGACACTCAAAAGACAAAGATCACAGACTGAGATAAGAACAATTTACTGGGAAAAGCAATGAGATAAGAAAATGAGCAGTAACAGCAGCAACAATATTAATAAAAAAAGTGTACAAAAGAGAGAGTGGTTCACATGAAAAAATGCTCACCACAGACCTTGTGGCAATGAACAACACTGGATGGGTCTTCCTGCCACATTTTTTCTACCAGATGGGACCCCTTCTTGCTGGAAGAGAGTCCCTTCTTCCACCTGTCAATGACATGAGGTAGTATAAAGAACCTCTGTGTCCTAGCCATGCCCCCTCCTGGCTACTGCAAAAAATTAACCCTGTCTTGGCTGGAACCAGGAAAATGGCCTATAAAAAAGAATATTTTTGAATTTGTGTTTAGTTTACAAGATTGAGAATCATGTGTGCCTTACATTATTCCAATAATCATACAGACACTGGTAGTGCCTGCACCACTCGGGGCAGGAAGAGGTAAGGGAGTTGGGAATGAAGGGGTGAAGTTGAGGTGGGAAGAAAAGGGAGTTCGTAGGTAAGTGTGTTTGATTCTCATCATCAAACTCTTTAACTGGCAGAAAATTAATCTTTCTCAAGTTCAGTCTGTTTTGCTTATTATAGTAATTAGCAAGCTGTCACCATGTCTTTAGCTCAGCCTAGGGGCATTTCCATCTTGTTTTCTTTTTGCTTGTCCTGTGGAGGAGTGGTGAAAGAGCAACTGGGTTGGATAGGTGTCTGGTAGCCAGCCAAAGTCAACTCACCATATACAGCATGTGTTACGTTAGGCCACATGCCACAGCAGAACTTGGGCCTTAGTTAGATTTTTCAGGAGGTAAAGTACAATGAGAAGGTACTATATGCAACAACTAAATAATTAAAATAGTGGCTAAAAATTCCAGCATTGCCATGTAATTATACCTTCAAACTGCATCATAAACAGTGTCAGCATGGTTTGTACCTCTAACCTTGTGGGTTGGAGATCTGAATTTGCAGACTATTAGTTGTTGCTCAGTAACGTAAACAAAGTTATCTATTAATAAAGTCACATAGAATAAAATATTTATGTATTTTACATACGCAAAATACAAAAAAATACTAAAATGTTTTTCATACAGTGAATTTATATTCAGCAGTTAACATATGTTAGAGAACACACAGAAATACCATCCCTATAATTACGGAATCAGAGAATGATTTGAGTTGAAAGGCATGGACATGCTTGCTTGCTCCAGGCTGCAAGCGCACATTACCATGTCATGTCCAGCTTCTCATTCACCAGCACCTCCAAATACTTCTCCTCAGGGCTAGTCTTGATCCATTCTCTGCCCAGCCTGTGTCTGTGCTTGGGATTGCACTGAATTGGGTTCCTGTTCGATAGTCTTCTCTGCCAGTACAAAGATTTATTTATCACTGCTCTAGTGAAAATTGAAATTGGGTGTTGGAGCTGAAAGCAGGAGAAAAGTGCATCGAATGATGCTGAGAAGAGCAGTGGAAAAATGTGTGAGAAAAGAACAATCTACTTCCAGATTGACACATTACTGGCAGTGAAATTCAGGGGGGAAAAAATTACTTGTTGATCAAAAATATCTGTATAGGCAATTCTTAGGTACCATCAAATAAATACCAGCTTAGAACAAGGACATTTTATTCTATACTCCTACTCCTTTACTTCTCTTCTCCTAGTCTCATATTCCTATACTCTCACTGCTTCATTCTGTGTCCCTTCCGACCTCCACATGCACTGAATGTGATGCTGGATTTTGCCCTTTAACATTTTTCAAACAATGAACCTAAGATTGGCTGGCTGCCAGACTGCTTCTCTTTCTGAGTCAGGCTAGTGTTTCTGTGACAATGTTTGTCCTCGCCTACAATTGTGAAAAGCACTATTTTTGGCAGAAAATGGGATGTTTCATTTGGTGTTTTCTAAAGGCTATCAACTATATACCCATTTCAGTTAATTGCTAAATTTCCTATACAACTATCATCTTGAGAAAGTTCAAGCAACACTGCAGAATCTTTAGTGAGTTTAAAGTTTTCTTACTGTCACAGATGAAGTCTCCTTATCTAATTTTTATTCAGTTTAAAATATTGATTAGATAGAATAATGCCAGCATTTGCTTCTGAAAAACTTCACTTCTCTGAGACTCTTGAACAATAATATTAAAATGTTACTATAATATTTTTGCTTCATCTCAACTGCCTCATCAACTCAAGTGAATCCAACATGGTTTTCCAGGCTCTTTTAAACAGTTAACACATATGAGATGGATGTTGTCTGACCTCTGGAGGAGCATCAAAGATTCAGGGTAAATAAAAAGAAGGTAAATCTTCCCTGTAGGCGAGGTAATAACCAGAAAATTAGTTATTATATGAAGAAAACTGATTCTGTATTAAAGAACTTTTCTGATGTCATTTTATCTTTTTTTCTTCTGCAAAACAGTACCACTGAACTCAGACAAATGGCTTTCCATAAAGTGTAGAGCAAAGATGAAGATTACCACAGAAGAAGAATTTCTTACATTAAACAGTGTTTATGTGGGTTTATTATTTTTGACTGAGGAAACATAGGAAAATTCAGCACCAAAATCATGATTCTACTCAGAATGAGAAATACTCTATGACACAATTAGATGCTTTTATAATGCTTAACTCAAACTTGCAGCTCAGGAGGCAGTCCTAGGAGTCATCATTGATATCTCTTCGAAATCATCAGTCAAGTGTGCATTAACAGCTGAAAATATAACAGGATGTTGGCAAATCACCAAAAGGGTGCTGAAAACAAGTCAGATGCATCTGTTTGGGTCTAAATATTAGTGAGCCTGTGTTTTATGGGTACTATGTCCAGCTTTGTTTTCTCCATTGGAGGAAGTATGTAGTGCTGTTTGGGAAAGCTCAGAGAATGTATGACTAAAACAGTCACATAGTGGAGCAGCTGCTCTCCAAGACCAAATTAGAAGACAAGTTAATTTATCGAACTTTTAGTTTTCTTTTTCTGAAAGAAACTTGTATCTTGAAGTCTAAAATGGTCTACGGATTACCATGATAGAAAATCTCAAAAGTGTACAAAAAATTCTGAGTCAGAGCAAGCTTCATTCAATGTCATATGGTCACTTGATATTTGCAGAAGATAAGAATTCAAGATTGTCCTGGTTCTGGCCAGGACAGGGTTAAGTTTTGCAGTAGACAGGGGGTATGGCTATGACTCAAAGGTTATTCTATACCATCTCACCTTTTTTCAGGAATGAGGGAGAAGGGGAAGGCTCCTTTCCAGGTCAGGTAGTATGGCACTGGTGGGGTGTTCTCAGGGGGTCTCCGTATAGTGAGCAATTGCGTTCGAATCATTCTTCTCTTGTACACTTGTTATTAATATTGTTGCTGTTACCATCCATTTTCTTATTTAATTTGCTGCTTCCAGTAAATTGTTCCTGTCTCAAGCTGTGATCTTTACCCTTTGTATCTCTAATTCTCCTCTCCATCCTGCTGAAGGGGGAGGGAAGGGGCGAGTGAGTGGCCTGTGGTTTGAAGCGGGAACACTAAACTGGGGAATACCATTTCTAAACCATGACAAATATATACTGAGTAAAATGTCAGAAGTGATTAAACTAGTAATGATGGAAAGCTGAACAGGAGAAATCCAAGTATTATTGTAATCATGTGCTAAATATTTGATAAACTAATTCAATTTCATTGACTTAATCCAATCTTACCCTGTATAGCAAAGTACAGGTCTGGCAATGAAAGAACATTTTCTGCCTGTGCTGCTAGTTGCCTTTTCTTGGTCTTCTTCAGGTCACAGTGCACAGGCATTCAGAGGGGATACCTGCTGTTCAGCAGCAGTGCCAACTACGCTAACTCCCTGGGTGTCTTGGTTCATGACAGTGCCTGGGAGATGTTTTATCCAGAAAATTCTATGTTCTTCAGGCATTAGTATCCATCTGAAATACCATCCTATGCATTAATATTACAAATATGGAATAAGAATAGACAATATTCCTCCTTTCAAATTCTATTTGAATGCATGCATTTTTATATATATATTTTTTCTTCTCTGTGATTGAGTTTGTTGTAATCCATACATTTAACCAGCATATAAAAAGCACATCTCTTGATATGAACCATTGATATCTCTCTCTCTTGGAAGAGTTGTTGACCACTGCCCTCTGGATGTGACCATCCAACCACTTTCTTATCCATCTAATAGTCCACTCATCAAATCCATCTCTCTCCAGTTTAGTGAGAAGGATGTTGTGGAGGACCATGTCAAAGGCTTTACAGAAGTTCAGATAAGTAACATCGCAGCCCTTCCCTGGTCCAGTGATGTAATCACTCCACCACAGAAGGTAACTAGGTTGGTCAGGCAGGACTTGCCTTTGGTGAAACCGTACTGGGCTGTCTCAAATCACTTCCCTGTCCCCCACATGCCCTTGCATAGCTTCTGGGAGGATCTTCCCAGGTGCAGAGGGGAGGCTGACAAGTTGGATGTTCCCAGGGTCCTCCTTTCTATGCTTTTAAATATGGATACAATATTTCCCTTTTTCTAGTCACCTGGGACTTCACCCAAATGCCATGACTTCCACACAGATGATGGACCAAGGGGATTTCAGTGCCCAGAACTGGAGGACCGTGACTGCAACAATGATCAACTCTCACTTGAACCTAAAATTGTGCAGGATCTGCTGCTCCAGCTGGACCCCTACAAATCTATGGGACCTAATGAGATTCATCACAGAATCCTCAAAGAGCTGGCTGATATCATCACAAAACCTCTTACAATGATTTTTGAGTGGTCTTGGGAACCCGGAGAGGTCCCAGCTGACTGGAAGCTGGCGAATATTGTGTGATTTTCAAGAAGGGCAAGAAGGAGAACCCTGGAAACTACAGGCCTGTCAGTCTCACTTCAGTGCTTGGTAAAATTATGGAGAAGATTATTCTGGGAAGTATTGAAAAACACCTGGAAGACAACACAGTCACTGGTGACAACCAGCATGACTTCATGACAGGAAAGTCCTGCTTATCCAACCTGATTTTCTTTTACGTAACCCACTTAGTTGATCAAAGGAAGCCAGCTGATGTAGTTTTTTGGATTTCAGTAAAGCTTCAATACTGCCTCTCCCAGGATCCTTCTGCACAAACTCTCCAGCACACAGCTAGGTAAACATGTCATGAGCAGTTGGCTCACGGGTCGAGCACAGAGGGTAACAGTGAATGGGGTGACATCAGACTGGTGACCTGTCACTAGTGGGGTTCCACAGGGCTCCGTCTCGGGCCCTGTGTGCTTCAACATCTTCATAAATGACTTGGACACAGGACTGGAAGGGACACTAAGCAAGTTTGCAGATGACACAAAGCTCAGAGGAGCTGTTGGCTCCCTCGAAGGCAGGGAGGTCCTGCAGAGAGACCCTGACAAATTAGAGGACTGGACAATCACCAACCACATGAAGTTCAGCAAGGGGAAGTGCTGGATTCTCCACCTGGGATTCATCCACCAGGGAAGTGTGGATGTCTGTATAGACTGGGGAACAAGGTGCTGGAAAGCAGTGCTTTGGAAAGGGACCTGGGGGTCCTGATTGATGGCAAGTTGAATATGAGTCAGTAGTGCCCTGGTAGCCAGGAGGGCCAACTCTGTCCTGGGGGGCATCAGGCAAAGCATCACCAGCTAGTCGAGGGAGGGGATTGTCCTGCTCTGCTCTGCACTGGGGTGGCCTTGCCTTGAATATTGTGTGCAGTTTTGCGCACTGCAATATAAGAAAGATATTAAGCTCTCAGAGAGTGGCCAAAGGAGGGCAACAGAGATGGTGAAGGGCCTTGAGGGGAAGCCATATGAGGAGCAGCTGAGGGCACTTGGTCTGTTCAGCCTGGAGGAGACTGAGGGGAGACCTCATTGCAGTCACAACTTCCTTGTGAGAAGAAGAGGAGGAGCAGGCCCTGATGTCTTCTCTGTGGTGACCAGTGACAGGACCCAAGGGAATGGCCTGAAATTGTGTCAGGGGAGCTTTAGGTTGGATATTAGAAAGAAGTTCTTCACCCAAAGAGTGGTTGGGCACTGGAACAGGCTCCCCAGGGACACGATCACAGCACCAAGGCTGACAGAGTCCAAGAAGCATTTGGATGATACTCTCAGGCATATGTCGTGACTCTTATGGATGGTCCTGTGCAGGTCTAAGTGTTGGACTTGATGATCCTTGTGGGTCCTTTCCAACTTGGAATATTCTGGGATTTTGTGAGTTTTCAAAATGTCATGGAGAGTGTCTTGGCAATTGCATCAGCCAATCGCCTCAGGACTTCGGGATGCGTCCCATTGGGTCCCATTGACTTATGTAAATTCAGGTTCCTCAGGTGGTCACAGATCTGATTTTTACTTACAGTGGGAGGAACTCTGCTCCCCCCAGTCCCCATCCTGCTGTCCATCCAATTGAGAAGTGTGGGAAGAGAGGTTGCCATTGAAGACCGCAGTAAAAAAGGTGTTGAGTATCTCAGCCTTCTCCTCATCCATTGTTACCAGTTTTCCTGTGCGGTTTATTGAAGGGGTAAACACCTTCTCTGACCTTTCTTTTCTGGTTAACATACCTGTAGAAGCCCTTCTTGTTATTCTTTGCATCCCTTGCCAGGTTCATTTCCAGCTTAGCTTTTGCCTTCCTCAGCCCATTCCCACACAACTGAATTTCATCTCTATGAAGTTCTCAGGTCACCTGTCCTTGTTTCCACTGTCTGTGTATCTCTTCCTTCCCTTTAGTTTGACCAGTAATTCCCTACTCAGCCGTGCTGTCTCTTGCCTTGTTTGCCCAATTTCTTGCTTCTGAGGATCACAAGCTTTTGTGCTCTATGGAAGACCTCCCTAAAGATCTGTCAGCTCTGTTCCAGTCTCTTGTCCCTGGGGGCAGAGTCTTTTAGGGTTGGACAGTCACATCCAGAGAGTAGCGGTCAGTGGCTGAGAGTCCCTGTTGACATCAGTGATAAGTGGTGTTTCTCAGGAGTCTGTACTGTGACCAGTGTTATTTAATATCTTCATTAATGACATAGACAAAGGAATCAAGTGCACCCTCAGCAAATTTGCAGGTGACACCAAGCTGAGCGGTGCAGTTGACACACCTGAAGGATGGGATACCATCCAAAGGACTTGGACCAGCTCAAGAAGTGAGTCCATGGGGACCCCATCAAGTTTAAAAAGATCAAGTGCAAGGTGCACCTGGATCTGGGCAACCCCTGGTATCAATACAGGCTGGGAGATGAACAGATCAAGAGCAGCTCTGCTGGGAAAGACTTGGGATGCTGGTGGATGAAAGGCTGGACATGAGCTGACAATGTGCATTTGCAGCCCAGAAAGCCAATCATATTCTGGGCTGCATCAAAAGCAGTGTGAACAGCAGATATCGAGGGAGGGGATTCTGCCCCTCTGCTCCACTCTGGTGAGACCCCACCTGCAGTGCTGTGTCCATCCCTAGCGTTCCCAGCACGGGAAGGACATCGACCTGTTGGAGTGAGTCCAGAGGATGCCACCAAGAAGGAGGGAGTACCTCTCCTATGGGGCAAAGCTGACAAAATTTGAACAGTTCAGTCTGGAAGAGAGAAGGCTTAGGGGTGACCTAATTGTGGCCTTTCAGTTCCTGAAGGGAGCCCACAAGAGATCTGGAGAGGAACTATTTATAAGGGCATATAGGACAGGACAAGAGAGAATGGCTTCAAACTGAAGAAGGGTAGGTTTAGAGTAGAAGAACTTCCACTTTGTATTATATTAGGAAGAACTTTACTGTGAGAGTGATGAGGCAATGGAACAGGTTGCCAAGAGAATTGGATGCCCCATCCCTGGCAGCATTCAAGGCCAGGTTGTTCAGCACTGTTTTTCAAAATTAGTATATATGCTAAAATTAGCATATCGTAATTACTACTGTTACTGTAACTTACTCTGGCAGCTGAGGCTATGCAGGTTGGCATAGTGAATCAGAACAGCATGACTAACTCTGTGCAATGAGACCTATGAAATGGTTCCCAAGCTAGAAGAAAAATTAGGACCATGAACAGTTATCTAGAAGTGCATTATTTTCCTTGATGTAAAATTTTCCTACTTAATTTCAGCAGGAAAAAATATATTATTTCACACATGTTATTTTACATATTTAATTTATATTCTTATATATACAATTGTATAGAATTACATATGCTATATATTTTATCCTATATTGGTATATATTGTATATATGACATCTTATTTAAGATATCATATATATAAATGCACAATACATAATGTTGTTATTTTTGTTTACACTATTTTTCACTCACTATTAACTCATTTCCTAACTTTGGAAACACCCAGTTTTCTGAGTGTTTTTTTCAGTGTTGCTTCTCGTTACAGTTATGACTTTCAGAACTGATCTAGATAGTTTTCAGTATACCTTTTGTGGGAATAATGATTTATTTCCAAAGAATTTTGCTGCCAGATGGTTGATTTGATAAACAGCAATCTGGAAAAACAGCAAATAAATAAAAGAAAGGGAGACAGTGAATGAGAAGAACAGACAAAAAGAGAGGAAAGGTATTCTGTATAGATCGGACAGTGAGACAGAAAAAAACAGTAAACTTTTGAGAATAAAAAGCAAGCCAGCAGTAGAGAAATGAGGAAAAAATTGTCCTATTTAAGGTGAACAAATTCTGCTTTGCATTCAGGCTTCATTACGTAGACTTGGAGCTCTCAAGTCTACTAAAACTAATGCTAATCCATGGAATGGAGGGCATGGCTGGCTATTGCAAGGAGAAAAGAACTAAATCTATTGGCTTATATCCAAGTAAAAAGTATTTTGTACTTACCTCTTGGCCAACTTTCCTCTTTCAGGTTTTCCAAAGAATATCTCCTTACTACTACTTCAGTCTCTGGTGCTAATTCTGTGTTTCAAGAGGGTTTGTACAATTGATGATTATCAGAAAAACTCCTCTCTTCAGACCAAGTGTCATATTTTATACCTCTTTGGGACTGTCGGTGTGAAAAGAGTGACACTTTTTAACTTGATGTGCCTTTGGGCTGCCCTGAGGAAGGCACTGAGATTCTGTAATTTGTTTTACACATTTTGTGCTGAAGAGGCAATCCTGTTACCGTATAATGCAAATAATAAATAACACTGGGCACTTGTCTTATGTAATCATGAGCTTCTGATAAAAATATGATAAAGCTGTCTAATGATGACAGAATGAAATAACTATTTCCTCCATGCTTTAAGCAGAAGATTAACAGTCTCTACCAATACATCTTTGCTTGATGAACCTTGGTCCCTAGCAACAAAGGGCCCCCTCAGGCTTCCTGACAAAAGGTATTCAAAACTGTCCTACCAGCAGCTCTTAAAACCTGACAAATAGTTGTGGAAATCTAGGGTTTGTCCTTTTTGCACTTAGCATTCAATCCCACTCGCATTCTTCAGAACAGAGGAATATTGATAGCTACTTAGTCTTGGAATCAGACAGCTGTTTAGTCTTGGAAGCAGACTTTAAAAGGCTAGATAGGGAAGTTTAAAAAAAAAAAGGACAAAATGTGAAGTTGCTCCTTTAATACATCTCTAGCAGACAGTAAGGATTATACAGAAGAACACTAATTAAGTAGCATACCTTCCAGAAATCCTCATAAAGCAAAGAGAAAATATCTGCTGCCTACCCACTGGGCACAAGGGTAGAGTGCAAAGCCCTTTTTTTTATCTCCCTGATGCCTCTCTAATGTTGGCTATGGTGTGAAACTGTCATGTTAAATCAGATGAAAAAAAAAATTAGTATACATTAAACAAAAAACCAAACAAAATCCAAAGAGCATATGGCCTAGAAAGATACAGGAAGGAAACAGCAAGAAGAAAAATTGGTTCAACACATTCAGCAAAATAATAGATGGTGAAGATGACATCATTTGCCAAAGTGACAGTATTAAGTCTGTTTTAGGACTGTTCTCTACAGCAGAGATATCTGGTATCTCACCAAATCACTTTATGCTTTTGCAGTTCTAAAACAGCCAAGGGAAATGCCTCTGACTGTAGAAGGAAGTAGTGATTATAGTTGCAAAAACAATATATAGATCTCTAGCCAAAGAGAAAACAAAACTATAGCAAAAATTATTTTGGGTCTGGGGTGTTGTCGCTTCTCATTGGGTCCTGCAGAGCCTCTGGGTGACCAGCCACCCCTGGCTGGCTGGCACTGCAGGACTGCTGCTCTTTGGTAGGGAGAAGGGCAGCACTCCTTTCCAGCTCATTGCCCCAGGATCCAGCCTTTTTCCACCACCCAGGGCACAGCCTGCAGTTTGCACATCAAGCTAGCAGCACTGGGTGTGTTATGCAGAAATTTCTAGGCTGTGAAAGGTCTACAAATGACAGACCCTGGGATGCAGGATGAGACATCATTACAGGTACTACATAAAGGCTGCTTATAGAGCATATACGACGATTCATATATGCAGAGCAATTTTGACGTGTCCTCTGTACCCAGCCATTTTGGCAGATCTGTGTCATGTGCACCAAAATTCAATTAAAAAATAAAAGAAAAAGGAAAAAACTTTAGAGAAGTAAATAGAATGCAAAGCAAAACCATTTAATTAAATGCCAAGGAAAAGAACACTTGGCATTATTTTTCAAAGAAAACCAAGTTTGGTAGGGAGCAACTTGGAGCAGTTTCTTTGCAATATTATCAACTTCAGTTTTGGAGATGTCTTTTTAATTAAGTAGCCTGAACAGCCAAACCTTTAGAAGCAAAGCTTCTTGAGAATATATGAATTTTATTTTGCTTGAGTTTAGTCTGCAGCACTGAGAGGTAGGACAAGCACCAGGAATATCTTTTAATACTGTCACAAAACCACTGGTTTTGCCATTTGCCTGATTGTGGCCTCGTGTCTCTTGTCTCTTACGTTCAATTCACAAAATGTCACAGTAAAATAATTTGCACGGATGGTGATCTCAGACTTATTGAAATAAGTCTTGTTCCAGTACACTTGATAGCACTTAAGGTGCTTCAGTCGCTTCTGATGTCAGTCAAAGACAGCGTGTAACATTGCATCTGCGTAAACACAGTGTCCTCACAATGTTCTAGGGGTACATCTAATTTCTCTGAAAAACTCTCTCAAGTTTGCTCAACTTTAGAGTTCAAATCCTGCTGCCAACAAGTAGACTAGAGGCATAACTTTTAAAATAACCAAGTTGCTTTTAGTCATCAATCTACAGTAATAATTTCTTTTTAATTACCTACACATGAATGAACTGCAAATTCTAGGATCAGCATTTGGACTCCATTCTGAGTTATTTTGCCTTATATGTTGCACTGTGCAATGCACTGCACTGAATGCTAATGATTCTCTGATGTAAAGTCTTACCTATGTAAACTAATTTCGGAAACTAATGAGAAACATGACTGTGAAAGCGGAATTTGTTCACTCTGCCGGACTGCTCAGGCCAGTTGAGCGCGGCTACAGCTGTACATCAGCACAGCTGCTTCCCTACCGATACAGCTCCTTACTCGCATGCCTTGCTCACAGTGAAGCTGAGCAGCACGTACAAAACATACTGAAGGACAGCCTGCCTGCTTTGTTCCAGCACTGCACTTAGAGCTTTTTTAATCATTTTTTTAGGACAGCGTGGTTCGCGTTCAGCGCTACCCTCTCCGTCCAGCTCGCCCGCCGTCGCCACTGCTGCCCGCGGCCATCTTGCAGGCGCGCGGGCGGCGGGGCGGTGGCCAATGGAGTGCCAGCCCCTCGTGCCACGTGGCGGCGCGCGGCGGCGGTTGGAGCGCGGGGCGGGCGCGCGGGCGGCGCGGGCCGAGGCCGTAACGGGGCGGTAACGGCGGCGCGGGGCAGGGCGGGGCGGGCCCGCGGGAGGAGCGGGCAGGGGCCCGGGGGCGAGCGCGGAGAGTGCGGAGGGGGCTGAGGTCGGTTCTGGGAAGGCAGGACCGTCGGGTCGGTGGACGCGGGGTGCGGGTTCGGGTCCGGGTCCGGGTGAGGGAGTGACCGGGTGTCGCTGCTGCCGGCCGCCTCTCGCGTGCCCCTGTGGGTGACGGACAGCGCAGCCCCCGGTTGTTGCCCGTTCAGCGGTGCGCGATCTGAAGGAGTTCTCAGGAGGGGTGTCGATACTGAGTGGGTGAAACGCTAAAAAGCTCCTCTTTTATGCCAGTTAAAGCCGCGGTTGTCTGTGTGTGTTAGCTGGATGCTTCATTACATACCTAGACGCAGTGGGGCAGCAGGTCAAATACGATAAGCGCCGTCCCAGCAGATCTCCAGGCCATGGTTAGCGAGGCCAGTAAGCACAAGGTCAGCGCCCAGTTAAGCTTCCCGCCTGTGTCCTGCAGTTCGGGATGTGGGACACGGCCATGGCTTCTGCAGGCAGCGAAGACCTGGTGTGCCGTTTGCTTGCCCCTCTGTACATTCGCTCACCTCATTATTTTGATCGCTACAAAGTCCTCGAGATTCTTAGCATGGAACTTGATTTTTCAGTTTTATTTTTGTTTCTTTTTATTTGTCACCAGCTAGTATCATCTGATGTCTTCTGGCATCTATATTGAATGATACAGTAAATAATTGTCATCTCTGTACGCTGTCAGAGCCGGTCAGTGTACTCTTAAGGTTGTGTCAGATGTACTGACTTCACTGCAGAAGAGTTCTGGCTTACATAGCTATTTTTAGTTTGGAAAGTATTGTGCGTATGATTAGTTTGGCCGTTTTTCTCTCTACCTCCAAGTGGGTTTAACTACAAGTTCTAGGACCTGGATCTCATTTCTTTACTTCAGTTAGAGGTGTGGTGTTCAGGTGTTGCAATGAAAGCCACTGTGAAAGAATATTGCTTAAGCTCTGGAGATAGAAAGCAAATATTTTGTGTATCGATACATCACTAGAAACGATTGGTGCCTTAAAGCTGATGGCCGCTTTCTGAAGCTGAAATGTTGGACTATAATTTATTAATTTCTGTTCCTGTGGCCAAGTGTAATCATTAAATACTAGTAAATCATAGCTAAAATAAAATAAAGGGTGTGGAGGAACTGTATTATTATAGTAATATTACCTGTATTATATATAATTATTATGTATTGTATCTTATGACATTTTCAGTCATTTGAATACTAAAAATATGATAATTTTTTTCTAAATTATGTTCTTAGAAATGGCTGTCCTTACATGCTTGTATCTGTCCAATAATTCTTGTCCTAATTTGACATACAGAATTTTTCAGAAGACTGCTTGAAGCTTTCTAGTCTGTAGCAGTAAGAAAAAATGTTTGCAATATGAAAAATGTTTGATATCCTGTGTGGAATACTTAATGCTGTTTTGATCTTAAATAAAAGTATCTTCTATATATGCTGACAAATATTCCTGTTGAAACAGTGGAATTACTTAACACTTAATAGCAGTATTTAGAGATTCTACTTGGAAGTTAGTACTGTTTTACTACATGGGTAGTAATGTATAACAAAAACTTAGGCCTTCAAATTGCTTTCTGAAATTTACTGGGATACATATACAAGGTATGCAATAGCAAAAATATTTAGGAAAACACATTTTTATTCTGTATTCTGAGGGGAATTTAGACTTCTGGCTGAAGTAACAGAGTTCTCTTTCCCAACTAGTTCTGTTATGTTTCCCTTTATGGTGGGCCAGGGAGTATCCAAGGCTTTTTGGAGTCTGCAGACCCTAACATTACAAAATTAAATTTTAAGAGGAAAACGAGATCTTTACAACAGTTAGTGCTTGAAGATCAGGCCTTTTGTGTTCTGGATATACCTATTTGTGTGGGGAGAGTAAAAATGCAGGTTTGTTGGTTTGGGTTTTTTTTTCATCCGCTTATTAATTCAGCTGTACTTACGCAAGTAGCGAGCATCACAAGACGTCAGTTTTTTAGTTGACACATTAAGGATGTGTAAATGCTATACAATATATAGGAACATTTCCATGTTTTGGGTATGCATATTGAATTAAGACTGTGTTGCAAAATCCATTATATATTGAAAAATTTTATATTTTTTCCCCTTTTTTATTTTACAGAGAAAATTATCACATAAAAGAAATGATTGAATCAGTCAAATTAAGGAGGCAGTGCATGCTGGATTTCTACTCACATTATGAGCATCTTTGTGAACTTCAAGGCTCTGTCCCACTGAAAGCTGTGAAGGCTAACCTGACTCAGAATGCTGTTGATCTAATTGTAGATCACATCAAAGCCACTGATTGGGCACCACTTCTGAATGCTATCAGGCATAATAAAACTCTGACTTCTATTGGAATAAGAAGTTTACATCAACATGGTCTTGAAGAATCAGGTCCATAGTCATGGCTATAAAAGTTAAATATTTTGATGTATGCCTGTTGCAATTTGTTGCATAAAACTTTCGTATGATTGAATACATGGGGGAGGAATTGTATTGCCTAAGGAATTTTTTCTGTTTAAGAAAATATGCAAAGAAAAGCAAGGTGTGATTTTGATTGCTTTTAAGCCAATAGGGACTTTATTTTACTGATACATAATTTCTGTTGTTTATTAGGTGTTGAAAGATATAAAACTTACTATAGAAGAACTCCAGCAACCCTATCAAAAGACTTAACTGGCCAACTATGCAAAGCTGTGAAAGGCTGTCTCAGTATATCAGATGTACTAAAAAATTTAGAACTGCAGGGTTTGCTTCTGAGGGAAAGAGATCTAACACTTTTAACAAAGGTGAGAATATATTAGTATACAAATAAATGGAAAATATGCTCAGAATAAAGGATACTAGCAACTAAATTTTGTAAGTATTCGTGACAGACAAGAATGGTTCTCCTCTGTTATGTTTGTGTTTTGCATAATACTAATGATTCTGTTGAGATAGTTACTATAACCTAGTCTTTCCAAATGTCTCAAAATCACATTAATCAAGCCTTAGTAAGATCTTAGCAACATCTCTGGCATGTGTTTGAGGCATATAATGTATGCATTTGACTGAAATTACGGTGCATGTACGTGATAGAAAGAGCGTTGTGGGACACCAAGGAGGTAAAAACTGGTCTTCAAGATGTGTTATTGGAACACTCCAATTTGCTAGTGAGTGGCTTCTAGAAAAAGAGGTTCCTCCTGTGCTAAAGAAATGAACCAGCTTTAACTGAACTTGAACTGAACTGACCTTCCTCTGAACCTCTAGAGTTCCTTGGAGAGAGCACAGAGTTTGAGCTGTTTGGGTGACTTGATCTTTTCTCCTGTTTTGCCTTTCAAGCCAGTTGACGATGTTGTTTTATTCTTAAGGGCTTAGCCACAGCTTCATCTCTGGAGAGTATCTCTTTAGCCCACTGTCCAATTGGAGATGGAGGGTTGGAAAGTAAGTTCAGAATCAAAAACGTGTAAATATACTTTTTTTTTTTTTTTTTTAGTTTTTAAATAGGTCAGCAAGTTTTTCAGTATTTCCATTCCTGTTTTAAATTTGTCTATAGTGATTAAAATAACAATCCTCACTTTATTCTACATGGTTCAGCTTTTAAAGACTTGATTTTCTTTGCTTGATGCTAGTAAATAACCATACTACTTTATAATGATGTTTATACTTGCATTTAAAACAGTATTCATATTTAACTCTTTCCTGAGTTTCCATAAGTAAACTGAAATAAAATATGTTCTAGGTTATTCAGATAGTCTTTGCTAAACATTTGCAGTAGAAATGTATAAACTTGAAAGACTTTAAATGTATTTAAAATACACTTTTTATGTAACACTATTTCTTTGTCAAAGCTTTTGCCTGTTAAAGCTGATTTAGCCTCTTAATAGGGCAGTGAAAAAGTGTGTTTTGATAATCTGGAAGTCATGTGTGTAGATAACATGCATTCTTTTGTTTTCTTCAGCAATCTGTCAGAGTATAAAGAATACAGCTACTATCAGATCTGTAAACTTCACAGCATGTAGCCTCACATGGCGAGGAGCTGAACATATGGCAAATGTGTTAAAGGTAATTTAATAACTTTCTTAGAACAAAATGTTCACAAGAACTTAATACATTTGATTTTTTTCTTTTACTTTCAAGATCTAAATCCATTAAAGCACTTTGTGAGGAGCATATGTGACTAGTGAAGTGTATAGTCCTTAAAGCTGTGACTTTATATGCCAAAAGTAGCTTGGTTTAGTATTGAGGGATTTAAATATCTCAAGTATTCTTAGGCACTGGGTAAGAATAATCAGTTTTACAGTTTGGAAGCTACTGATTAACTGATAGTAAACATGTGACTAGTACAGTATTCTAATTAATGTTAACAGTGGTTTCTGTGGAAGCACAGAATTTTGTAGTATGTATGTATTTCCTGTTCAATGTGTGTTGAAAGTATCTCTCTGCCAAAAGAAGGTAAAAAGATATTTTGTTGTGAAGTTTAATGATTTCTGTTGCAAACGGGGTAATCTGAACAAACATGAGTTAACTGTAAGGTTTAAAAATTACTTGCATTTCTTGAACTCCAAAATGGTATAACTATGTTTCTTAATATCAGCACTCAAGCCATTGAGCATGAATTACGAAGAATGATAACTTGTGATCTTGTCATCAATAATGGTCTTGGCTTTGCATTTGGTAACAGCTTCTTTGTTTGCAAAGCACCAGGCATTGAGAAGACATGGTGAAGCTTGGGCTGAAAGCCTGCGTTACAGGCGACCTGACCTTGAATATATGACAGGCTTGAGACGGGTTACTTTGAACTGCAACATGCTTGTTGGAGATAGAGGAGCAAGTGCCTTTGCAGACTGCCTAGGAGAGGACCTTTGGCTGAAAGGTATTGCATAATAGACTCTTAAGATATGGTAGTGGCAGGCAGAAAACTTAAAATTGTTGGTTATAACAATTGCAGCTAGAAGAGTTACTTGCTATGCAACTGGGGAAGAATACTCTTTTTTTTTTCCAAAGAAATTTTTCTTCCTCTTTTGAATTGCCAAAATATCCAAATACTGAAGCTACATGGAATCAGATACCTGTTGAAATTGTTTTCTAGTTTGAGGCAGGTCTACATGCATACTGATGGAAGAGGATCAGGGTAGAGAATACTTAAACAAACTGGACAAACAGTTGTCCATAGGCCCTAATGTGATGCATCCACAAGTGCTGAGAGAGCTGGCTGATGTCATTTTGAGGCCGCTCTCAATAATCCTTGGAAGAGCATGGTGACTGGAAGGACAGGTGCATGAGGACTGGAGGATAATGTCAACCTTATCTTCAAGAAGTCTGGGAAGAAGGACCCAGGAAATAAAAGGCCAGTCAGGCTTACTTGGATCCCTGGGAAGGCACGGTTGCGATGCCATCTGGAGGGACCTCAGCCAGTGGGACAAGGAGCGGATGGGAACCTTACAGAGTTTAAGAAAAAGAAGCACAAAGTCCTGCAACTAAGCTGGAATAATCCCATGCACCAGAACATGCTGGGGTCTGTATGGCTGGAAAGCAGCTTTGTAGAAAGGGTCCTACAGCTCCTGGTGGACAACAGGGTGTCCATGAGCCAGCAAAGTGCCTTTGTGGCAAAGAAGGCCAATGGTATCCCAGAGTGCAATAGGGAAGGACTTGTGAGCAGGTTGAGGGAGGTGATTCTTCCTGTTAACAAAAGTGAGGCCACACGTGTATTCCCCAATACAGGAGAGAACTGGAGCTAATGGAGAGAGTCCAGTGAAGGGCCACTAAGATGATGAAGGGACTAAAGCAACTCTCATTGAAGAACAGGCTGAGGAAGCTGGAACTGTTTGGCTTGGAGAAGAGATGGCTCAGAGCAGGGTCTTACAAGGCACACAAATATCTGAAGGGAGGCTGTAGAGTTGGAGACAGACTCTGTCTGGTGGTACCTGGTGACAAGGCAAGAGGAAGTGGGTACAGATTAAAATACAGGAGGTTTCTCCTGAATGCCAGGAAACTTTCTCACTGTGAGGGTGTCCTAACACTGGCACAGATTGCCCGCAGTGGTTGTAGAGTGGTTTATATTACTTCCTTTGCAGTTGTTAACAGTTGTTTAAGTTGATCTATAATACCAATTTAAATTTTTAGTTTTCTTCTGTTAAAGTAATACTTCTGCTTTACGCATGGCTGTTATCATGTCTCTGTATCTTATGCTTCATGTTCTATGAAATGGAAGTTTTCAGCAGATGTGGATTAATTTTTTTTAGATATTGACTATTAAATTACTAACTAAATGTCATTAGTGCAATGAATTTTATTTTTTTTAACCTCCTTAAACATTTCAGCACTTGATTTGCAGCAGTGTGGAATATCCAATGAAGGAGCAAGATCATTATTAGATGCTCTTCAAACTAATACAACATTAGAGGTACTTGACATAAGAAAAAATCCATTAATAGGTATGTATCCGTGTCTGCCTTTGTCTTCTTTGTTTGGTGGTGAGGTTTTTCTCTTCTTCAGTAACTATTTTAAGAAAAAAACTCATGCCACATTAATTTGCTAAACATTTTTAAAATGAGGGAAACAGGAAGGGTAGGTAGTGTGTACTGCTTACTCAATGATCTCTTTGTTTACATTAAGGGTTGTCTCATACAAAGAATTCTTAGTAATGTATTTTAATTCATTCTAGGTCACGTTCTGATGAAAAACATTATTGAAAGAGTTCTTAAGAATGGAACTGGTGCTAATTCAGAGGTATGTTTTACAGATTTTGCAATTAGTTTGGGGTTTTCTTTGCAGCTGCCATTGCATTTATTTTTTTTTAAGGAACAACTTTGTTCAAAATTACTCTAAAACAGCTATTGTAGTTATAAACAGAAGTTTGACTTTTAGGCAGTTAAAAAACCAACAAACCCCACTTTGTTGGGGAAAACCTAAAAACACTGTCAACAACATGATATTGCATTGGGCTTTTTATATGATTTTTCATGGAATTTAAGGTGTAACATGTAAAAAATCCAGGATATACATTTAATGAAAAGAAAAATGGAAATATGCGTGTATATGGGCATTAATGTAGAATGATAAATAAACAGTGCTGCTGGAGAGCTTTCTACTACATGTGTCCTTAATAACATGGTAATAATAAATTTTCATTAAAAGTAAAGGAAACGGCAGTTTAAAATTCAAACTTAATTTTCTGTGAAACTTACTTCATGTCACTAATTTATGTAATTAAGATTTTTTTTAAGTTACTCAAGACTGTCCTTTCCAATGCAAATCCTCTAAGAAAACAGAGTTCAATTAGAGTGCAGTACCCCCTTTCATCTTTATCTAACAGTCCACAGAGAGTTCACAGTAATGTGCATAAACTGAGTATCTGGAGTATTTATTATTAGATACACTGTTCCAATACAAAGAAATCTGATTCAGCTCCCAAAGGAGACAGGAAAGAAATGGGTGTACTCTTGTTCTTTATTTCACAGAACTGCAGCAATCCTAGTCCTTGTTCTGGAACTTATTACTCTTTTGGGTTTGAAAAGACTTAAAAGTCAGGGCTGTGGATCTGAAGGGAGTATCTAATAAACTGAGAATTTGTGTGTAGAATTCCTTGAGAATTAGTACAGTTCCCCACTTCAATCTCTTGAAGAATTTTCTTGAGAAATTGACCTTCGTTGTGAAGCTCTGTCTCCTGGGCAGATCCAATCAATACTTGCAAAAGGTTGCAGGGATCACATGAAAATAGTATCTACTGGAGATGCTAAAGATATTTGGAAGTTGAACCATGGAAAGAAGCAACTCTGGGGAATCTCCTTTATACTAAGAGATAACTTGACTCAAGACATTAGTTTTATATTTTGGCACTTAATGCAGTATCTGCAGTTTTACTGGCAATTCTTCATACTTCATTAACAACATGAATGAAGAAGTACTGACCAGCAGTCAGTACTTGATAAGTAGCTTCTTATTCCACCAGTCCCAGCAGTCCTTCCATCCTGTTTTGCATAAAAACTGGTTGTTTCTCTTTGGTTTTCAATAGCTTGTAGGTGATTGCCTTTTGGGTTGGATTTTCAGGTTTGCGAAAAGTTAGTTCTCTGCTCCTAATTTATGCCTTTAAATTTGTTGGGCAGCTAAAACAAAAAAAAATTGTATTATTTTAGCAGCACTGTGTAGCTGTAAAGGTTGTAATTGTGGATATGACTGAGTGTAATAGGTGGTGAAAGTTTGTAGAGTTTCTGAGAGACTGAAGAGGTTAAAGGAAAAAGCCATTGACGGTGTGTATCAGGTTTGAGTGGCCACGTTTTGGTAGTGGGGGCACTACAGGGGTGGGTTCTGTGAGAGGCTGCTAGAATCTTCCCCCATGTGTGGTAGAGCCAATGCCAGTTGGCTCCATGATGGACCTGCTGCTGGCCAAGGCCAAGCCAATCAGGAATGACAGTAGTACCTCTGTGATTTAGGAAGGAGATAAAATGTTGTGAGGCAGATGAAAATTGTATCCAGAGAAGAGCGGAGTGAGAACATGTGAAAAACTCTGCAGACACCAAGGTCACAGTGAAGAAGGAGTGGGAGGAGATGCTCCAGGCAGCGGAGCTGAGCTTCCTGTGCAGCCCGTGGTGAAGCAGCTGTGCTTTTGCAGCCCATGGATGTGAAGAACAGGGATGCAGAGATCCACCTGCAGCCAGTGGAGGAGACCCACACCAGAGTGGGTGGATGCCTGAAGGAGGCTGTGACCCTGGGGAGGGCCTGTATTGGAAGGTCCTGGCAGGGACCTGCTGACCCATGGGGAGAGGAGTCCTCGCTGGAGCAGGTTTTCCTGGTAGGACTAGTGGGTGGCCCTAGGGGGGACCCACAATGGAGCAGGCTGTGCCTGAAGAACTGAACCCTATGGAAAAATGACAAACATTGCAGCAGTTTGCGAAGAACTGTTGCCTGTGGGATGGACTCAGGCTGGAGAAGTTCATGCAGGACTGTCTTCCATGGGAGGGACCCCACAGGGAGCAGTGGAAGGATTCCTCTCTCTGACCAGTGGCAGAAAGCAAACTATGATGAACTGATCATAACCCCCGTTCCCCATCTCCCTGTGCCACTGCAGGGGGAGGAGGGTGGGAGAAGGCGTTTTTAAGATTTATTTTACTTCTCATTCACCTCCTCTGATTCTGTTAGTAATAAATTTAATTAATATCCCCACTTGGAGTGTTTTGCCTGTGATGGTGGTCAGTGAGTGATCTCTCCCGGTCCTTAACTCACGAATCCTTCGTTATATTTTCTCTCCTCTGTCCAGTTGCAGATGGGAGTGAGAGAGCGGCTTTAGTGGGTACCTGGTGTCTAGCCAGTGTAAACCCACTACAGGGTGTCTATAAAACAAGCTGCTTTCAAAATACAGCCTTTATATTTTGCTGTCTTTATACTTGCATGCAACAAAAGCAGCAGGTGCTTGGACAAGAGACAGGTTACTGGTCTAGATGAACTTTAGTATTGACCTAATAAAACTTCTATGTGTCTTGTAAAACAAAATTAAGATGCTTTTAGACGTTTACAATTTCATTTTATTCTTTCTGCCTGTTTTTTAGTTTAAAAAGAACAATTGTCTCGAGGAGCTAGATCCAGCCATAGACCCCACAGAACTTACACAATTATTTGAGTCCCAAGTGAAAAAAAAGTTTTTCTCGCCAATGATAAATTTGAACGAAATTTGGTTGGTTAGAGCACAGTAATGGCATTTTAATCTTTCCTGTGCTTTAGATGGGAATAACTTTGGCATACAATTCCTTCTACTCTGATGTGGTGTTTAAAGCTGAGAAAAACTTTGCATTAATGTCATCTGTATTTCCTTCAACAGCTGCTTAGCACTGGAACCTGTATTAGTGATGCACATTGAAAAATAATTGCAGTGTAACTTAAGAATATCTACCAGGAGTAATGAAACTTTTTATCAGGGCAAAGGGAAGCTTTAAGAATAGAGCTGTTACTGTAAGGAAATGAAGTTTGTAGTACAGCTGGGGTTTTTGATCATCACTGTGTCTTAAATTTAGTTTGGGGCTTTTACTTTGTAAGGATGAATTTTCTTTACAAGGCAGTGAAAATACAATTTCATATTTTTTGAAATACTGATATTATTGGTAATGCAAAATTGTGTTAGGTAACCTTTTATTACTCTGGAGAACTTTGGCCTGAGCCAGCCATTCCTATCAAGCCAGTTTTCTGAGAATGAAGTGCAGAAACCAGAGTTGTCTCTTTACAGATGCTGTGGGGTTTTTGCTTTAAAAGGAGAAGTGTTTTGCGGAGGACATAGGAAAACATCAGATGGGATAATATAGTTTTGGGAACACTTTCTGATAATGTAGCACTCAGACCTGCATCAAATCCATGATTGAATTTGGGCTTTGTGGGACTTCTTTTTTTTTTTCCTGATTTTACAGTTTATTAAGTTTTCTGTAAGTACCAGTGTTCTCTATATCTGACAAACCCCCTTCCTATTTTAAATAAATACCTCTTTAGCTATCAGTTAGTAAACTGATTTGTCTTTCTTTCAAAAAAAATTCCAGTATAAGTGGCTGACATCTCCGTCCTCCAAGGATGCTTTGAAAAATAGACCAAAGAAAAGAACTATTGTTCTAGGAAGTGGTCGAAAAGGAAAAGCTACTATTCGTATTGGTAATACTGTCTTTATTTTCTCTGACTACTGTAAATTTTGTCTATAAAATTAATACTTAAGAGCTTTAATTGTAACATATACGACATTAGTGTTTTACAGAACACTTGTCTCCAAAAAAATTCCATTTATTTATTCAGTAGTGCATCTTCTATCATCACTGGTATCTGTAGGAAACTTGCTTTTGTTTTTAGTGCTGCTAGACAGTGGCTGGCAAAATCGTAGGACATGCTGAGTTAAATATGTGGAAGAATTGCACATATTTATTCTGAATGCATCCTCTCCACAAGCTTTCACTTCTGCGAAGCTTGGCAGTAGTAAGTTCTTAGTAGCCTAGTTCTTCTGCTGTTGTAACCTTTCTGTAGCAAGCTGTCCTCTGCCAGAACAAACAAACTGATGTACAAAGTGTTCTAAGATTTTTTTAAAACTTCATGTAAACCTATTATAAATAGTATGTTTAAAGTGAGATAGATATCTTGAATATTTATAATTTAGTACTGATAGCTGTAATACACTATTTTTCAGTAAGCTACTAAAAATTTCAATGTAATACATTTGACTGTCTTTCGTCTTTGCTCTAGTTATCTGGAAACAGAGAGGTAAGCATAAATCGAATTGAAGTCTTTGTGCAAATAAACTGTGGTGATCAGCGTGGTGGAAGAAGAAAATGCTTGACATTTACAGTTGTGGTGTTGTGGGTGCGGGTTTCTTGGTGTGGGTTTCGTTTTTTTTTCCCCTCCTATTTTCTTTTTTCTGTTTTGGGCTTGTTTGTTGTTTGGTATTTTTTGGTGTGTTTGGGGTTTTTTTTAAGAGAGGGAGGGAGTCAGGAGGTGAAAACTCTTGTTTACTATTTTGGGATGGAATTGAAATTTTGAATGCCATTACCATAATTACACATATCCATACCATTACAAAATCATTTGTTTTATTGATCTCAGAGAAGTAACAATCGTAATTCTCGCTAGTATGACTGTATGAAATACCAGGTGAACAAATTAAGTTTTCTGGACTTGTTAGTTTCTGACTTAAGGAACCTGAGTTAGAGTGATCATCCACATTAGGTTTCTTTTCTGAATCTACTTCAATTGATTTATTATATGATTGACTTCAATTGACTACTATATGATTTAAACAAAAACAAAAGACTGGACTAGTGAACATGACTTTTTTTCATTACTAGTTCTCTTAAGTGAAGAGACTGCCAGTGTTAAGTAGAAGCAATCCATGAGTACCACGTTTATTTTTAAGCATTTTGCCCATAAATAAATCACCGTTCTTCACACTAAAGCCACTAGAGGGCAGTTTGAAGCACATATGTAGCTTTATTGTCTACATGGATTGTCTCTCATGTAAATCAATGGAATTAGGTATCTGAAATTAGTGATGTTCATAAACCTCTTCAGCTACAAAATTTTACTTCCTTTTTGAATAAGAGCTTGCCTTAGTTGCATCAACCTAACATAGCAGTTAAGTATACCGGCTTAAAATTGCGGGTTTTTGTACACTTTAGTAAAGTTAGACTGAATGGCAGATTTCTTACTTATTATTAATAACACTTATTATAATAATAGTCCCTATTATTAGACAGGAGGTTTTACTTAGGAAGAACAGTATACTGTGAATTTGTATGTAAATAATTAGGTATAATGTATTTTCTTTTCGTCTAATCTTACTGTTCAATACAGGACTATTGTCTAAAAAGTCAATAAGTCCTGGGAAAAAAAGTACGTCTGTGAAAGAGAATTACTCACCAAAACCACAACCACCAGGCACAAAAGGCTTCCTTCCTTGGCGGACTGCAGAACGTGCAAAGAGATGCAGGTGAGGTTTTCACAGTACAAGGGAAAATAATAAAGCATAAAACCAGCATGATAAATATAGTAGAGAACAGTGTTAGTCTTTTAAAAATATGATTTGAAAGTTACACATGCAATTTTGTATTGCATCCATAATTTTTTCTGTTTATATAAATTTTATGGATTTGACATAAATTCTGTTCTAACAAGCATTTAAAATGCACATAAATAAATGATGGCCCTAGGAATATTCAGATGTTGCCAAAAAACCCACCACAACCAAGCCTACCTTGCCTGCTTGTTCTTTTGTTAATTCTTTTGAATTTATGATACTTATCATAGCTGAAAGTGCAAGTTAGTGTTGTAAGCTTGTAGTATAGTTGATTTGGCATTTGATGCCTAGGTAGTTTTTCCACCTCTTCTTTCTCCTCCATTTCCCCCAATACAAGTATAATTATTGTGATCGTCTAAGTCCTGTGACTTAAAATAAAACTAAAAAAAGTTAGGTATGGAAGCTCTCTTTTGAAACAGCTTTTGTTTGGGTTTGTTTGGGTTTTCTTTTAAATCTGTACCCTAGACCTCAGCCTTGCAAAATGGAGACTGTATAACTATTTAAGCAGAAAAAATTCCTTAGTGCTCTATCATAAGTGTAGTTATTAAACTTATTTTTTAAATTGCTGAGCACTAAATTCTCCTGTTGACTTTAGTTCAGAATAATTAACTAAGCAAGATGCCTACTGACGATATTAATGTTAGCATCCAGTAATGTTGCTCTAAATCATGATTAAGTAGAGGGTGCTGATAGAACAAAGTGAGGATCTAATGAGGGTTAAAGGAATACAGCACACTGTCTGATGTTTTTACTCTTGTGCTTCACCTGCCCTAGAATCCTGTATTTGGGAATGAATGTAGCAATGGTGACATTATAAACTTATTTTCTCAGAAGTGTTTTGTTGGGTTTTTTTTCCTAACTAGAGGTGGAGCTCTGGATCGTGCTGGAGAATTGCCAGTGGAGATTCAGGTACTGTTTCTCTCACAGTGGTTTCTTTAGTAGGTGAATGCCTGGAAAAAGATAAAAGTGTTCTTTCCCAACAGAATTTGTCTAAAAGTTAAGACTGGAACATACTTGTAAAGATAATCTCTCATGGAAGTGCAAAAAAATAGTTTACATCATCATTTGGTTGAAACTTCTTTGCTACTTGGTGTACTTCCATTTCTGTCTCTGTATCTTTTGGTTTCCTAGTCTTATGAGCAAGCTGGGTTGGAGTATGGGCAGAATCTCTCCAGAGGCAATAAGGAGGACTAACAGCATTTTTCTTTGAAGGCTTTTGCACCAACTTTTTTGTCTTAGGCTTGGATTATGTACTTGTGTTTGCACCTGTCTGTGAACTGCTCTAGTAGATATACCAGCAGGAGAAGAAAAATCCCCACTTTCTTCCATCTCCTTTGCATCTCACTTCCATCTTCCTCCCACCTTACCCACTGTAGAATAGCTGGAGAAGTACATTTTTATATACTGATAAATTAAACTGGCTCACAGAAGGGTGTGATGGCTTCTCACTTACACACTACTCTGCTGTAGGCTTCCCATGGACTGCAGTCCTTTGGGAAAACCTTCACTTTCACAGGATCCCCGTACACCACAGTTCCTTTGATCCATCTCTCTGCTCTGATATGGGTCATGCCTGGCTGGAGTGAGGGTATTGGCTCCACCACAGAGCACTTCTTCCTGCTCCTAGTCTGCTGTTCCCTCTGTTTTTTCTCACTGTTTTTGTTCCCACTTCTTCTTCCTGTCTGGAGCTTTTTGCCCTTTGTTAAATCATCTCACCCTGATGCTCCACCAGCCTCACTGCTGGGCCCAGCTCTGCCCTGTATTGGGTCAGGTGGGACCAGCTGTGTCTGAGGTGGGGTAGCCCTGGCTGTGCCTCGCAGGGGCCCTGCTGCTAAATCCTCACCACGTGTACCCAACGTATGCACACATAGGATTGATTTATTTTTTTAAATATT
>JAYRBT010000093.1:37513028-37545805 GCA_036023395.1 Myiotriccus ornatus | reverse complement strand
ACTGGAAGGGACACTAAGCAAGTTTGCAGATGACACAAAGCTCAGAGGAGCTGTTGGCTCCCTCGAAGGCAGGGAGGCCCTGCAGAGAGACCCTGACAAATTAGAGGACTGGACAATCACCCACCACATGAAGTTCAGCAAGGGGATGTGCTGCATTTTGCACCTGGGATGGGGCAACCGTGGATGTACCTACAGAGTGGGGAATGAGATGCTAGAAAGCAGTGCTTTGGAAAGGGACCTGGGGGTCCTTTATGATGGCAAGCTGAATATGAGTCAGCAGTGCCCTGGCAGCCAGGAGGACCAACCGTGTCCTGAGTGGCATCAGGCAAAGCATCACCAGACGGTGGAGGCAGGGGGTTGTCCTGCTCTGCTCTGCACTGGGGTGGCCTCACCTTGAGTATTGTGTGCAGTTTTGGGCACTGCAATGTAAGAAAGATATTAAGCTCTTAGAGAGTGTCCAAAGGAGGGCAGTGAAGATGATGAAGGGCCTTGAGAGGAAGCCATATGAGGAGTGGCTGAGGTCACTCTTGGAGAAGAGGAGACTAAGGGGAGACCTTATTGCAGTCTAGAGCTTCCTTGTGAGGGGAAGAGGAAGGGCAGGCACTGATCTCTTCTCTGTGGTCATTAGTCCTGAGGGAATGGCCTGAAATGGCATCAAGAGAGGTTTAGGTCGGATATTAGAAGTAGGTTCTTCACCCAGAGGGTGGTTGGGTACTGGAACGGGCTCCCCAGGGAAGTGGTAACAGCACCAAGGCTGTCAGAGTTCAAGAAGCATTTGGATGATACTTTCAGGCACATGGTGTGACTCTTGGGGATGGTCCTGTGCAGGGCCAGGAGTTGAACTAGATGATCCTTGTGGGTCTCTTCCAATTTGGCATGTTCTGTGATTCTCTGATTCTGTGATCAAATTTGTGTACATTTACAGTGTGATAAATCAGGTTTTTACAAAACAAGAAAACTTCCACATTTATTTTTAAAAAATCATGGTAATCTAACTACTTTCAAAGCCATTGCCCTTTGACATTACACACCGGCAATTTGAAGAAAAAGATCAGTGCTGTCACCTTTAAAATTATCTAAAATCTGTCCACAACAAAAATACTGTAGAACTAAGTTTTCTAAGAGTTCCTTGCCAAACCCTCCCAACATATTAGAAACTTTAAAATACATACATATATACAAATGCGCACACGTTATAAATGGCAATGTAAGCATTCTTCAGGTCTGTGGTAGCTATGACTGGTCTTCAGTGCTAGGTTATGGGATTCCAAGTTACATGTCAAGTTGTGAATTTAGAATATTATGGTCACTACCTTCTGTACTCTTCTTGCGTGCCTGAACGAGACATTTCTTCCACATCTTCTAATGTTGATTGCAGTAAGACTGTGGTATTTTTTGATGATTCTCCTTAGAGAATTGCCCCCAACTCTATGCCTGGGGGTTAGGAACTCTTAAATAGTGTCTTGAAATGTGTTTTTCTTACACCTTCTGACTTCTACGAGTGATGCTCCTGTGTTTCCGTGATAAAGATAAGACTAGCTTTCTAGTTCCAGGGTTAGCTTGGTTGATGCTAGTCTCGGGATCATTGGAGTGGGCTTCATTGGGCAGTAGTGACAGACCCATAACCATCACTTAGAGTGGTTGTCACTGTGAGGCCTGTATCTGGATTATTCTAAAACCTGTATCTTTGAATCGGATGCAGAAGTCCCTTGCATCTTTTAAGACCTGTGAGGACCTCTTTGCATTTGCAGAAGGATTAGTTGTACTACGCATGCTGTTGCACACCAGTCTTCTCAGATGATTGCCTATATGAAGTACAGTAGTATGCTTTTGAATAAACTTTTGATAGTAAACAGACGATTTCAGTACTATTTGGATCTCTGCTTCTCTGTAGAACTGGTTGATAAGGTACATACAAAAAGCTGTGTCATTTTACATATAGGTTCCCATATATCAAGTGTATAGAGAAATAAAGTTTTGTATACTGTTAATTCATGTAGTCTACCCTCTGAAAATAGATTAGCTTGATAGTTTTAACAGTTTTCACCTTTCAAACCAGAAGGCTCTGTTAAGGTGTGCAAGAACAAAAAATCCTGCTTGTTCTTCCATGTCAGATGCTGTAATTAAAGATGATAATGCTCTGCTGGCATATCACTACAAGAAAATGTAGTATTGCGTATCAAATCCTGACTACTATTACTGAAACTGAGATTTACCATTTAAAACTAATAGTTAAAATACATGTGTTTTTCTGGTCTCATGAATAAGGCTGAAATATGTTGATTAGATGTTTGGCTGTGTTCTTGTTAATTTGATGCTAAACTTGGGATTGTGAAAAATCTTACTTTTCTACTGAAGAAATAAGTGAAACCAATTGGAAAGGTACAGTTCTTACAGTTCAGAATTTTGTATTCTTATTCCCGTAAGAAGGAATAAAATGCTGGATAAAGAATACAGGCTGAAAATCTAGAGACTTGTGCTGCCATTTCATGTTATCTGTTGCAATATTACAAATCTGTTAAGCAAATCACACTTATTTCTACTTTTCTTTCCAAATTTTTTGCATCGTAGAGTTACATACTGGTAGACATCTGTCGTGTATTTTCATAGAAGATTAGCTGATGTTTGGAATGCCATGTACTAGTTGTTAATTGCATGTGTTGAGTTTTTGTATACTGCATGTTAATCTGACATTTTGAGGTAAATTTCATGATAGTTTATCTGTGTTTGATAGTTGGAGCTGGAAGAATGCATGGAAAAACTAAAGGAAGAACAAAGAGCTAGAGAGAAGGCTGAGGAACGGGTAGCAGAGGTAAGATACTTAACTGTTAATGATCTTTAAAGGAGGTGTTCAAAGTCACATGGATCATTTACTAGTCTAAGGGCAATGATGAAATCTGTGTTTAGTAATGTGTGTTTGTTCTCCTGATCCTGTTCCAAAGCCTTGAACTCCAGATCAAGCTACTCTTTCAATGGGTTTTGTTCATTTATTGTTTTATGGTCTGTGGCATCCTGATACTTACTTTTCTTGAGAAAGCGATTAAATCTGTTTGCAGTTTGCACACATGGATAGTTCTTTGTCTCCCAACTCATTTGTCATGACCTGTGCTGAGAAGCTCTTTGTTGCAGTTATTGTTTAATTTGGCTTATTGTGTACCTTTGGTTTTTCAGCTTTGTTTCCACAGGCAATAACCATGTTGGATGGTCGTCTGCATGCCAGTTGCTGCGAAGTGCAGCTTAGTTTTAACAAAACTGAACAACTCATCACACTTAAATTGTGAAGTCTTCTCTCCCCACCTGCTGTTGCTGACCTAAAAATATTCTTTTGCATCACTAAGCAGAATTTCTTCTAATAGAGTTGCGTGTAAGATAGTGTAAACAAATGGATTTGGTTCTTAGATGTGAGTGGAGGGGACTGAAAGTGACAATACCTGTTGAAATTGGAGCACCAAATGGTACCCCACAGTACAGGGAGCAGATATCCACAAAAGACTGCAATCCAAAAGGTTCATTGTAGACATCTTGTGCAACCATCGCAATCCTCCTGTAATGTGATTTGCACCAGTGGGCTCTTCTGGGTGTCTGTTGATTGAATACTTAAATGCTTTTTAGCTAAACACCCCCTGCAAGAAATCTTTCTCTGTCATCCTAGACTGGTTGGGTGTAGCACCTTGGTTCAGGAGACTGGATAAACCAACTAGCAGTAATCTTTAAAACTGTTCATTTTGATGCTCATTTAACATCCACAGAGTACTACAGAATGTATATTTTTTTTGCCCTCATAAAACATGGAAGAAGGAAAGCCCTTTGGTAGCATTTGATTACATAGCTGTAATCTTAAATGAGTGTCTGAGTTAATGCTTCCCTCAAACACAAAACCTTGTATATCCTGCAGTTATCATTCAACTTTTATTAGTCTGTCATCAATTTGATTAATGTTTACTGTGGAGAAAAACTGAATCATCCTTAACTTTCAGTTTTGGGATGCACAGTGCAGGGGAGAGCTAATAGTAGTATGCATTCCCTCTGATACAGAGGGGTGAATATAAGGAGAACATTGACCTTCATTATGGTTCTTTTACTAGTAAAATAAATTCTTTGGTGTTAGTGTGTCATTTAATATATGCACTAATTTGTTGAAAGCTAATTTTTTTGTGCTTATACTTGCTCTGTAACATTGCGTTCATACTGAAGACAGTCCTGAGCCAGCAGTTTTGAGTGCCTGCAGCAATATCACTATGGCAACATAGAATTACAGCTGTGGATAAACAGATCTTCACAGAGCTCAATATAACAGTGCCCTGAATGTGTCTGGTACAGCAAACTCCGTATCTGTTACATCAGTTACTGTGGGTATTTTACTTTGTAATGCTGCTTTAGGCTCACAAAGTTGAGGTTTGATATTTTGGGATTTTTAACAGAAAATGAAAGAAATTTCTTTTTTCCCCCCGCACTCCACGTAGCTGGAAGTTGAAAATGCAAGATTAAGGAATCTAAGTATCTCCCTATCCGAGGTTCTTCATGCACAGTCAGTAACCGGCACGATTTTGGAAGATGAAAGTGTTCTAGGCAGCATTGAGAACTCCTTCCAAAAGTTCCACGCTTTTTTAGACCTCCTTAAAGATGCTGGGTAGGTTCTCACTTTACTTAAGTCTTGCTGTTTCTCCTTAGATCTTTTTCCAAAATTATCTTCACAATGAAGTATGCTGTCTTCTACCCTCCAGATTTATAGAACTGTAATTCCAAAGAGCAAAGGAAAATAAATAAGCCATGTACCTACTGTTTAGTCTTTTCCTAGGGAAAAACATGATCCAAGCACTTTTCATGTATCTGTGCTTGGGAAAGTCTTTTAAGAAGCCCCTTCCGAAAGAGTAGAAAGGTTCTAATACAGGATGTTTCCAAGTCTTTATTGAATCACATGTGCCTTTTAGCATTTCCATGAGATGAAAGGCTCAAAATGCAGTTGAATTGGCTTCAGAAAGTGTCCTATTTCCTTGTGCTATCCATTTTCTAATTGAAGTATGGAAATCTAGATTAATGAATCTGGCCTCTGTATTTAAATTCTGGGTTATTTATTATTATGTTAATTATTTTAGAGAGTATTGATTAAAGTTTGTCTTACCACTGTACCTGCAGTTTCTCATAGGGTGGTTCATCCTTCCCTGTCGTCAAGGAATTTCAGCTTAAACCTGATTCGTAAAGCTTATGTAGCCAGGCATGGCAATCCCATCCACAAGAATGAAGGAATGCTATGAATATATATTGTAGTCTACTCTACATTTTCAGAGATCAAAAAAGATATTATTTGCCTCGCACTTCCAGATTGTAATGATGTAACTCAGAACAAATAACAATGGCCTCAAGTTGTCCCAGGTTTAGACTGGATATTAAGAAAAATTTCTTCACTGAAAGGATGGTCAGACATTGGAACAGACTGCCCAGGGACTTAGCGGAATCACCATCTCTAAAAGTGTTCAGAAAACATCTAGAAACTAAACATCTAAAACTTGGTTTAGTGGTTGACCTGGCGGTGTTAGATTAATGGCTGGACTTGATGATATTAGAGGTGTTTTTCAATCTTAATGATTTCATGATTCTATGATTCTGATTTACTGTGAAAGTCACCCCAAGGTTGTGTTCTGATTTTGTGACAATCAATTTGCAGAGTTGGCATTACTTCAACAATTAATTCAAAACTTTTGAGGATGGGACAAATGCATTTTCATGATATGAAAAATATTTTTTTCCATACAGGCCCTATGTCTATTCGTAATACTAGGAAACTCCTCTGAAAGTTACAGAATCCTAATCACAAAGAGTGCTCTTCTCATAAGCTTCTGTATATTGTATGCTGTGCTATCAATTGATGGCTGCAACTTCTCACTTCTTATTGAGGCTTAAAACACACAAGTAATTGGTTTGGCCAACTTGTAAACTGGCAGGTGACACATCACTGTATTTGTGAAGCATGTCATGGCATTTATTAGGTATTATGCTAGATTGGAGATGTGCACCATTCTTCTGCTTGAATGAGAGAGTTTTGATCTTTATTCTGTCTGACGTGGAATCTGCCTGTCAGCATCCTGCTCCGAGTGCAGTGCTAACTAGGAGAACTTCATTTTCAGACTCCTAAGACTTGAGTTTTAAACCTGCAGGCTAATTTGTGCAAAGATAAGAAAATACCTCTAGCTACTTGGTTTCATCTTGGTTAAGATACTAGACTTCTCATAAAATCATGGAAAAATATCTTCAAAGCTTTAAACAGATTCTACTTCTTTTTCTGGTTTTGATTGTTTACATCTTTCAAAGGCTAAGAATTGTTTGTATCATTTTCTATTGAACTTTATTTTACAGACTTGGACAGCTTGCTGTATTAGCTGGGATAGACCAGTCAGATTTTGGCCTTTTGGGGCATCCACAAATGAATTCTACTCTCAGTAAGGCTGCTAACTCGGTAAAGGAGAAGTCTTTTGAAGAAGAAAGACAGGAACATACCCAGAACAGCAAAGTAAGTCTATAGAGAGAATGCTAGAGGCAAGTTTAATTGATACTTTTTAATGTACTTTCAGGCTGTTATCCCCCTGATTCATGAAGTATTACTGCAACTTCTACTGTAGCTGCATTTATATAGTTCATAATATTTCAATAATTAATATAAGCTTTTAAAGTGTTTACCATTTGGAACATAAAACAGTATTTTGTAATGTATTAAAGTATTGGTGGTAATAATGTGGTTTATGACTCTGAAATAAGAAGTTCCAATAGTAGTATACATTCATTAAAAATGAAAAATACTATGACTAGATTTTTTAGAAGCATTTAATAATGATATATAGTGATTTTAAAAACCTAGTCTTAGAGGCTAGTACAATGTGCCTGCTGAAAATCACAGATTTTCTTCTAAGTAATATGTCCAGAACTGATGGATTTCTGTGTGGCCGTGACATGAATTTCAGGCAATTACAAATTTTCAGTATTTGTAGATAGTGCATAAGATTTTTGTTTCTACCCTGTCAATTAGTAGAAAATCCTATGGATTTTCAAAGGAGATACTCAAATTCCTGTAACAAAACAAACAAAAAAACCCAAACTCAAGACAAAGAAAACCAAACCTGGAAGAACAACAAAAAAAGCCCAGGCTTAAGTTTTTAAGGCTATTAAAAATTAAGATACAGCCAGCCTATAGCCTTCTCCAAGTTGAATAAAACTGTCATATCTAAGAATCACTCTGCATTCCATTGTGTTCCTTCAACTGTTCCACAGTCTTCAAGAACACCATGAGCTTCTAAAACGTTAAAAATTTTGGGTTTCAAAAAAAAAAAATTTAAAAGTGTGGAAAGCATTTTCCAGTTTGAAGACTCTTGTTCTTATTTCCTAGTACGGGTGATTAGTTTAGATTCTTGTAGTGGTGAGTTATTGTGGGATAGACTTTTGGGACTACACCTTTGTGAACTGCAAGCAAACATAATGAATTGCAGGTATTTTGGACTGATAGACATGATTAGGCTTTGGCTGCATCAGTATAACTGACACATCTTTGTAGCATAGATTTAAAGCTAGATAGGATACTGTAATATGTCTGTATCTGTCTACCTTTGTGTATATATGGCAGTTGCAATACTGGTTCTTCTCTCTATTTGATTCAGTATCTTCATTGGAATCTCTTGTTTCAGAACAGAACAGGGGACATCCAACTGTCTCTTCCTGGCACGTTTCAATCCCAGATGGTGATGAATAATGCCTTTTCTGCACTTAGAGAAATACAAGAACTTCAGACTGCTGGACAGCAGTACCAGCTAGGCTCATGGAAGGAAAATGAAGCTCAAACAATTAACCAAAATAAAGAGGATAAACTTCGAAGTAGTACACCAGTATTCTCTGAGAGGAGAGTCAAACAGAATGAACAAGCAAAAGTTCACTCAGCAAGGCAGTTGGTTACTAGTTTGCACTCATTTCCTGATTCCAGTGTACGTATTAAAAGTGATGACAGCAGAGTATCAAGTGGTATGTCTGTTGAAAAAAGCAAAAATTCTTCCTCTAAGAAATACATCCCTGGAGCAAATGAAACGGCAGCTCCAACTACTGGAGCGAGAGGAAACCAAAGTACACTACAAGCAGTAAACAGCTCTGGAAGTGATACATTAGGATCTGGCTCTGAAATACAAGAAAGTATACAAAGTGTTACCAGCATTTGAAATAGTTCTAAAATGTTTGGACTGTTCTTTAGACTTGGAATATTAATAATTGATTTTGGTTGTTTCAGTAGAGTTTGTGAATTTTTTGTAAGGTAATGAAGACTTTGTGACTTTTTAAAGCATTGCATGTTGTTTCATGTTTGCATTCCTTGTCACAAGATTTTGAATTTTGGAAAAGTGATACACTTAAAATGGTACCCGTCACTTTGTACTACAAAAAAAGGACTCCTGGCATATAGATTTCATTATCTCCACCGATCTTGGTGTAGAGTGTAAACTGTTTTGAGCCAATAAAGTTAATTTGAGTACAGTTTTTTCCCAATGTTTATTTCCAGTGTATTCCAAGGGTAGGGCAAAAATGGTTTTGGGGCAAACATCAATTCCTGCTTAAGTGTGTGGGTATGAGATTTCCAAAAGTAGTGGAAGTTTCAGATTCAAAAACGAGCCCAGATACATCTTTACAAGAAATCTTTAAATGTAACCATCTTGTTGTATACCAGTCATACCAGTTATTGGTATGATGCAGATTATAGAGTAACACACACTGGAATGGACCTGTGGAAGATGTCTAGTCCAACTCAGTTAGCTTGCTCTCAGGACCTAGAGAAATGTGAGAAAATAAACTTAACAGAATATAATTGTTTTAAAACTCCTGGGATTTTTCCCCCAGCTTCTTGTTTCAGTCCTTGTGCATAGGCAGCTGATTTGCAGCTTCTGAACCAGAAGATATTTTTCACACAGAGGAATTAAGCAGGATGCTTTAGGCTGAACGGGGCGGGGGGGGGGGGAAATATTGTGTAACTTTCTTTTTTATTCTGTCATCTGTCATGTGAGTTCTGGAACACAGAAGATCTGTAGAAATTCCTGACCCCAGTTGCTTTATAATTATGAAAAAACTCATGAATCCTCAAGTGGAAGTTTTCTACAGAGCAAATAGCACAAGTTTACCTTAACTATTGCAATATTGCACAAGTAATTGCACAATGAAAGTATGTTCTTTGTACAGACTTTGTCACTTCAGAATAATAGAAGGGAATACATTAATCTATTATTTTTTACATACTTTCCCAACTGTTTGTCTAATTCTTCAGTCATCCTTTGCTTATGATTTTGATTTGATTGAACAATTACATGCAATCTGTATATTCAGCATTAAAATGCTACTTGTTCCCTTTTTTTAAATTTAAAACTTTAAAGCTAATTTAATCCCTGAGAAATGCTGGGTAGAATTATAAATTCAAAAGTGTTTGGATTTGTGAGGTTAGCAATTAGGAATCTGTTATTTGTCCTTAAAAATAGCAAAAATAACTTAGAACAGTTTATGTATTGAAGGCCTATAACCAGGTGACAAATTACCTTTTATGTTAACTACTTACTTTTATATATTTGCATTGACAGTATGAATTATGTCAAAAATAATAATTTAAAACAAAATTGATCAGGCAGTTTGCAAATGAGATTGGCATATTTTTTTCCAGTGGCTCAATACTTAACCTTTTTTTTTTTTCCTATTAAATCAGAAACATGAAGGATTCTTCACCTCATCACTGGTGCTGTGGTGTAGCACTCTTACAGTAAAAATATGTAGTGCCTACTTTATATATAGTTCAGTGTTGAATATGAAGTCAGTAGAGAATCAGTTGGATTGAAGTCGCCCAGAAGAGAAGTATTTTTTTAAGGCTATCATGAATATTTCAGAAGTTTCAAGGGTTTTGCTTACAATTTTAAAATATATTTACAAAAAATATTTCATACATATAAATAATGATTTTGTATGTATATTTAACAATATTTTAATATAAAGTACAATATTTTTGGTTAAATTATTATGAGTTCTGATATAAACAGTTTCATCCTTTTGCTGTTAGTTAATGTTCTACTTATTTGTGTTCTTGTTTGACATAAAATACTGAAATCAATAGGCCAGCTATTTGCTAGAGAACATGTTACTGTTTACTCATAAAACTCAGTATTTTTTTTCTCTCTTCATTTAGGCTTCCCAAGAACTACTTTTCACAGTTCAGAACTGCAATCTCTGGAAAACAAATTAACCTCAAATCCTTGTTTGAACTACCTATATTTTAAGTTTCAGCAAAATTTACTTGTCTCACTTAGTTTGCTGGACCAGACATTGCAGCTGCCTCCAGAAACAGTTGCCAGATTGCTATGTAGTCAATATTATTTGTCTTTAGTAATGACGTCAGTTTGTCAGCTGTAGTACCAGACAGAGAACTCGTGTACACTTGCTCTCCTTGAGTGAGCTGATCCTTTTCCAGCAGTAGTCAATCAAGGTTTGCTGTCCAGCATAAGATGAAGTTACGATGAGCCTAATAAAAGGTCACTGAAAACTCTGAAACTTTATTTATACCTTTTCTGTGTGTTTTTTTTTTTAATGTCTTATTTTTCCAGTTGTTCAGCGTAGTAAATACAGCTCTCTCTCTTTCTGTATTAATTATGCAAATTCATGTTCATCTGCAGGGATTTGTGGCAATGGAAGGGTCAATTTCTCTGTCAAGTGGTAGAAGCCAGAAGCATTCCTCGAAGTCAGGGGTTTGAAAGCCTATATTTCATAATGGGTAACTCTGAATATTGATATGATAAATTAATGGGTTTTACTGTAATAAAAACATTAAATTATAATTGCTGGTAGCAAAATATTAAAACAGAAATCTCAATTCAATAGAAACAAAACTCTAATGTGACCTTTAGTGTTTCTCTTCATTCTTTCCAACTGCAGAAGCATAATAATCCCTTGCCCAAAGCAAAAATTTCTGGTTTATACATTCTTATTAATTTTCTATACTTCCCTTCAATGCACAATGTGAAGTGGATTTTCTAAAGTTCTTCATGGCAAGGCTTTCAGCACTGTTGTTCTCTGATCTCATAGGAGCTGCTATTTTTGACCCTTCTGGTCAGGATGGGACTCTCATGAAGTGAAAACTACAGTACCTGGTTATCTACTCTCAGTGCTCTGAGCTGATACCAGCACCAGCTCTCATAGTTTCTATCCTGTCAAAGGATTGAATTATGTTTTTAACTCCGAAGTTTTAATTTACATTGTGGTTTGTGCCACATAGCTAGGATTCAAGACTGATCCTACTCAGATGTCAAAACACTTTGTGACCTGAATCACTAATCTACACTATTTCTGACTGCTTCCATTACGCCTTCCTTCCTAGGATGCCATTGCAGACAAAAGTCGCTTGGATTTAATACTGGGAAAAGCCCATATGAGGAGCCTGTATCTCTGGAGCCAGTTTTATTTCAGACGCTAGTAAAAATAAATTGTAGTCACATCTATGTTGCTACTTAGCATTTGAGTAGAGGCTTCCACTTAATTAGAACTAATTTTAATAATTAGTAGTGTAGTTGTTCTACACTAGTTGTAGTGGTTGTGGTTTTAGACATACTTTAGAAATACCTTGGTGTTTTGAAGACAGTGTGTAGCACCTATAATGTCTGTGAAGTTTGCAGTTATCTCTTCAGAACTGAGGAGGTTTCTGGTGTCTGAAAGCAAGTTTGGTAGGTTTTCCTTCAGCTATAGCCGTTACTGAAATGAAGGCTATCTTTGCTCTAAAACCAGTGTCTCTGTTTTCAGTCTTTTAAGCAAAATAACTTTTACAATGTGTTAACTAAATAGCAGATCAGGCTGTGATCTGTAAATTCTTTTTAGTGTTCTAGGTATCACCTGACTTGACAGCTAAAGAAATGAAAAATTACGTTTTATATAAATCTCAGTATTTGCAAACTAACAGGCATTGACACTTTAATTTCTGAAAAAAATGCAGATTTGGTATACAGACAATTAATGCTGATAAGCTTGGTGAACATGCAAGGGACTAAAGTAAGGCCATTGTTACAGGTAACACTGGGTAGTCTAAGGTGTTCAGGAGCTGTGCTTTATACATATAAGAATCGTAACTCTTGTCCAAGATACTTGAAGATTATGGGACTTTGTGATGCCCATCTGTTTTCAGTATGGCTTGTTTTGTCAAAATTGATTTACTGCTACTGCCTTTAACTTCTGGAAACTGTTAGGCGCAATGTCTCCCTAAAACAATCAGAAGAACTTGGTGAGCTAAAATGTTCCCTTCAGTTACAACAGTGTACCCCTACGACCTCAGTGTTTTTAATGAACTAAGGTATGTCTGGAAAGAATGGTTTAGTATTCAGGAATATTAGCCTAGGATTTGGCAGACCTCAAGGCAAGTCCAAACTCTGCTATCTGTGAAGTTAATTAAGTTTCACAGCTCTCTTGATTTTATTCTCTTCCTATGGCTTCAAATGGCAATTTGCCTGCAACAAACTTTTCAGGAAAACAGTGTGCAACGTGCTGGTACTTTCTGGCTTGGAGAAGGCAGGGCTCCTCCTCCTCTCTGAGGAAAGATTTTCACCCAAAATATGAGAACCTCTTTAAAGATGAGTCACAGAATGGTCAGTTTGGAAGGGACCACAGTGGGTCATCTGGTCCAACCTCCCTGCTCGAGCAGGGTCATTCTACAGCACGTTGCACGGGATTGCATCCAGACAGTTTTTGTCTCCAGGAGAGATTCCACAGCCTTTCTGGGCATCGCTGTGGATCGCTGTTCGTAATTTCTCACGCGTTCATGCAGATTGTTTTGGAAGAAGCGTCCCAGCTCTGCAGGAGCAGCCGCGTAGGGAAACGCAGAAGTTACAGTAGGACATGCGTTCATGTTATTTCTCTGTGTATGTGTCTCTGCCTGCCTCCATGCCTGCCCACCGACGGCTGCGTGTGCGCTGGCACCTCACCGCGATTCACGAAGGTTTCCCAAACGCCAGGCAGGTAGGTAAAGGCAGATAAAGCCCCATCGCGGCGGCCGCGGCACGGTCCGTGGGCTGCGCTCCGCCCCGCCCGTGGGCTGCGCTCGGCCCCGCCCGGCCCCGCCGCCTCTCGGCGGCCGCGCTGCCAATGGGCGGCCGGGGCAGGGGCGGGACCCGCCGGGATCCCGGCGGCGGGGGGTTTATATCGGCCTGGCCGCGGGACCGCCGGGATCAGCGTCGGCAGCATCCCGAGCGCGATGGACGGCGGGCGGCAGGTGGCGAACTTCGGGGCCGGGCCGGCGAAGCTGCCGCGCTCCGTGAGTAAGGGCCGGGCTGGGGCGGGGGTGGGTGTCCTCGTCCCCACGGCTCCCCCGCGGGCGCCGGGGCAAAGCGAGGGCTGGGGAAGCTCGAGTAAATAGTCATTAAAAGAGTTAACCCGCGCAGCGCCGAAACCTCCTTTCTTCTCCCCTTCCCCACTCAGCGAACTGCCATGGTAAACTCGGAGTTTTGAAAGCGATCCCTGGTGTGGTTTTTGGATTGCTCTCGGAGTTGTTTTTTCCAAACCAGATCATGTGGCATCAAGGGCGTTTCGTTAGTTTTGGGATGGGAAGTAGGCATGTGGAGTATTCCATGAGTCGTCTTTATTTAAGAAATTATAGTGACTGTAGTGTAGACTCAACCCTCTGGAAAGTTGCATCAGCAGCCTTGGATTATCCAGTGGGATGTGGAGAGGGGGTGGTTTCTTCCAAACTGTACGCATCTGACTTTCAACTAAGGGTTATGTACTGTGGAAAAATTTTTTTTTTCTTGGTTCTTTTCTTAGTTCCCTTCACAGGGGAAGGGAATACATGTGTTATTTAAAATTTTTCTTTAGGCAAATGAATTTGCTGCAGAGCAACTTTCTTGATTTTTTTTGTTTGTTTGTTCCCTCTCCCTCCGCTCTCTCCACCCTGCTTCTTTTTTCTCTCGGAAATGTCCTTTGTAGGTGCGGTTGCCAAGAAATTTGTTCTGTCTTGAACCCTTGATTTCCAAAAGGGGCTCTCAGTGGGACTGCTGTAGTACCCAGGTCTCTGACAGACTATTGAAAACTGTATTTAGGGTTTGAGAAGGGCATGGATAAACGCTATATTATTAATCTGTTTTCTTCTCTTGAAATGCAGTGTTCTTATGTGGACTACTTTATCACCTCGCTTGTTTCTCTTTGCTTGTGCTTCACGTGAAGTACTCTGACTGACGCATGAAGGTGGATGCAGCAATTTGTGGCTATTATGTGTTGTAGATGTCTATTGTCAGGCATGGGCAGATTGTCTGATGTATGTTACTAGCAGAACTGTATTTTATCAAGCAGTTCTAGTAATCTGTGTGCTCCTTTTCATTTCCCCCCCCTTTTCTGGCATGGATAACTTTGATTGTGGAAGATGGTAGTTAAAACTTCACAATCTCTAAAATGAAAAGCTGCACAGTTGTTTTCAGTTGACCTCTTGCTGACCAGCTGTTACAGCTTCACAGGCCGTGCAGATACCCTGTCAGCAAGGTAGATCTCTTGTTACTGAAACTGTCCAGAGTATGCAATTTCTTGTTAGATCCTGGGGTGCATTCAATGCAGCATTTGTTTTGGTGATTGTTCTACTGGGGCTTCCTCTTCTCCCACTTCCTTTAGGAAAGCTGAGAGTGTTCTGGCACTCAGATGAGAATTTACTGAAATCAGAAGCTGCAGATCCAGTGGCTAGAATCTCATTCTACTTTGTTAGTATTCAAGATCTATGGGAGAAGACAGAAAAAAAATGGAAGGCTGAAGCAGAAGATTACTTGGCTAGGACTTCTAGGAGTGACCTGGTTTTTTTGGTTGTCTCAAAATTTTGCTTCATTTCTTTCTTAATTTTCAATAACATAGAAAAGGCTCATCCTCAAAAAGTGTGAAGCTTCATTCTGTAAAACCAGTCGTTGTCCTTGGCTCAGTTTAAGGTATCCAATTCCCCAAGCTGGCCTTCTTCTTTATTTTTTCTTCAGTACCTTGGTTGTCCTATTTACACAAGTCAAGTGAAAGATCACAGATGCGTGGGTGGGTATGGGTATTTAGGACACTTACTTAGAGTATGTATGCACACATTAGGTGTTTTGTAAAGGTTAAGCATTCCATTTGACTTCTAGAAATCATTCCGAAATCTGGAAATGTAACTTTTGATATAATAACTTAAACGTGGTCTCCATGACAAGCATATGATTTAAGTTTGCTATCTTGTGAAAACCTTCTGCTACTAGATACAGTGAAATTATGTTGATGACTGTACTTCTGTTAATCTCACTTGACAAGTGTCAGGTTATTGCAATGTAGAACAGCTGGCATACACGCGATGCATCAGAGACGCCAGATAATTGAAAAATCCCTTAATTTATTTCTGGAATTTTTTTCTTTTGTTAGGTATTATTAGAAGCACAGAAAGATTTGGTGGACTACAAAGGACTTGGTATAAGTGTTCTTGGTAAGACTTTAAAAATTCTACATTTTTCAGAATTTCAATATTTAACAGAATTGTTTAATAAGACTTTTTGATCTTGGTATTTCAGCTCCTTTTCAAATACCTTATTCTGGTAGCATGTATGTCCAGAGACCCCTGTTTCATGGCCTGTTTCTACCATTCATTAGAGGACTCTAAAATGATACATAGTCTGATGTTTAGTGATTCAAAACAAAGGACTAGAGAGAAAAGATAACAAATCATATGTCAAACATTAGTACTTTCAGGTCTATGGAACAGATGTGTGTATATATATATAGGCAATTTATAAAAAAAAGATTTTACATATCTATGAAAGACTATGTATGCATACACACATACCGTATACAGATGTACTGTATACATGTGTGTGTATAGATACCATATATAGTATCTTACATACTGGATGGGAAAATGCTTTACGTACATTTGATGTATAGCATCCTTCCCATTAGGAAGGTAATATTGTCTTGCCATAAGGAGGAGATGTCTTCTGTGCCATATAGGTTGCTGACTGGCTTTTTAGCTCCAGCTGCACAAAAGATTTATGCAACAAGATGGTCAGCACTTTACTAGTCCTGTGAAACTGTTTAGTTGCTAAAAGTAAAATGTGCAACTGCACAGTTTGGATTAATGTTTAAATTGTACACCTACACATGCAAGGCAGCCTATGAATTTAATAGAAGGGATTAGTATTAAATGAACTTACAGCATTACTGTATGAAGAAGCCTTGCTAAAAATAATAGAACAAAACAAACTCTTGTACCTTATTATATACTTGCTACAGCATTATTAGCAGATAAGATTCTTAGAGTGAGGAGAAATTAAACCTTTTCAGGGAATAATCTTTTTTTTCCTGCAAATGTAGTTGCTCTTAGGGGTAGTAGAGTCATGTAGGTCCAGATGTCAATTGTTAGGTTTTGCCTGTATCTGGACAAGACTGCAGATATAAGTCTTCTGTGGGTATTTAGAAAGGGTCAGGAAAAAAAAAAATAGGAGTGGGAACTGGGTATGACAACCTGCCGGCATTTTGGGTCAGTAGTGTAAAAGGTTTAAAGCTTAACAGAATTTTTAAATCAAATTCATGTATTACCATCCTGTTTCATGCTATTTCTTCTTTCTGTTCCGCCAAAGAAATGAGCCACCGTTCCTCAGATTTCACAAAAATTTTAAATAAAACGGAAAATCTCATGCGTGAATTGCTGTAAGTGAATTATTTCTGCTTATTTTTATTTTATGGTTGTTCTAGTTACATCAATAATGTGGAGAACTTTCCATGAAAGCACCTGTTTGTTTGTTGTTCCATGCATAGGTACTGTGTATGATAGAGTAATAATCTCAAAGAGGACACTGATCTTCTGTTCGTCTGATACTTATATTTTTGAATTTGACAAAGAGCTCCTATTAAGTTGGTTTTTATATAGCTACTATACATTGAAAAGTTGACTATGTTTTGAAATTTGGATTTTTGTCACCTTTATAGAATTCATGATGGACATGACCTTAAAGGTATAAAAGCAAGCAATAGAAATCAGTTCTCTAGTGGTATAGGGGTGATCTCTGCATTGCTCTTAAGTCCAATTTTATTAACATGAGCTCTATGGATGTGTGTTAGAATCACTGATCAAGAGCTCTTTCTGTATTTGCAGGATGACACATTTTTTTAAAGTTTGAAATAAATATATAATGGATTAGAATTACCATTCTCATAGTAGTTAATAATGTTGGCCATTTAACGTGAGTGCTCGACCCTCAGTCACAGCTAGAACTTTTGACAGAGGGATTTTGATGAATAATTTGAACAAGTAATTTTTGTGACTATATGAGCAACAGTTGCTCTGCACGTGTAATTTACTGTACCATTGCACTTGCAAACTGAAGGGTGCCAAAGTGGAATTCTACTGTGAGCACTTCAGTGTGCAGTTCTTAGCCTGACAGAAATCCTGTGAAGGTAGCAATAGACAAAATTAAAAGTCAGCATTAGTTCTGATGGAATGTCATTCAAGTTTCTGTATACTAGGATAGTACAGCTACTCGGAAATGAATTCATTTAATGCAGTCCCCAGGGGTGGGGAAGGAAAGCTATTCAGCAAATTTATATCACTGAAATGTATAGCATTACTCTTAAATATTTGTTACTCAAGACCAGTGCTGAGGTAAGTTAATGGGATTGGGTCTAACCTCTTGGCAAAGAGTCTTCTAAAATTACAGCGTTCTTCCTCAGTTGCTGTTAAATGCATAGTATTGAGTAATACGCATCCCATGTCTTCTCAGAATAATAGAAATGGTTATATTTTTTTTGCAGAAATATACCAGACAACTACAAAGTTCTTTTCCTTCAAGGAGGTGGATCTGCTCAGTTCAGTGCAGTCCCACTTAATCTCATTGGTTTAAAGGAGGGAAGACAGGCAGATTATGTGGTTACTGGAGGTTGGTCAGCAAAAGCAGCTAAAGAAGCAGAGAAGTATGCCAAGGTGAATATCGTTCATCCGAAACTGGGAGCCTATACAAGTAAGTTGATGATTGCATCCATCTGCGTGAATGCTTAGCTTTTAGCCTTGCTCTAAAAATGAATCCAGCTTAGCTATTGGGCTGTTAAATGTTAACTAGAGTTGACTGCCCAGCACTCAAAAGATTGTCTGCCACATCTCTCAGCGTTCATCACTGGGAGATCTGTTAAATGGCTTAACAGTCTCCACCAGAAGAAAAATTGCTAAATGAGGCTGAGCAGATGGCAGAAAATACGTGGCAAGAAGCAAGTGTCTAAGCAGGGAAGTGGTCTGGGTTGTCTCAGTTTTTTTTAATATTTAACTGAGTTCTTAAGCTGTTCACAGGGCTATTGTGAGGCATTTCAGTTTGATGTATAGTCAGTAATGAGATTGCTCTAAAATTTAGAAGCATGTCCAGGATTTTAACTTTCTTGACCCAATATATGAGAGACCTGAATTCTGTTGCCTACTTGTAAGGATTCCTAAATACTTATCTTTCCCACCTCTGTGTAACTGAATATACGTAAATAATTCTTGGAGCAGGACTGCTTGAGTTCTAGTTTCTACTCTTGTTAGTTTTACTCACTTTTCTTCCCTCTGGTCCGAATTATAGCATTTGAATGGGGAAGACTGACAACAAGAAAGACCAGGAATATCCCCATGTAAGTTAGTATATTAACTGGTGATTAGGGCACTAACTTGGAAAATAAGTTTATATTCTCTGAGGCACAGGAAGGAATGGAACCTACAAGTTTCCAGTCAAGGGGAGCATATTCACTGTTTGGTAGCTGTAGATAAGGGGAGAGGCAGTAAATAATCTTCCCCTCCCTGCTCTGTCTCCCCTCAGGAGGAGGAGAAAAGAAAAGAAGAGCAATTGGATAAAAGAAAGGAAGAGCAATTATTTATTCTATGCAAAACCTGTTCTGTGCTGTCAGGGCATGCTTGTATCTTGACTGTTGACATAGGAAATCTTTACAGTTTTGTAAATCAGTTGCAAAGCTTAAATGGGAGGAAGGTAGATAACTGTGTGTTTGTTCAGCTTGGGTAAGACTGAAATGCTTCCGGGCTTGCACAGAAACACAGCTTTAGAGAACTTTGACAGTAAGAATTTGGATGCTTCAGTGGTTCCAATGTCAGCAAAAGGATTCTTGAACCTATTGACTGAATTCCTTTGAAATGCTGTTTTGACCCCTAGGACAGTAGTTTATAGTCTGGAATTGTAAACTTGATGAAAATCATTTGAGAAGTAAGGGGTGAAAATGAAAAGGTTTTGCATTAATGATGGCTCACCAGAGAATTTCAGGAATGCACTGGTGTATTTGCTTTGCAGATACACTGTCTTTCTGGTAACAATGTAATTAATACTTTATACTGCAAACAGTTCTGCATTTGCACTTAGGTTCCATATTCAAGTAAAATTGCATGCCAAGAAAATTACCTGTCTCCAACTATCTATGGGTTTCTTTTTGTCTATCTCAGACATTCCTGACCCAAGCACCTGGAATCTTAATCCAGATGCATCTTACGTCTATTACTGTGCTAATGAAACTGTCCATGGTGTGGAGTTTGATTTTGTACCTGATGTCAAAGGAGCAGTCTTGGTTTGTGATATGTCATCAAACTTCCTGTCCAGACCTGTGGATGTTTCCAAGGTAAAAGTATTGGATGCAGTGACCACACAAAGCATTTTCAAACTTGAATGCGTATAATTAAGCACTTTGAAATGTCTGGATGGCCAGAGATGCTGAGCAGTGAAATTAAGGATGTTTTGTTAATTGAATATCTGATTATGGATAGAAGTGTTGAATTTTCAAGTTTGAGATTTCCATGTCTGTCTGTTTTCCTTATTTTTTTTCATAAAAACTTACTAAACTATGTTAAAATTGTTCATGTTAATAGCTGCCCAAGATTATTTGTCTAATTGGTGGTCTTTGCTGATGCTGTAGCTGAAAGAAATATCATCTGAATCATATTTAGTCTGTAGATAGTATATATATAGTCTATACAGGGTACTGTGAATTAGATTTTTTAATCCTGCCTCTTACATGAGAAATCTAACCCCTTTTAAGCTCCCAAAGCTTCCTGTGCCGCATAGTTATGGTGTCTGCTTCACAGATAATACAGAGGCAGAACACAGTACTTGCCTGTGTTTGTGAAGTGTGTTATGAGTAGAAGTGCTACCGACTAGTGAAGTAGCATGTTTGGCATTTCTTACCTGTGTGTAGCAAAATGCAGTAATTGTTAGTGCATTCATCTTGGCCTTTCCTGATCTTCCTCTTTGAGCAGGTGGATTTTATGATGCCTGTTCTGAAATACCAGATGGGTTGAAAATACTGTGAACTGTGTCTGAATTTATCTTTAGTAAATTTGCTTAGAGTAGTGTGAAATTTGGACAGGCTGCCTTGAGAATTATTTGTGGTAATTAAATAAACATTTAGCAAATTGTTGTGAAACTTGTGATTATCTTCCTCAGTTGAATAGCTGTTAAGTGCACTTTGAAATGAGAACTTCTCCTGACTCTTCTTTTGACCTACAGATTGCTCATTTTCCACACATTCTCTGGTATGTTCAGCTGAGTAGTATGCCTGTTGTATAATGACACTGGTGTTTTACTCAATTGTAGGTGAATGCATGTAGCAAGTCTTTCTTTTCTTCTTCCTTTTAAAGTTTGGTGTGATTTTTGCTGGTGCTCAGAAAAATGTTGGCTGTGCTGGAGTTACTGTTGTAATAGTACGTGAGGACTTGTTGGGATTTGCACTGAAGGAGTGCCCTGTCGTACTGGATTACAAAACACAGGCAACGAATAGCTCTTTGTATAACACTCCACCATGCTACAGGTAAGTCACCGTGCTATGTGATATCCCTTGTTCAGAAAGCTGCTGCACTGTCATCTGCTGCTCTTACCTAGAAAAGCTTCCAAACTTGAGTATTTCTTGTCCTCAAGTCACTTATATGTTGGAGTCTTTCACGTGACTCCTGTGAAAACATGGGGGGTCCAGCCATGGGACTGTAGTAGGCTTTGGGTTGCAGAGTGTGACTCAGCCATAAAGGCCATAGTCTTTTTCAAAGTAAATATTCTATGTTGTAACTCCACTGTATAAAGTTTCAGGATGCAGTTCTGATTTACAAGAACACAGCTCTAGTCAATTCAGTGGGGATACTTCTGTCACTGCAAATAGGTAATTTGGCACTTACACTTGCTTCTTGGACACTAAGTACAGTTTCTTCCTCAGGTTGTTCTCAACATTTGAAACTCCAGATCCCTATTGACTTTCTTTACTGGAAAATAGTAAATATTGTTATTAAAGTTATAAATGATATAAAATATGACAAAATGATGTATTCACCACTGTTGGTTTTGAAATGAAACTGTGAAAGATTTTTTTTAAAAAGCAGTTTAGTCATTGCTTTGCTTTATTCTCCAGTACAATTCCCTGTATTTCTTTGACTACCATTTCAGTGTTTGACTTGATATCCAAAAATAAAATTGATCTAGCTTCCTAATCATTGCTAGCAATCAAGATCATGAAATATTCATGTTCCTGATGATTTCATGTACACAAGAAGCAGAACAGACTACAACTTGCCTTTTTAAAATTGCTATCTCCTAGCTTCTGATTGGTAGCTGGTGAAATGATGCTTTGCTACTCGAATATTTAGATGTTGAGCCAGTAGTACCTTCCCATTCTTAATCAAAAGAATTTTTATACCAAAGTCCACTGAAATGATTACAAGAAAAAAAAAATCAATCCAGGTATCCTTTTCCCCCCCATTTTTTAAAAATATCTTTGCAAATAACAATTTCTACTTTTCAAGGTAAGGTTTTCTTTTGATTCAGATAATCTCATAAGGCAGTGTTTAGTCTCAGCTCTTACATCTTGTTCGTACATGCCAGAATCTGGAAAGTTAGGCTGCCTATTGATTTCCAACAGATATTAAATGCACTGTATGGGCATAAAGTTCAGTGATTCCTGTGTGTAAGGCCTATCACTTAATGCCATTGCTTACTTAAATTCAGTAAAATTTGAGGTGATACTGATTTTATCTCTGAATGTGCTGATTGTCACTGCAGAGTGTATTATTGCAGTGACATAGGGGCAGTTATCTGTATCAGAAGAACAGTGTATCTTGTAAGCATTTGTTTATTGCAGATTTTACAGTGCAGAATTTGTTTTCCCAAGTTGTATGTGCACTGTAGAGTATGTAGTGCTGTAGTGATGTATTCTTACTGGCAACCTGTCTGCCCTATGGGCTGGGTACATCCAGTATCCTTAGGGCTGCTCTTAAGAATTAAGTGTACAATGTTTCCAGATTTTTGTCTTCTAAATGGAGCTTTGTAACATAGGCAGTATGTATGTCTTTTTTTTTTTTCCCCCAGTGACTGATGAAGCCACTATTTCAGGATCGATTATTTGCCAAGTCACACATACTGCTTTTGGACACTGTATACTTGAAAATGCCAGCTTTGAAATCCAACCATTGATGTTTTCCAAGTACAAAGCTATTTCCATTTGAAAAACTGAAGTTCTACTTAATCGCAGCACTTGAACACAGTGCTGTTCCTCTGTTTGAATAGCAAAACAAATAAAATTCTGCAGCTTTATTTTAGCCACTGCGAAGAACTTAAAGTGCTGCTTTAGGTATAACTCAGTATCTGCCAGTAACCTTAACAGGGTAGCGGCAGGTTAAGGGAGCTGAAAATAAAGTTAAACTAGCAGTCTTTCTCATTTCTGGTCACTGTCTTGCCAGATTTCACTTCATGTTACAGACACCCACTGGAGTACACTCCAGAATCCAGAATGTAATGGATTGAAGTGTTGGCAGGATGCACATCTGTTTGGCTTGGCTCTGTCTGTTCCAGTTTAAGGAACTGGCAAAGCTTCTTAGTTCTCTTTTTCTCTACTCTTTTCCTTTCACTTGCTAATGGTTTGCTGGCAAACAGGCATGAAATATTAACTGAATTGGCAAAAGCTACTTCATCAGGAAGTTAAATTAAATTAAGGTGATGCTAATGGCTTTAACCTCATGGCACTACAGAGTTGACTCTTTGACCCTGATCTGTTTAGCTAAAATTGACAGTGAATTTGCTACAAAAATCTCATTTCCAAGCTCTGGAATTTAAAGTTGTTCCAAAATCATTAGTTTGACTGACACAAGAGAAGGATAAAAGATTTCATCTGGCTCGGCTTTGTGAATGACTGTAAGACTGACTTCTTAGAGTTAACTCGTCCAAGACGTTTTGCTCAATGAAGTGAGGGCAAGAGATGAATGTGGCCCTGTATATTTGGCAAGGGTGTAGGCTATACTCCATTTAAATCTTTTATGCTGGGGTAGTTGACAGCATGCTGTCATAAATGTGGCAAGATTGTGCTTTCAGAGCTATAAGGTGCTTATAAAAGGCAATCTGTAACCTTGATTAGTCTGCTTTTCTATAACATTCAAAGATCTGGCACTGTCATGCTCTTAGAAATTAAAAGCAGCAAAATTTAAAACAGCGTCCTGCTTGATAGGTGTTAGGGAAACTTGTAGGGTAATGTTCTCTGAGCACTCCCTTGGAATCTATAATGAAGTAACTAATAAGAACAAACTTGTTGGAAATAGGCCATAAAAACTTGTGAGCAGGTTTTTATGTAAATTGTTGTAGCCGTGGGAAATGCCTGAACTTGAACAAGCTGAGTTTTGTAGCAAAACACAAAGGCAAAAGGCCTCAAGGATTTTTTATGTTGCACTTAGTAACTAGCTTTGAAATACTTGGTCCCAAGCCATGTGATGCCAGCAGGCTTCCTGATCTCTTCTTAGAACTTGAATGGTAATGAATACTTAAGTGTATTACGTCATTATTTGTTTTACCAAACTTCATGGTTCATGTGGGCAAAAGGTCTTTTTAGACAGAAGTGGGATTAAAGTTTTTATTTTTAACATTTGTGAAAATGTGGTTAAATTTCTGGCGTTATTAATGCACGTGCATTTGAGATTCACCATCATATTTTTGCTAGGGTGAATTTGCGCAGGGTAAATGCCATTAACTTTTGTGCTAAATCTGGCTCCTTCTAGGACCTGACAGGTAGTTGTGTAGTCACTGTGCAGTCCATGCAGCATGCCTAAGGATGTCCTTGGGAGCCCTGAAGGAAAACTGCAGGACATGGACTTCTGTGCTACAAAGGATTAACTTTGGTCCAGCAGATTTGCTGCTGAAACATTTTGTGAACTACTAGATAAAACTTCTTTCTTTTCCTGTTTAAGTAAATCTCACTGAAAAATGTTCTTTTCCTTTTGCAGTATTTATATCATGGGATTGGTACTGGAATGGATAAAGAATAATGGTGGAGCTGCAGCTATGGATAAACTTAGTTTAATCAAATCACGAATGATTTATGATATTATAGACAAATCTAATGGATTTTATGCGTAAGTTGCTATGCTCTTCCTTTTGGTTTCAATATTTGTTACAGAGCCAAACATGTTCATAACTTTCAAGAGTTTGATTGCAGTGTATTTTTAAAGTCACCTTTTTTGAGGACTCCCACAGAAATTATTCGTGCAAACGATTTACTTGGTAACTGTCCAAGGGTGACTTTCATTCCAGTAGAAAGTTACTCTAAATTATCCTGTATAGATCAATATTGAAGCATTCTGAAAACATGTTCTAAATTTAATAAAATGTAGGAGCCTAGGAGAAGAGTATACCAAACCCAAATATGCAGGTTCTTTTGTATGCTTACTGAATCTCTTGGGGAAATACAGAGCAACACAGAGAAAGTTACCTGTAAGAAAGAAATTGTAGAGATCACTTTAGCATTGTGTTTTCCCTACCACCTCTTCCAGCAGTCAAAGACTCTGCTTTTTCTCTGTCAAGCAGTGCATTTTTTATTTGCTAATCATGCTAAGTACTGAAATGCTTTCTGAAATTAAAGAAGATCAGACTTTAAAGTGGAATAATTTTTCTTTATATACTTTATGTACTATTTATTTTCTTCAGTTATTTTGGTGGCTTTCTAAAGCAGATTTAACCCTCTGATGTTGTAAGGTATTTTTCAGCTCACAGGACTTATGTATAGTTAAAACTGAAATTGTAATACTTTTAATATTCATCAGGCTCAAACTAGTAATTGGGTGTGAAAATGCAAAAAATTTTCCTTCACCTTCAGTATAAAAGCAGCAGTTTGGGGACCAAACTAATTTTCAAGTCCAAGTTAGGATATGGCAAATTAAATATGGGTTTCAGAATAAAGCTGGTTGCAATCTTAATTGGCAGGGATAAGGTTTCATCATAATATATAGTACACTGGGATTGTGATCCTACTCCCACAAAATTCAGAGGGCTTTTCATAAATCTCAGAAAGCAAATAAAGCCTTGGAAAAAACATCCTGTGACAAACAGAAATCTGTTTCTGTCAAGTTGGTCTGTAAGGCAGTGAGTGAGAAATGCAATGCAGATGGGATGGTAAATAGCTGGGAAAACAGAACAAGCTTCACTGACTGAGCTGTAATGCATCTTCTGAAGCAATACAGTTAAGACTGTGAATTTTTGTATTGTATCTATGACTAAAAGGAAGACTTAATCTGAAGCTGCCTTCCCAGTTGTAATGTGCCACCTAATCTGTGGAATGCTTCCCTGGGTAAGCAGTGTGGCAAGCCATTTAGCAAATGGAGCCTTTCTTCCACCAAGTGCTGTGTGCCATTTGCAGTTTGCTTTCCAAAGTCTGTGCACCGAGTTGCATCAGCTTGTCTAACAGCAACTGAATATTGTAAAAACTATAGCATGGCTACAGTAATTCAGACATGGGAATGCTTACAAGCATAGACCTTTTTGAAGAGTGTTTCTGTGGTTGAACCTGAAGCCGAAAATTTGCATAGGCAGGCATTATGATGGATTTTTTTTCTTTTTCATTTTGGGGACATATGGACAATGGAACAAAGGAGAAACTAAGAAGAATGATACCCATTCTTTGCCAAATAGAATAATAATAGGTATAATATGTACATGCAGTTTATGAGAAATTATTCCTAATGAATGACTGTAAGAATCTACATCACAGCCTTAGGAAAGAATAAATCTGAAGGCTTCATACCTCCTTTGTAACTAGAATCACTGAAGAAAGATATTTAAATCTTCTCACCTTTCCCCATCCTTTCTTACCTTCACAAAATAATTGAAAGAAAATAAATGTATTCTGAATTTTCCACTTTAGATTAGGCGGGATTTTAAGGTATTAAAGATCTGTGATGCATCTTGTATATGTTGTGGCCATGTACGCAATGCCATATTTGTTCTAGAGATACCTCTTCTCTCCTTGAGATGTTCATGCTTCTGAGTAATATTGATTTAGAAAGTGGACTGAAACGACTAACAGAAGTCATTAATGTTCATGGAAATTTTCTGATGATGTGTTTTTGTACTTCCTTTACCTTTGTGTGGCTGAGTCTAATTCTGGTATCATGTTTGACTAGATGAGTAAAAAATAAGTGTGTCAGTCTTTGAAGACAAAGAAAAGAAACTTCTTGAGACTTATTCAAAATTCCCTATAACTAACCTCACTTATCCTAAGTAACTGTTTTCTTTCTGTTTGTTTTTTTGTTTGTTTCATTTTTTGTTTGGTTGGTTTTTGGTTTTGTGTGTGGTTTTGCTTGGGTTTTTTTGTTGTTGTTTTTGTTTGGTTGTGCATTTTTTGTTGTTGTTTTGTTTTTTATTTGGGCTGTATGCAAACCTCTCACACATTTCTCGGGGGTAATTTTGAGTATGTCAGGAAGGGTTAGCAAGCCTTCCACTTTACCATTTCCATTAATATACTTGGTTAAAAAAGGAAGATTGCTTTATTTCACAGAAAGTAATGACCTTTTTGATTATAGAGGATCAACTTTGATTCTAAACAGATCAACTTTGGTTCTAAACATTCTGAAATTCTATATAGCTGAAAACATAAATTTAGTATAAAATGGGCTAAGCATTACATTCTGCAATCTTTCTAGATGTCCAGTGGAGAGAAAGAACCGAAGCAGAATGAATGTCCCGTTCCGTATTGGCAGTGTTAAGGGTGATGAAGCCCTGGAAAAGAAATTTCTTGAGAAGGCTGTGGAACTTAACATGATATCTCTGAAAGGACATCGGTAAGTATTAGTCAGACAAATGTTTTTCCTGTGCAGAACAAACAGTTACTACAGTGATGATACAGCAGCAGGCATTGTGCATTGACTTACCAGCCTTTCTCATCATAAGCTGTTTCTCATATTGGTTTGGTGCCACTTGAGAGGAGTCTAGAGACTGTAATCAGAGACTGCTGGTGTCTCAACTACTGCTTAGATGTGGTGGTGGGCTTCAGAGAACTTTCTCCTTAATTCTTCTTTCTTTGGCAAATCTATCTCTGCAAATGCCAAAGAAGGTGTCGCTTGGTTAGATGGTGTCGTTGTATGAAGCCTCTCAGGTGGCTTGTCTGCCTAGTGGCAAGAGTTCTTTCACATGTTCAGTATGTGGGATTCAGTGTTTGTGGGATTAGCTTTTTGATGTCATAGAGCTACACCTTTGGAGCTGTAAATAACTAATAAATACTAAGCTTCTCTAAATTGCAAGCTTGCCTTGAAGAATTAAATATTGCTTCTCAGTCACATAAAATGTGAATTTTATCCTTCTAGAGTATGGATGGGTTTAAATGTCTGTGGATGTTACTAATGTTCTCTTTTTTTAGAATATACAAAACTTTTGGGGTTTTTGCTTCTCTCTTCTTTTCAATTCAGATCTGTGGGAGGAATCCGTGCCTCTTTATATAATGCGGTGACTGTAGAAGATGTTCAGAAGCTTGCAACATTCATGAGAAGCTTCATGCAGATGCATCAGTCATAAATGCCCATGGGTTAGAGCCACGCTGCACATCTGTGAAATAAAAGCTGAAGAGTTTGAAAGTTACTGTGGTATTGCACAGCTATAGAGCACAAGTTGTATTTTCTTTTAGTTCCTGTAGCTATTCTAGTTAACTGCGTGGGATTGAGGCCCAGTCTTGCAATGACTCGGCAATCTTGTCTTTGTTGAAGGTGAGGATCCCTAGACTGATCATTTGAAAATCAGTATTCTCAACGTGTAGTTGAAATGTGAGTAGCATTGTAGGATGCTATGGATCCGAGTCTGTTTCTTGCTTCTAGTCACAAATTACTTCAGGAATGTCTTGTTTTCAGTAAACTTCAGGAAGCAAAATTTGTCGTAAGCTTTCTGTAATGCTTTACAAATACTTTGTGACTGCACAATGAAGCTAACATGGTCCCTAAGGACATCTAGTTGGCTTATTGGATAAATTCCAACAGAATAACACCAGCAGTATTTAGGAGTTAATATCAGTGTTTCTAACTTGAAAACCCCGCCTTCGGACTACTGCTCGCATGCTTGAAGTACTATCATAACAACTGGTTGTGGTTAAAGTCTGCAGGACTGGGCCTCTTTTCCTATTATCATTTATTAGTTTAAAGCTAAGATTCATGAGTCTGATTAAATCGATCTACAAGATTTTTTTACTTCTCTATGCATCTTGTATATTAAAATCCTAGATTATTAATTTTATATTCTTATTTTGTAGTATGCATATTTGCTGCTCCCAAAAACTTGTTCTTAATTTGTTAACTTGTGCCAAACTGAATTGCTGTATTCCACTCAATGGACTGCTGACTTTCTCTGCACTGACTTCCTAGCCCAAAATGCAGCAGACTTTCTTGCCTGGTGCTTCTTAAATGTCTTCCCTCTCCAAATGCTCCAGTACTTTTTCTGCCTTTTCATTGTTTCAGTTCTGTAGGCTTTTATATGTGGAGCTTTGTCCAGCTATAGTAAATGCAAGACCTGACTTCTCTGCCTTTTCCTGACACTACATCACATTTTTGGACCTTCTTACTTGCTTGATCCTTCTACCTTATTGCAGACTTTGATACTCTGGGTTAGAGAAGGAACTATGCTTATGCAAAGATCTTCAGAAGATCTTCTAGTATAGTACCCTTGAGTCACTTTTCCTTCTCAACTTGTGACTTTACTGCCAATGACCATATATTGACACTAACTGCCTATTTTAACTTGCATAGAAGCTATCTCCTACTATCACAGTGTTTACTATTACTGCAGCTTGTTTCGGACTGTAAACTCCTTGGTACAGAATGGGGATTTTTTTTTTTTTTGATTTTTATGTAACGTCAGTACAGTAGTAACAATTTAATAATGATAATGATGTATTGTCCCTTTGATGGAACTTCACAGCAAGTCAGTGGAATGTGCTGGGTTTTAGTTACATTCCTATCTGAAAAGTCATCATTTTAAGACTACTGTTTTGAGTTTTTTGTCAACTTAGTGTAACTCAAAGTAATTAAACAAATTATGTGAAGAAAATAAAACTTAATCATGTCATGATGTGAAGTACCAGTGTGTCTGAAACTTTTTGCTTTTGTCACTTTCAGAAGAATGAGAAATCATGAATAAGATGTTAGAATTTTAGATTCTGGTAGCCTCCTTTTCTCTAAAAAGCAAGCTTCCCTCATGTATGTTTTATTTCTTTCCAAGAAAAGTCTTTCCTATAATGAACATGGAAACAAAAGTGTTATTATGAAAAGGCTTCGGGAAGCCTTTTTGTCCTGCCAATAATTAATGTTTAATTTGGGTTCCATATTGTGCTTTTTAACATTATAAAATTATTCTTCTGAACTTTGTGTACTTGCTTTCAGTAGTAGCTCTGGCTTACCTCTTTCCAAAAGCTAGCCAACCTTTCTATTTTATAATAGCCTTGCATTCCTCTTAGCAGACACGCTTTTGTGTGTGTTTGCAAGAAAGCTTGTACTGATTTATGCAACTGATTCATCAACCCAACAGGGAACCTCTTGCTGCTTCTGAATTGTATCTAGCATCTTGTCATTTTTTTAATGCAGTAAGGCAAAAATCTTATAGAAGTAAAATACAGAGTGAAGATTACATTAAACAGGCAATGATTGACTGAATCAGTGAGGGGAATACAGGAATATTGGGAACTGGAGCATGTGCTGAATGAGTTAGTTACTTGAGGTTTGTTTCAGACCTGTCCATGCTGCAGTTCTAGGCCCTTCCAAGCTGTTTCTCTGACAGGTGTATTTGGGGTTTTGAGACCTGGTGGACAGAGAAATCTTGACTCCCCTCATCAGATTAATGGGGGGAACTTCAGCAACAGGTTGCTGAGAGTCCTGATGAGTTCCTTTTATGTCAGCACTTGCAAGCTGCGTCAATAATTGGAGGTAGGGCTTTTCTTGGTGTGATATGAATCCTGAGGCATTAAAAGGATTTAAAAATAAAGAAGTATAATACTGGTCTCATCTGAGTTTGCCCATGTAGAACGGGAATTGTAAGATGGGCTCTTTTCAATAAACAGTTCTTTCTGTTCATCTTCTAGTGAATTGTCTCTGTCTCCTGGCTCTTGTCTTTGATTTTACAAAACCAGTTGCTAGCATTCTCTTTTGTTTGTAGTATAAAAGTCCCTAGCCAGTGTCTTTCCCAGGCCTAGCCTGAAAAGAGAAAGCTGCTGAGAAAGTTGCACACTACTTCTGTTTCTGTTCTGTGTAGTGAGGCTTTAGCCCAGGTGAGAAGTGTCCATCATGAAGGTACTGTGTCCCACAGAGTCCTGTCAGTTGTCTGTGATATGAACTTCCTATGGTAGTTGCCATCTGTAAGCCAGGTGAGAACTACATGAGAATTAAAAGTCTGGATTGCCACATCCTTATTTAACTAGCAATTTTAGTGGAGATAAAGGACTCATATGACAGAAGTGTGGGCAGTCATGCTCTGGTGTCAGCTGATGCTCTATATTTTCATGAATTTTCTTGTTTCTGTTTAAATTAATTCCATTTTTTTCTTTTTAACTTGTAACTGGCTTAATATTTTTAGATGTAGCCGAGGATATTTGGATGTAGAAAGTTTAAGCCTATTCTTGACTTCCAGGTAGGTGTTTGGAATAAAACAGGAATAGAAGACATCATTTACTGATGTATTAATACTCAAGGTATGCTGCAAGTGTTATTAGGTCTGGCAATATGCTGGTGTATGAATAATTTTCACTATATTTCATTCTCTGGGTAGAAAATAAAATGAGGATGGACCTCTTTGTATTTGATAAGGATATACCTAATTAAAAAGTGAAATGTTACATGGTTTTACATGAAATCAGTTGCTTTAATTAGAAAGAAGTTTCCCCATCCCAGTGAGCAATTGGACTCTGGATAATTTAAAACCAGGATTCATGACAATCTGTAGCAATTCAACCCTTTTAGGCTAAAGAACCTAAGAAATTATAATTACCAACGGATTACTGAATGGTTAGAGGAGTGTCATCAAAGAGATGCAAGGAGATATTTTTTTCTTAAGTAGCTAAAGAATAAATGTGTATTTGAAGTGACAAAAACTAAAGCTGCATGGTTTCTGAAATCCTGGGAAATTTCAATACTATCTCCTACATTTAGGCGATGCATAAAAGGCAAAAATTGAATATTTTAATAAATGGAATGATTGCAAGAGATATATGAAGAAATCATGTGAGAGAGGTTGAAATTTGCTAAACTATTTTAAGAGAAATTACCATTATGCTGCTTAGAATTTATAATAGAATTAACACATCTGAGTATGATTCTATATTTTAGTTCCAAGATGTAAACTGAAGAGATCTGAGAGACATATTGCTAAAACTAAGGATGATAGTAACAAACATCCTTTGCTGTAAAATGGAGTAAATATTCTTCTGTGAACAATAGTCTTTGTAATTGAAACAATTGTGTGAAACTTTCAGACTCTGGTGCTAGGTTTTGTAGCTTGGCAAACCAGACCTAAAGAATTATAAAAGCTGGAAAACTTCGTTCTGGGCTGGCAATGCCCTGCCAGTGTAGGGTCACACTGGTTCGTGGCTTTTTTTCCCTGCCAGGGCAGCCCCAATCATGCTTCTTATGGACACGTTTTTATTGTGAAGACATGCCTATTTCCTTAGTTTTAGGCATCTCTTAATGCTTGTCTCAGTTGTGATTGTCTCAGTTGTGATTCACCTGATGTCCTGGTACTCCAAGTTGTATGTCATGTCTGGTACCTCTATCAGGACTGAAATGGAAAGTTTTGTTTGTGGATGTATTTGGCTCAGCCACCTAAACTGTACCTCTTCCTTCCTGGTATGGCATGGAAGCTTGTCCTCAATTACCTAAATCTGTCTGATGGTGTGAAGTTGTTTGGTGTAAGACAGGACATTGCTCTGGTCCTGTGAGGGATCCTGTGATGTGGCGAAAGAAAGGGTGATTGACCTTGACAGCAGAGCTGTGTGCTCTGAGACTTCTGGAAAAGTCGTTGGAGCAATTAGTCATGAGGTGTGGGCAAGGTGAATGCTAGGTGACACCTGGTGAATAGGAGGATGTATTGCAAGGTTTTATGTAAAATTAAAGGAGAAGAATATAAACAGAAGAAAAACATTAACAATGTAATACAACATAAAGTTGTTATTTTGTTAACTATTGGTGTACAAGTTAGAATCACTTTAAGAGGTGGTCCTCTGCCTAGCTTCCCTTCCCTTATCATCCAGGAGGGGTACTGCTTATTTTGCTCCATGACTACTTATGTCACCATAAGGGCTGTAGCAAAAACGTGGCTAAGACTGGGAAGGTAGGCAGAACACACCTATGGATGTCAGTTAAATGTCAGGGTTGAACTACACTCTCACTTTGTGTGTTCAGCCACATAATGACCCCCAATGTGTAATTTACTTAATCCATATTGTAATGGTAGCTGCAGATGAACAAAAGTCTCGATTCAATTACTTCTTTACATCTTGGTTATAATCAGGGATGTGGT
>JAYRBT010000093.1:37480842-37501245 GCA_036023395.1 Myiotriccus ornatus | reverse complement strand
AAAAGCTTTGCTCTACAGATTCCCTTAAAAAGGAACACATTCAGCACTAGAAAACTTATAAACATAGCAACAAGCCACATACTAGTAATTTCACAAAGACAGTTGTCTTGGCTGTTGCAAATGAAAGAAAAAGGAAATAAAAAGGGAAATAAAGGAAAAATAAAAGGGTAGGTTTTATATGATGTGTTTGAGGGTCTTTCCCACACACTATATATTTCTTTCAAAGCAGTCTCACACTACTTAATGAACTGAAGCACAGATGTGTAAGTGCATCAAAAATGTATGATATATCCACCTTAGCTCCATATATTCCCTTTGGAAATAAAAACAGGCAACTTTACTAAGATATCGCAGAATTTAATAATTGATTAGGTTAAGATTTAATGGTATGTTTTATCTATGCATTAATCATTTCTCCCTCTTCTGAGGTTAATGCTTTTGAAAGTTACTGCTTGATGAGATCATGTAAATTCAGCAGTCTGGCAGTTAAAAGAAAGGTTTAGAGGTCTTGGATAAGTTTATGCAAAATCGCATATTGGAGGTTACCAAGAAATCTCTGATGCAGTATTTCAGCAGGAGAAAAAAAAAAATCAATCATAAATCACAAAGAGACTGCATTGATTTTGTTCATGCTATTTTGCAATTTTTTGTGACCTGCTTTTATCAGATGTGAACTACCCTTTGTCTTGGAAGTATTCACTTTATCTGAGAAATATTAATGTTACTTTGTACATGACTCAAAAAAAAAAAAAGGTTTAAAGCAGTGCCTGTAAATATTTGAGAGAGATCGGCATTTGCATTTCTCTCCAAATCATGTTAGCTACAAGCTATGAACACAGGAGGGAGACAAAGACTTGGTTAACAAGACTGACACAGAGTACTGTTTAAAAACTAAGTTTTAGGAAAGGAATGTGTAGACTGAATACAGCTGGTGCTTTACAAGTATGTTTGATTAAAAATAATATTTTTATCATATGCCATATTGCTTTTTAAATTGCCCCCTAACATTATTCAGTGAGAAACATCTTGCCCTTTTTCCTTTTACTTTACTAATTGCTGTTAATGCAATAATTTGTTATCCTATCTCTGGAAGTGGTGTAATGGACAGTCTTCCCTTGCCTATGCCTGTAACTGATAATGAGGTATTTTTACCAAAGGAAAAATTACATTACATCACACAAAAGTTATGTTCTCTCTGCAGTTTATACTGCTAATATTTGAAGTAAGATGCTCTTATCCTTAATTCTTGTTTTTAAAATATAGCACCATTTGTCATGTGCGTATAATGTTTTGCAGTGCTTTCTTTTGTTTCAGAACTCCTAGCAAACAGACAAGATAGAGAAATATTTTTAAAACTGTTTTTTCCCTAAATTTCTTAGCATTAAATATTAGCAAACTATGACTGCACTATCTTTACAGTCTTCAGTAGTTTGCAGCGCAAACAGAGCTGAGAAAACTTGCTGGCTGTTTGATAACTGGGAAACAGAAGCCCTCTTTCTCTACAGAAGTAGTACAACAATATGCCTGGCCTTGCCAATGTGAGCTAACCATATCTCTAAAGAAGCCTCTCTAGAATTCATTTTCCTGGTACACTTGGGGTCTGTCTGCTGAGACTGAAATTCTGCTTGTTTTTCTGATTGCTGATATGGTTTCCTGCTTGCTGAGAGGTGAGCTGAGGCTGCTTACTCTGTCCATCAAAGAGTCAGAGGATGGACTTTGTGTTGAAACCATATAGTAAAGAAAATAAAACTATCAAGAAATGAATCCTACCAACTGACTTAGAGATAGTGGAAAAGAGCTGGAGATGATAAGAGAACAAAGTGATAACTGGACAATCTTCTGAGTAGTTGGCCATGTGGGTTTTACCAAGTTGGTCACCCTGTCATTTTAATACTGATTTTGTGTTTTATATCTGCTTACAACATTTTAAAAAGAAAACAGCAATTAATCCTTATATTTTGGTATGCTAAAAATGCGTAAAAGTACTTTCAAGGAATTAATACTTTAAGGTACAATTAAATTCAGGGGATGATGAGTAGAGTAAATTGTAGTAGTAGTAGTACACTGTATTCTAGATAGCAATTCAATTCTGTATGATTTCATATCCTTCTCTCAGATCCCTAATCACTCAGCCTTCTTTGTGTTGTTATGAATTGTAACTAGGTAAACAACACTTCCAAACTGCTTCAAAAAGCTGTCTTACTTCCACACATGGAAGTAAATCATAGTGACAAGAAACATGTGGAAATAAAGAACTACAATTCTGGACAATTAAAACCTCTTGATTAATTAAATTAAAACATCCCTGCTATTAAAAAAGAAGGAAGGCAAAAATTAAATTAAGAAAGCTATGCACCTGCTTTTTAAAAGGAGTTTTGCGTGCTTGTGCACAGAGAAAGAATTTGCAAGTACTGAGCGTTACCTGATATTCCTCAGAAATACTAATTTTCCTCTACAAGTGGCAGAGGTGCACTGTGAGCCCATTTTAACAGACTGACACATCTTTAACACAAAGAGTGGAAAATTACTAAATTACTAAAAACTTGAAATTATTGATTACTGATGTATTAAAATTATCCATGAGATTTTATTACACTTCTACAGACATAGCTTTTACAATATTTATAATTAAAGTATTTTGAAATATTAATTTTCTGTATTAATTACAATTATTATTTCATAAACTTGCTGGCCATTTTCTTTTATTTCAATTCTTTATATCATGTGTTTCCTTTGGACTAAAAATGGGTAAAATAAAGAGGTAGCATGCAAGAAAAGACAGACTCTGTAGGACTGGTCTGAATGAAAGGGGAAAAGGAGCTCTGCAATTACAATTGACAAGTTGGTTTAATATCCAGTGAAACAAGAATGCAATTCAAGAGCAGCTGGATTAATTAAGTAATATGGCAAAACAAACCATGAGTTATTATCATTTTCAGTATGCCTCAGGACTTTGGGAGGCCTGAGGGCTCAGAGTTCAACTTCTCTCCACAGAAAAAGTGCTAATAATCTATAATGAACTTAGATTTCAAGATATAAAAAGTAGGTTATGTATAATACAAGATACATAATGTAAGTATATATACACATAAGTATATACCCTACACATCTTATACAGAATACAATGAAGGTATATTTTACCTCAAATATATTTTACTATGTGAATATTTTATATCTCTCTGTATATACAGAATATATAGATATATAGATTGCAATGATTATGGAACACAGGCTAAAAGCACAGGGGAAAATCTCAATGTCTAATACAAATAGAAATAAAACATTCTGAGGAAAGAAACCAGTAAGTGATCTTGAGGCAGTGAGTGAAATAAATTATGTGACCCAGTTTGCTCTTACTGGAAATCCGCTGTTGCCTGAAGCATTATAACAATCAGTCAGACAGGTGAAAATAAAAAATGAATGACCATTGGGTGGTTTAACAAATTTGTAAAAATTTTGTAGAAAATGCTTCTGTGTAAATTCACATGCAAACTGCAAGAAGACACACTGATCGTATCGTAGAAAATTGCACTTGTGTAAGTTATCCTTATAAATGAGTACACTGACAGATTGTTTTAAAAATCCCCTGCAGCCCTGGATGTGGAGAGTAAGAGTTCTCACTGCAGTGCAGCATGAGGAATGGTAAAAATGACACAGTGCCATGGTATTCTGTAGAAGATGGAAAGAAGTTACTCATCATTGTGGAAATTAGGTATGGCAAAGCTTTGTTACTTACAGGGCCAAATTTCTTCCCTGATTAGAGGTAGAAAAACTTGGTTGATCTTGCTTGATATATTGAGTTTGATCTAAATGACCAACGGAGGATTGAAAATTTGTGGAAGACCAGTGGCTTGGCATTAATTTCTGTTGACTGATGACCAGGGAAAGCAGAAGGATCAGAAAGAGCCTGACAAGGTTTGAGAAGGATGCAGCTGTTGATGTGGTGGGAATTCTGCTGGTGAGTGTCCAAGGAGTACTCACACTATGGAAGTCTTGAGGCAGACCTACAGGCAATGTTTGAGTCTGTGTACAGACCTGGGCACAAGCAGCAATTTTGTTCTTCCTGTACGGACTGGGGACTGCCCAATATTTTCTTTAGTTGGACACTGAACTGTGGATATGCTTGGACTTTGGATGCATTTGGAAGCTGGTGGGTCACAAGTACTCAGGTGAGAACTGACTCCCAGAGGAGAGTGAATGAAGAAAGAAGGCCAGTCCCTACAGCTTTAGAAATACACTCCTTGACAGAAGGTGTAAAGGTGAGGACAAAGGGGAGCTGTGGCAAGGTAAATTCAGGTAAAATGGTAAGTGACAATGAGAAAACCTTTCATCAAAACGTAGACAAAAGTGGTCAGAGACTAGGATTGCTATAACTGACATTTTGTAAGACCAGGCTAAAAGCAGACCTGAAAAGAAAATACAATATCTGAACAACATTAAATAAGGCCTAGGAGTATCCACAGATAGATATGTGAGCAAAACTGCCAAAATAATGTACTTCCTTTCTGAACAATAAAACACAAACATATGAGTGATTACTAATAGAGAAAGGAATCTGTATGAAATGTTGATGTTTATCATATATTCTGCAATAGAAAATGAGTGTAGCTTGACAGATATCATGTTCCATGAAAGCATATGAAATGAGTAGGGACACAGAGATAGTTTTTATATTTTGAGAAAAAAAAGTTGTACTGAGCAGAAAAGAAGGTAATCAGTCAAAGTGATCAAGGAAAATATCAGAGCAAGCAAGAGTTATACTTTGGAGCCAGTGAATAAAAACCAGCTAAAATCAGGAATAAAGTTATTGTGGAAGACCAAAATAGTAATTCTGCTGCTATATATGACTTAAATTAGAAAGAGTTTTTTCCCTTCCAGTAGTGGAAGTTGTTGTTTACTGCCTTGGTAGGCTAAAGCAATGTAATGTTATGGTAAATTGCTATGCTGGGTCCAGTCCTGTTGTCATGAAAATTAGTGACAAAGCTGTGAGAGAAGGTTATTTAGAGATACATTTGAATTTGTGAAAGGAAGTACTAAATCTCAGAGAACCACCCTACCCTGGACTATGCTCCAGGTAACAGACACACAAAACTGTATCTAAAGCAAATATAACAACAGTCCAGTCATTACGCTGTCATAGGGTAACACAAAGAGTGTATCTGTACTGCATAATAGGAATTGTGTTCTTTATGAATCTTATTCTTTGTAATGAAGTTACATTCAACAAGTAATCTACATATTCAGTCCTATCTTGATATATATCACCACTCAGCATATATGAAGAAGAACTTGCAGATCCAAGATGAAGAATATATATTGCAAATTCTGTTTTCAGATTTAGAAATTCAGCACAGAATATGCACTTGCACATTTTTATGCTTTTAGCTCATCTCAAAATAAATGTGCCTACATATGCAGTGTAAAACACATATTAAGATGGCAGTACAGGGATTTTTGGATATTAAATACTAAAAATGCCAAATGTCCACATATGTTGGCAGACTATTATACTGGTGCTTGTCAATAGAAAACAAATAAAAATAATAATTGAGGGCAAGCTTTCTTAAAAGTGAGATAGCTGTTCCAAAAATCAACAATTGCAGTGCTGCTCTCTTCACTGTTTGGTCTCACTCAAGGAAGTCTTGTTGAACACACAGTCCTCCCTAAGAGAGACTGTGAAGACAGCACTGTCACACTCCTTTCTAAAGCAGCCTGAGAGCACTGCATGGTTGCAGCTCCATCAGGGACGAATGAACATCAAGGTGATCACATGAATGTCTGTCTTTGGCTACTGCAACCTTAACTCCTTTTTAATATTTCATATTAAATTGTATTAAATTGATAATTACCAATATGAACAGCAACAATAAGAATGTGCATGCACTTTCTTATTTAAAACACAGATGTATGCTGTGATCTCTTGCTTCTGTATGGTGCCATCACGTATGAAAAATTATATGTCTCATGAAATACTTTATCTCTTGATCTGCTCAATACTCTAATAGAATTCAATATACATAGTATTTGTGCAGTTTTTCTTCTACATGAGCTCACCCAGGAAATTATTTCCACATATATTTGTCAAACTATAACCAGTGACCAGAAAAGGAGAACATTTTATTATATTTGTGGTTTAAATGTCGTGTCAAAGTGTAAGTAGTACCAAAGATCAAGACTGTTTTATACAAATATCAGAACTGTTGTTACTGCTCTGTACATATGCCTTCTTTAGGCATTGTTATAGAGGTATTTAATTACAATACTGTGTTTATCTTGTTCTAGCCCAGAACAAGCCCTCAGATTGGTCAGATTCGTCTATTTAGCTATTTCTGAAAGTTACAAGTGAGAAACTGATGAAGCATTGTAAAACCGTAGTATGCTTAGCATGGAGGAATTTCACAAATAACTGCATTTACTGTTAATGGATGGCTGCTTCAAAGTCAGCTTAATTTCAGAATTGGCATTAGAAAGCAGTCAAATGTCTCAAAGCATACAATATGGGACAAACAGTGGGTTTGATTATCTGCATCTGTCCCATCCTCTTCAGCGAAAGTTTCAGAAATTTATGCCATTTATACACATAGTATTTGTATACAATAATTTATACACATATTGCTGATTTGTGACAAGACTTACAGAAAAGCTGAAGCTTAGGTGTTAGCTGGATATCACTTGTTTTTAAAGTAAAAAATGCCAATGAAGATTTTTCAACCCAAATCAGAAGCCATCCAATATCTTAATAATGAAGAAAGCGGTACTTAGCTTGCCTGTCATTCTTGGTATTGGGAACTTTATGAAGAGCTTTATAATCCAGATCTCTACAAGCGCCTTGTAAACAAGGGAAATGATAGCTGTGACAATATGATCATGAGGAACAAACACATTGCCAAATCCATGCAGTTGAAGTCGTATCTGAAACATCATGTTTGTCAAAAATTAAAATGAAACGAGTAAGATTTGATGGTGTTATGTTCTACTGGCTTGCAATTTTCTTAGCTTGAAGATTGCTGGACCAGTAGAAAAAGTTGTCCTTTGCCTCTGAAAGGTGGGGATAGAGATGAAGAATACCCATCGGGCCAAATTCTCAGTACACCTGAGATTATATGAACAGAGAAAAGCAAAATGAACTGAAGTAATTAGAAACCTACATCATTACTTTAACACTACTTCATGATCTACAGTCTTAAGGTTTTAGATCTCCAGCTGCTTGTCACAGTCACAGTTACAGAAATAATAGAAGCAGCTTGCATTTTCTGTCATTCCTGCTTCTTCTAAATGTGGAAATCTGGCAGCTGGTAGCATCTAGGATGTTTATCCTAGTACTTCCTTTTTTCTCAATGCAGATGGCTGAGGAAGACCTAGTATTTTGGGATTCCTAGATTTGTTCTCCCTCCACCTAAAGATGGGGTTCTGGTTTCGCTCACCTGTACATCACAGTTAAGCTCATCAGGCCTTAGGCTTTCAGTAGTGGAAGAAGTGATGACTATTTTGTGTGTGGGAATAGAGATCAGTTTTAAATATTCAACCAATATATTTAGGTAACAGTTTGGATTGCAAAACCTTTGGCAGAAGTTCTGATCATGGCAGCTGGGCTGAAAAAGATCTGTATTATTGACTACGTGCAGCCCATATTGGGCTTATTCGAGTAGCAGTATACAAACTGATGTATGCCCACTAATCTGTTCCACTAATACAAGAATATTTTCATTTTAACACAAGACCCAGGGAAAAAAATCACTGCTTTCCAAAAATTAACTTTGATATCAGTAGAGATTGATATTCTTGGCTTTTATTAAACAAGTTAACACATCATCTGAACGAAAACCCACACCTCTCCATGGGAAAATACCTAAATTAAAGATTTTGTCTGAAGGATTTAATGGAGTTGTTTTAGTAGGAATTCTTTCAGGGAGAAGGGAGACCTTACCATAAGTGAAAGAAGACCTTTGTGATAAGAAAATTCTAACAGATACTTTATCAATAATGAAGGCTTTCAGAAGTTTCAGCAGCAGATGTGAGATCAGTTTGTACAGGAAAAGGTTCCTTTCCAACAGAGTGCCCCATGTTTGCACACTTGACCAGCTCAGTATTCTTTCTCCATTTTCCCAGCCCAGATTTTGAAAAAGGATTTTTACAACCACTCTTGAAGTAAGCTTCATTAAATTACTCAGACCGTCTTCTAAATGTCTGTAAGAAATTATTATGACACCCAACCACTTCTGGCTGCAACCCCCACCCCCCTCATTAAGGGGAGAAGAAATTATGTGGGGAGAAATGTGCTAAAAGTGCCAGAAAAATCTGTGTACAGACGCTGGTCTCCAACAATTAGCAAGTAATGGGAAAGAAATCATCACATATATACAAATTGCAAAGTGATTCATGCCTCAGCAATATGCTTCTTAGCTATGATTGAGCATGCCACTTCATTTTCAAAGCAGTAATTCGAATGGTGTAAAGGGAGACCCATTTGTTTGCTTCCTTCCACCCTCCCCACCAAAAGACAGAGCATTAGTTAAAAAAAACAAATGAAGAAAAATCCCCCAAAGAACCTTAGCAAGGAACAAGAAAAAACAACCATTGTAAACAGCGGATGGGTCTTCTGGCAGGCTTTGTTTGCAAATGATAACAATTACAGGTAATTTTTCATTTCAATTGGAAGAACAGGTATTAAAAAAAAAATAGGAGAGCAAGAGAAACAGAGAGTGAGTGAGATTTCCCAAGTGTCTTATTCCCTCCCAGGTCTACAACCTAACAGGAGTGTAGAGAGCTCGGTAGTTTCTTCTCATTCCATTAAGTGAGATCTAATTGTGTCTCTTCTGTCTGTTGGCAGATGCGGTTTCTACATAACAACAGCCCAGAGACAGAGCTGCCTGATTAATGCCTCCAGCTGTCATATGCCCCATTATCTGTGCATTTGCATAACTTAATGGTTTAGGACAGGGGAGAGAGGATGCTTAATTTAATGTTTAGCAGGCCCTTGATAGCTGAATAATTTAAGAACTGTCAAGGGAGGTCAGTCCTACAGCGATTCAGCAAGACAGCCGTGATTTCTGAATATCATTAAAATCCTTACTTAGGATAATTTGAAAAAAAAAAAAAGAAAAAAAGGAGGGGGGCACGGAAGAATAACAATGCCTGAAAGGAGGCACTGCTTTCTGTTAACTATTCCTTCCCTGCAGATTAGGAGAAAGACTTGTAGAAAAAAACCATCAGTTCATAATATAGCTGAGAGAGAAAGGGGTTAACTGTATGCTAGCTCTCTCCCTCTCTCCTTCTCTCTCTCCCCCATCCCCCAGTCTTCTCATAACTGAAGGGTGGAAATACAGAAATTTCTTAAATTCAAGTAACAGCCCAACATGCTTTGAACATGAAACACTCTCAGTTTCACTAGATGCTAATGAATATTATTAAGCTAATCTGCCATTTGTTTTCTAATTAGGTGTCAGAAAGCACTGCAGTGGCAGCTGAGGCAAGTACCAGGGTGGATTTATTTATCTTCCAATCCTGTGTCTGCTGACCACAGAGTGAGTAGGACAAAATGAAAAAGTGATGAGAAAAAAACAAAAAGGATTTTTTTGCACGTTGATTATTGTTCTTTTCCAGGTTCATCAACTTCTGCGTGATATTTGACTCTATTTGAAGAACCAAGAAAATTGAGTAATTTAGACCTCCCTATGAGGCATTCTGTGGTAATACAAAAATGAATAAAAGAAGTAATCTGTGGCTGGACTGATCCACTGTATTGACTCTGGCTGAGATGAGACTAATTTTCCCCACAGCAGCCCTTGTAGAGCTGTGCTGTGTATTGGTAACTAGCAAGGTGTTGATAACACAGCAGTGTTGTGGCTACTGCTGAGCAGTGCTCCCGCAGCATCAGTGCTGTCTCTCCAACGTTCCCCCGCCTCATCAGTGGGGGTGGGCAAGATGCTGGGAAGGGACAGAGCCAGGACAGCTGACCCATACTAACCAAAGGCATATTCCATACCATATGGCATGTGCTTAGCAATACAACCTAAGGGAAAGGGGGAGGAGTGGGAATGGGCATTTTTTATTACAACATTTGTCTTTTGGTGAAACAGCTAAGCGTCCTGAAGCCTTGCTTCCTGGGAAGTGTCTGGGCATCATCTGCTGATGGGAAGTAGAAAATAAATCCTTCCATGCACAACCTTTGCTTTTGCTTTGTTAAAGTGCCTTTATCTTGACCTACAAATTCCACTAAGTATTTTGGTTGTGTCCTCTGGACTTGCTCCAACAGGTTGATATCCTTCCTGTACTGGGAATGCCAGAGCTGGATGCAGCACTGCAGGTGGGGTCTCACTAGACCAGAGTAGAGGGGCAGAATCACCTCTCCTGACAATTGGCTTTCTGGGCTGGGAGCACATATTGCTGGCTCATGTCCAGCCTCTCATCCACCAGCACCTTCAAGTCCCTTCTTGGTAGAGCTGTTCTCAATCTGTTCATCCTTCAGCCTGTACTGACACCGAGGGTTGCCCCAACCCAGATGCAGCACCTTGTACTTGGTCTTGTTAAACATCATGAGATTCCCATGGGCTCAGTTCTCAAGCTTGTCCAGGTCCCTCTGGATGGCATCCCATCCTTCAGGTGTGTCAACTGCACCACTCAGCTTGGTGTCATCTGGAGATTTGCTGATGGTGCATTCAATCCTTTCATCTATGTCATTAATGAAGGTATTAAATAACACTGGTCCCTGAGGGACACCACTTGTCACTGATGTCCATCAGGACTCTGAGCCATTGACTACTACCCTCTGGATATGATTGTCCAACCAGTTCCTTATCCACCTAACAGTCCACCTATTGAATCCGTATCTCTAAATTAGAGAACAAGATGTTGTGGGGGACTGTGTCAAAAGATTTACAGAAGCCCAGATAGATGACATCTGTAGCCCTTTCCTTGTCTACTGATACAGTCACTCCATCATAGAAGGTCACTAAGCTGGTCAGGCAGGGCTTGCCCTTGGTGAAGCTGCCTGTCTCAAATCACCTACCTATCCTTCATGTCCCTCAGCATAGCTTCTAGGAGGATCTGTTCCATGATCTTCCCAGGCACAGAGGGGAGGCTGACAGGTCAGAAGTCCTAGGGGTCCTCCTTTCTACCCTTTTTTGAAGATGGGTACGTTTTCATTTTTCCAGTCCTCTGGGACTTGCCCTGTTTGCCATGACTTTTCAGATATCATGGGGAGTGACTTGGCAACTACCTCGTTGAATTCCCTCAGGATCCTAGGTTGCAGCTCATCAGGTCCCATAGACTTATGTATGTTCAGGTTTCTCAGGTAGTCATGGACCTGATCTTTACTTACAGTGGGAGGGACTTTGCTCTGTCCGATGATGCTCTGCTGTTTCTCTTGAGTACATTGCATTTGTCTGGCCCTGTTCTTCACTCTCCCAGAACAGACCTCTGTGCTTCCTGAGGTCTGGCACTTTGAAGATCGTATAGTTAAGATCCATCTGATTAAGGATTCTGCTAGGAGCAGTAATTTGTAGGTTCAGTGTTACTTGTGGTAAGCAAGCTGACTTTCTAGCCAGCGCTTTGCCCCTGAGCACTTCTTCTTGCATATGTTCCTGGGCAACCAGTTATTTTCTGCTTTACGCTCTCTCTTTAATTGCTGTCAGTCCTGCTTTGTCCAGCTCAGTTCATCTGGTTCTAACCTCCATGATTTTCCTTCAGTTCATTGTGTGGCCTCTCCTTGCAACAGGCTTTTTGGCAGAATGTGTCTTGCTATAGCTATCCAATTCTATAAAATATCGGAATGGCTTCTTTAATTTCTGATTCAATTTCTGTTGTGTATGGGCAAGTACAAAACGTGCTGATGATAAACAAAATCTGTACAACTACCAGAACCTTATGTCAATATTTTTGTACACACAGTCCATATGCACTCCATGCACACAAAAACGTATGGACACACAACTGGGTGAGTTACCTCAAAATTTTTCCCCCATGTTCTTAGATCAACAGCTTAGAACACCATATGACATTGGAGCACCTAGTTTTCATCTGAGATTCAGAAAAAAGCGTAGGGAAAATTGAATCGGAGGATTACACTGACTTGAAGGAGAGCAATTGCTAACTCTGACTGGCAGTTGCCCAATATTTTATAAGGTATTGAATAGACCCTACCTTTGGCTACTGAAATTTCCTTCTAAGCCATTTTTTTCTTGACATTTTATATATATGGAAAAGCAAAAATTGTCAGCTGAATTAATTATTCAACTGGTTTAGTCCATAGATAACCACCTGTATCTTACACTTAACAATGACTTTTGATGGGGTGGCATAGTTACAGCTGTAACAGCACGGAATGGAAAAAAAAAACTTCTCCTCTGTTACTGTGCTCTTTTGTCCTTTTTATGATCTTTCACCAAAGTATGAAGTATTCACCAGAACTGGATAAGTGATGTGTTTGTTGGGTGTTATGTGGTGATTTTTATACACAGAACTGATCCACAGTAGCAAAATCATGGTTTGTACTTCTGAGGAAATGAGAAATTATGTTGGCTTTTTTTTTGTTTAGCTACATGACTGTTTCTTGCTGCCAGAAAGAAAGATTTTTTTACTCGCCGATGTTTGCTTGATTTTCTTTCCAGTTGCTTTGTTTTAAAACGGGAAATTGAGAAACAAACCTGCATTGTGAGGCTCGGTTTCTGAGAGGTAAATTTCCATAAGGTTCATATTTGGCCATTGCCTTTTTGTGGCTTCCTAGCAGGAAATTGATTAGAAGCAGTGTGAAGCCGAAGTAGAAACTGGGATCTTCTATTTGGTGGAAACATGTAGTTCGAGGTTAGAGACCTCACTTTTAAGCTTGTGATCCTGCACTATTGGCCTTATAATAATTTTGAGCATTTTTTTTTAGAGACAAATTAAGTATTAATGCTGGAAACTCATAATGATAAGGTTGTTCATTCCTAGGCTTCTGCTAAGAGAACAAGAATAAGAAAAAAATGGGAGGGGAAAAAATCCCTTGTGCTTGCTAACATAAATCATCGCCGTTGTTCCAATCAGCACATACAGTATGGTAACATTCCCATTGCTTTGAGACCCTCTAATGGAAGGCCATATGGGCTGCTGCTGCATCAAAACACAATAGGCCTGTGTGTAGGACTCCACAGTGACCTGGATTCAGAACTTCCTTGCTTTTATTGGTTTGTGTGTCTGCATGAACATTTGTTCTTCCAACACAGTGGGTTCTCCATCCCCATATTTTTTTTCTGATTCTTTTATTTAGTGATAGATTCCAATGGACAGAGCAAGACAAATGTGCATCTGTGGTTTTTGTATTTCATGCGATTGCCTTTGTATATTTTGGGATATTTGTACATTTCAGAAATAGTAACAGAATATTACAACTGGATGACTTAATCGGAATAAGTTCAGAGAGAGAAAAAGTATTTCCTTTTTTTCTTGTGCGTCTTTTTTGAGTTACAGAACTTAGGTTGGAATCTTGGCAATTAAGGTGCCATCTTGAGAGTTTCCAATGGTTCACAGTCACCGCCTTGTGAAAGTTCTTCTGTCCTATGACTATGCTGAAGGAGTTGCAACACAAAATGTTGCTAAAGATGTGTTACTATGGTGTTTCAAATTCATTTACTTAAGACTTATACATCATTCTTGAAGTGGGCACAAAAAATACCCCTGGATCAAAACACTCCAGCATGCTGATACTTGATATTACGGATGTTTGCTATACGAAGAACATAGTTCCTTGCTTTTTCCACATTTATGAATCCTTAAAAATAATGAGTCACAACCTCTTTTTTTTTTTTTTCTTTTCTTTTTTTTCCCTGGGAAAACTTCCAAATCCTCCATGGACCACATACTTTTTTCCTTCAAAAGATTCTTTTTATATTCAGTCATGTCTTTTGGCTACTTTATTGTACCCCTTGGCTCACTTCAGGGCCCCTGAAATCCATTTCATTTACAGCCCTTCAACCAGCTACAGGTCTTTAGCTCAGCCCTCAGGTGAAAAAGGGTAGGTGAGATCCTCATTTCCTGCTTACTTCTCAAAATAGAACTGCAGCAGATAGCTGGTGGCCTCTCCTGGACAGTACTGTGGCGTGCAGTTGACCTGTGTCTTTGTGATATTCCTCCTTCTTCTCTTAAATTATCTGTAATGCATGGATCAAGGCTAATTTTCTTGATTTAAAATCAGCTTTTTTAAAGTATGACAGAAGTATTATCACCAAGGGCTATACATTCACCAAGGACCTTTCAAGCCCAAAGGAAGGCAGAATACCGCAGATGGATATGGGAGACTTACAGGGACATGGTTATTAACACAATGATAAAGAGTAGTTGTCTGAAAAACGGTTTCCCTTTCTGTTCCCAAAGTGGACAGGTTTTCTCTGTCAGGGGGAGCTAGCTGGTGGGAATGAGAACAGTCAGAGGAGGGCACATATCTTCACATTGGTGAGCCAGGAAATAGGGCATAAAGCTCCCTTCAAGTGATAGCTCTTGTGTATCCAGGATGGGTTTAAATTGATTTTGCAGACAGCAATTTTGAGAAGCACAAGGTTCAAATGGCAGTGGACATATATGGAAGTATAAAGAGCTGAAATTAATTGTGAAAGGACTCAGACCATGGCAGAGGGATGCATGGGCCCACTGAGGCACAAAAGTCAGTTATAACTTGCTAATAATATAAACGTGTTTCAATCAGTTTTTTTATAATCAGTATTGTTGAGCAAGAGTACAAACGTAGCACTCTAGCACAGCAATAAAATCATCATTCCAGCATCGGGTAACTGTTTATTTTGTAACTGCTTCTTCTGTCAGTGATATTGCTATATTGGTCGTGCTGTATGAATTCGAATCGAATTGTATTACTTGACATTACCTAACAGTACAATAAGTAGCAAGTTAAGTAGTCAGCATAGCCCTTAGCTCTTGGTTATATTTAGGAAGAGAAAAGGTAGGGATGAGTATTTTTGGTAAATAATTTTAGCTACTTCAGGTGTCTCCCCTATTCAACTTTTTTTTTTTTTAAAAACATTCTTTTTAAGGGTGCTTTCTTCAGTGCTCTGTTACACCTGTCAAGTTCCCCTACTAATATCTGGTTTCTAAGCTTTGAGGTCTCATAACAATGTGAAATTCTGGGTTCTGAAACATGGGTCTAAGAGTTGTATGAAAGCTGGTAAAATGGAAAGTAATTGCTAATATAGATCTATTCAGGAGCAGAAAGGAAAAGGGAAACTACTTTCTTTTCTGTCCTTCTGAAGTAGGTGGGTTTCCTTCAAGTCTCAAAATTAGGTTTGGTTACAGGGGAAAGTTCCAGTTCAGCACTTGCTTTTCTAAATCAATTTCAAAACATAACTCCTGCTTATCTCCTGCATACAGAATAAAAATCCACTTTTTGATCCTGTCTTTTTCTGTCACACAAAAGACACGAGAAGTCTCACAATCATGTTCTCCAACTCACACATGTAGTGAAAAACAATGCAAATGTTCTTCTGCTGCACTAGTTGTTACTAGATGAAAATTTAAAAATAAAATACTCATTTCCTTCTGTTTCCAGAGGCAGTTAGGACGACAAGTTAATCAAGGCTTCATCTGAGCCCTGCATTTTTGAATTCATCATAGCATATCTCTTCTAATGTAGCTGTCCAGTCCATTCAAAGCAGACTTTTTAAAAGAACTGGATATGTTGCAGATTTACTTCCCTGAAAAATCCCTTAGCATTTTTCTTAACTAGCCACGTATGAATTAAAACCCAGAAAGACTGCAGGTGTCCTAGAGAGGTGGCTATTAGGAGGATAGCCGGACTGACCTCAGCGCTCTGAGCCAAACCTAAGGATACCTAGAGAGTGCTCTTGGCAGAGTGTCATGCTTCCCCATGATCTGGGGAAATCACTTACTTTCCGTTCTACTCAAGATTCCTCATTTGCAAAAGGAGAAGAATTTTTCTTTGCTTTAAGGGTCCTGCACCACAATGGCAGTGAGTGCTCAGCTTCTGAGCCAGTAAAAGTCAGTCAGACATATGGTGGTAGTCTTTAACCTTCTTTGTGACTTTTGGGGTACAATTTGTAAAGAATACAAAATGTAAAAAATTTACAATATGTAAATCCTCTACCACCCACTGTGCTGTGCATAATTTACAGGATCTAAATAAGTATCTAGAGAATCATATTTTGTGATGGGACTGACAGTCACAAAGAACAGAGATGGCTAAAGATAGTCTTTCAAAAGGTAGAACCATCGGGTTCAAAGCCCTGGATATTTGAAAGCTATCCATAAGTTCAGAATCGAGGCTAGTTGCAATCTCCTGCTGCCTCAGCTGTATCCTTGGCTGCCCTGCAGTCTAAATGTGGGAAGGGAATGGTATTTGGTATGTATTCAATTGTTGTTTTTCTTTTGTTAGCACCTTCTTTAGCGGGCATATAATGAAAGGACACCTATTTAAAAGCGTTATGTTTCCCTTACGAGGTTTTCATGATAAACGCACAGATTATGGCAATTTTTTTTGTATCTGTAATACAAAATTTTACTTTAAAATGCACTCTAATGTTAATAAAAGCTATATAAACCCTGGCAGTGTAACAAAAGTGATAGAGTTTGTCTTTTTGCTCAGCCATCAAAATAAAGAAAATATGTCCAAAATAATTTTTTCTGAGAAGTTCTAGCAGAAATCTCTTTAAAACATTACACAGAAGGGATGCTGTGAAAACTTGGAAAGGTAAGTGCTGCTCAGCTCAGCCTGAGGTGGAAGTTGCACTGGTCAAGTCACTGTTTCTCAGTCTGTAGTTTCATGGATTAAAGCCCATCAGGAATAAAATTCTGTCTTAAATCTTCTGATCTGTGTCATGAGTAATAGATTTTCGGTTCCCAAGAGATCAGAATAATTGAATATATTCAAATTTAACTCAATATTTAATACCTATTTTTATTACTGAATTCAGAGTTTCTTTTGAGTAGCATATCATGAGTAGCATATATTGAGTAATATGTGGAAATCTAAGAGAATGGAAAAGGAAACCAAGAAAATCCATGCATGGATTAAAGGTTCAGCCTGTGCAGTGACTCAATTTCTCTGCTCTGGTCAACAGCCTATGAGAAGAGGTCTTAAAAGAAAAAAATTCTCAGCTTCCATCTCTATACAAACACATGTTGCGATGAAACTCAGAGAGCTGTGAAGGGTCCAAATAATTGTTTTTACTGACCATGTACAAAACTAGCTACATATGTGCATTCCTGTGCTGGCAGCTTCTGTTAATGAAGGTGCAAATGATTTCTTCAGCAGTACCTACTTGAACACTATTTCATTTGATGTCTATGTGAAATGAGCCAGCAGACACGATGTAGTTCTGCTCCCCACAATATTGAATGCGTCAGAAAATAGTTTGCCGCATGATCACGGGATCAACAGAACGGGCAATGTGTGAATGAGCATGGAGACTGAATATTAGTTTGTCCCTAGAGCTGGTCTCACTTTGCCAAGCTGATGCAGGGGGGTTGGTAGGGTGTTTGGGGAAGGCTGTAGTTTTGTTTTGTTTTGTTTCTTGCCTGAGCAGAAGTTAAAAAAATGCTATAAATTCTTGACCTATGTCAAGCCAGCAATTTTCACCAGCAGTACTAGACGCTAAAGAAAAACTAGTGTTGAATGTCACCTGTAATATTTCAGTTGTATCCTGAGAAGAATGTGTTAGATGCTAATTGTCCTGGAAACATGGTGATCTGTTTTTCACTGTGAGTGTTAGCTTATTGTTTGTGCCCTTACTGAATTTTTGAGACATGGCTCAATAAAAAATTAAATTGTTGCCTTGTCAACTCTGTCACCACAACACTCTTTCCACTATTGAAGTTCAGCCTAGGATCCCACTTTGAAGACATTAAGAAGCAGTAGTGCAGGCAGAGCTATTTTGTTCAGTTGAAGAAAATATCCCACCATTTACCTACTCTCAAATCAGGACTGTGAACACACTTCTGATAGTGGTGAAAAAATTCTTGGCTTATGCTAGCAAGTTTGAATGAAAAGTGCTGTGGTTAAGGAATCCAGTGCAGAAATTAAGGTCTTGCAATTAAATGTAGAATATCAAATCAAGAGTAAAGCCAAATTCTCACATTGCAGGGATGCTTTGCATTTCCCTCTGAGATGTAGTTTTCCAAAGCACCTCCAATGAAAAACATTGTAATTTCGCTTTATCTGCAGAGAGGGTCTCGAGTGAACTACATGAACTGCAAGAAAAGGGTCAGACTGAAAAAGCTCCTGGCACAAGGGAATGTACTGCTTTATGCTTTCCTAAACTGTGCTGCTTATTCCCAGTTGTATTTCACCATCAGATTAAAAAACTGTTTCATGCAGAGGTATGTAGTGATCAAGAAACATGAAGTAGAATGGGTCACAGTGACATACTCCTCCCTAGCTGTATGGTTGTAGTCATCACTGTGAGCAGGACACTGGGCCAGATAGAACTTTGATTTAAAACAGTGTTCACTTCTCTGTTATATGCATGTGAATCTATTAAAAGGGTGAAAAAACGCTGAGAATAGTAAATATATTCAGCATTTCATTTAAATTTTTCTCTGGCATTCATTCCAACTACTAATTAACACTGATTAGTGTTAACTTCCCTCAATCTCCTTCTAACAAGGCACTATGCATGCACCAGCTTTGTTTCTTGTTTGTAAATAACTTGTCTGAAAAAAAGCAATTTAAAATCTCCTCCTGACTTTTGTCGATAGAAAAGATAGGTGCTCTTATTCACTTTATTAGCCAGTCGAGCAATACTGTTTTTGAGTCTCATCCAAAGTCCATGCGAAAGTTCCCACTGGGTTAAACGTGTTTTAGATCAAGCTCTTAGCAATGGCAGCATTTTATTAAATCACAAGCTCTTTGACAGGCTGCATACCTTTGTGGTTCTCTATGGCCTGCTAGCTTTAGGGCTTTCTTTGTCTTTTTAAGGTTATCTACCCAAGGAACCCTGACTTAAAATCTGTGCAGCCCCACTGAACATAAATAGAGTTTTAGACTGCAAGTCAGAACGGACTCATTCTCTGATGTCTTTTTCTGAGCCAAGGTTCACTGTCATGCTAGCTTGCCTCTTCCCCACCGTCGTCCCCCCTCTCCCCCCCCCCCCTTTCAAAATGTCATTTCACTCTTATTTCTGTGTTTCCAGAATTCTGGTCCCATCACTTAGCTGCTAAATCTCTGTCTATTGGGCTGCCTTCCTCCTCTCAAGTGCCATAATGTGTTTGCTGCTGTTTAATGAGTTGCTAAAGATGGGTGAGCTCACACTCTCATTCTGTGAGCTCACACTCTCATTCTGTCTTCCAGCATTCTAAATGGAGATCATGACAAATACAAGCCAAACCAGTCTTTTTTTGCTGAGGAGTCCTAAACTCCTAATAGGCATGCCTTTCCAATTCTCCAAAATAGATAGGGTTGTGTCCTCTGGCAGTACCTTCACAAAACCTGACTTAACGTTACTCTAACTTACTGTGACTGAAGATTTACACCTTAGTATAAATGGAACTTGTATTTCACATAAATCACTAGAAACTAGTTATGTATGGCAAATTAAATTAAATATCTGATGCCAAATTACTGCAAGTTCCTGAATTAATATAAAATCTTAAATTTGCATCTGAAGTTAAAATAGAATTACCATTATCTGATGGAAATAGCTCTGTACTATATCTTCAGTGATAGTCATTGAGTTTAATAATCTAGCAAACCACTGGATGTCTCTACTGTACCATACCAGTCCAGCCATTACCAGTATGAATGCTTTTGCCTATTTGCAGTCCCTCACAGAGTTACTTCCAGTTCTGAAGATGAATCAGGATTGAAAAATGTATGCCTGGTTTGAGAACTGGAAGTTATGACTCAGCCAAATGCTTCTTTGTCATGCCAGTAATGACGACTCACTGGCATCTATAGTATGGCTGTTGGGTATTCAGGCAGAAGAGATGCCATGTGTGATGGTAGAAGGCAGTGATGGTAAATTTCTGTGTTAGGCTATCAAAGTGGGAATTCACAGAGTGTTGTCAAATATTAATGAATTACTCTCACCAGGGAAAAAAGATATGATGGGAGCTAGATACTCTTACCTCAGTCTTAATAACTATGACTGTAGTTATACTTGGATTTGGGTTTTTTTGTTTGTATTTTTATTTTTTAAATCCATAAATATATTGAAACAGAAAAAGCAATTATCTAGAAAGACAGAGCATTCAATTTTACTTCATCCCAAAACTTTGGTCTGAGAAGAGCAGCTGAGTTTTGAAAAGACTGCTCTACCCTTCTATATCTGTAATAAATTCCTGTCTAGTAAAGTTTAAATATGCAGCTTCAATGTACAAAGGAATACATTAAAAGATAGATAAATCAACAACTTTTGTTCAAAGGAACCTTTTCACCTATTCAGTAGCATGAATCTTGCAAGAAAA
>JAYRBT010000093.1:37470100-37480664 GCA_036023395.1 Myiotriccus ornatus | reverse complement strand
GTTGTAAAGCACTACTTCATGGCAAGGGGGAAGGGAGAAAATTCTCTACCTGGCTTACAAGGGCTTAGCTAAAACCATGACACGAAATCATGCAGAGGACAAATCTATAAAGAATCCAGTCTACTGGTCATGGTAGAGGATGAAAAATCACCACTTGACTGAAGGTGTTTCTACATTGAGTGTAAAATAAAATTGAACAGATATTAACTCTGTTGGCAAGCACACTCCTCTACTCACGGCTTGAGCTATCTCAGGTCTGTCACTATGAGTGTCATAATGCCCAATCTCACTGGAGATTTAGGTCTTAGTCTCTATGTCAGTTTGAAACCCATAGAATGGTAATAAATGTGTCTTCTTACCTTGCAGAACCCTCTCAAGGATGGCTATATGGATATTAATGGATTTTGGGTGCTTAGTCGAATCTGCAGAAATAAGCAGTGCGTGTGTTTTGCCAGAGTATCTTACTTGCTTTGTCCAGGTCACCATGTACCTTGACTCATTTTGTACATATCAGACACAAAAATTTACTCCTTTCTCCCACCTGTGACATTTCTCTAATGTACATTTCTTAATCTTATAATTATACAAATTTTACTTTTCCAGAATAATCAAGTTTGCGATTTCCTCTGGGAACAATATTCACTACTCCAGTAAATTTTCTGATACTCATTCTGCAGATCTTCTTGACTCTATATCTGTCCATATCTTTCTACCTTATGCATCTCTCCAAATAACTCCACTTATTGTCTATATTTTTCTAGTTTCAAAATATTTGACATCTCCTATTATGTCTCCCCACCATGCACTGCGTTGTCCCTTAGCGAAGCTATCATGCAGAATTAGCTCCTGTAATCATGCCTCTTTATTCATCCTTAGTTTTTGGGGGGCTCTAGTGTAAACTTTCCACCTGTTTATCAATATGCTTTGGACTGTGGACTAAATCCAGCACACCAAATGTGGATATATGAAAACTGTACAAGGTGAGGACAATTCCATCCCAGTTTCCTCATGTGACACACAAATCCAAGCACTTACTTCTTTTTGCCGCTTTGTAACATTATGAACTCTGCGTTTTCACCTCCTACCTCTTTAGCACAACAAACTCAGAGCATTTCTGCAGGAGACTGTATCTCCTTCCATCCTAATGAAAACTTATTTCTCTTCATTAATATTTACCAAACGCACTGAACTGTTCCCAATGAACTACTAAAGACAACTTCTTTTTACCACCCTCTGGTTCCTGAGCTGTTGTTCAGCCTGAACAGCTTTAAACAACTGCTTCAGACTGTCCATCCAGCACTTTGTTTGTTTGTGTGTGTTGTGCTCAGATTGTAACGACTCATCCTGCTATTTGTCTGTGGAAGTATCTACATACCCACAGCCTCTTAATCCATCAGGCTTGGACTGTCTGTCTAGCTAAAACCTGGGCTCAGTTTACCAGGCTTTCTCTCCAACTGTTGTGGGATTTGCTTCTGCTGTCCTCAGATCTCTGCTGTGAATCCACAGCACTACTAAGGTGCAAGTGCAGGGTGAACTGCAGGCTGCACCTCTTCCCTCAATGCCAAGGATGCTCTGCTCTGAAGCATCATAGTCCTCATGCCTCCTGCATCGGCAGGCTTTTGTCACTATCCCAGTATGCTGTGCAGCTCCCCTAAGCAGACTGGATGGAGGGGGCATGATCATCAGTGCCTCTGACAAACCTAAGAGGGACTTTTAGGTTTGTCAGAGGCACTGATGATCATGAGAGTGTGATTGCAGTCCAAGTGCACTAATGATACGGCCAGTGGCTTGAAAGAAGGAGAGGGAGAAGATATGGAGCTGCTTTGAGACAGGAGGCTGCAGGAAGACTGATTTCTGCTATGCTTATAAAAGGCTTTTAATGATCTGCTTCATGGCTTCATTAAGCAAACAATGTTAGAGCTTCAAAAACAGCCCTCTGCAATTCTTGTGCTGGGCTGGTAAGGCATGTCACAATATATACCTACAGCAAAGAAAATGAGTGCAGAACTGTGCTGCATGGTTGGACCCCAAAGAAAAGAGCCTGGACATTTCTTCTTTCACCCTCTACACTGAATCCTTGCAATAATTAGCTGAAGTAAAATGAATATTAGCTTATGCTTAACTGCCTTTCCAGCATGTTACTCTGCGCTGACCCAGTAGTGCTAAACCAATTATTTTTTGAACTTTATAGCTTTAAATAATCCTCTGCTCTAAAACTCCCTCTACCCCTCAGCTACTTAACCACAGGCCCGACTGCCCTAAATCCTTTTCTTATACTTTGTAGCTTTTTAAGCAAGCCCCCTCTTTAAGTAGACATAATCCCTTCTCTGTAGAAAACATGAAAGACCTTGAACAAATCAAGATTTCTCCATGGAGAATTCAGCTAATCCTCTGCTTAGCTCCTAACAAGGAAATCCATCTCACCACCAAGCACCCCATTACTAGAAGGAATGCCTGACTTGAATAACAAGCACATTATTGTGCTTTAATTGTAGCACTGCTCTGTCACATGGAGAAGTCAGGGAGAACGTGACTTGGCTCCAGCAGGAAAGACAGGTCACGCCTTTTTGTTGCTGTTCACGTTACTGTGATTTAAAAGCAGGGTAAGTTAACTATTAATATGAACTGCACATGCTTCAGATTAGATGAAACAGCTGTGCTGTAGCTCTCTAGTACACTCTATTATAAAACAAGTGCTGTTACACTGGATTACTATTCTCCTTTACGTTGTCTTTTGACTGTTGTGAAATTTGTATGCTGGGACTTGAAGGGGTATAATTGTGCCTTAGGGGAGAGGGAGGCATAAGACATTTGGTCACAGAAAATTATGTTAGTGTTAAATCAGAGTATAAGCAAACCAATCCACAACATGGATGCATGGTCAGCACTTTTTCTCAGAAACGCTCTCTGCAGAAAGGCTACTGCTGCAATGGTAGAAGGGAGAAAAACCATTTTGTGGGAAAATAACTCTATGTATTGAAAGGAAATAAAAGGTGCAGTTCTGACTCTGGGGTAGTAATACTAGCACTGGTGTAGCTGTACACTGGGTACCATCACAAAATGGAAACAGGAAGAGGACACCTGGTACCTCTCCCAAATACGATCTTGGGCCTGACTTCACGCATAGGGATAGGCATTGTAATTACTCCTTGGGTCCTCACAGTCCAACAGCCACAGCTAAATCTGAAACGAACAGTACTGGGGGAAGCAGACTGTGTGCCTCTCACTGCGTGCACTTCACGAGCACACTTGGGGGCACATGGCTTTCACCTCAGCTTGCACAGGTTTGGGGAGGGGTGTCCATTGCATTCCATCAGCAGCTGTAGAGGCAGACACAGAGCCAGGAGCCTGTGTGTGGGAAGTGAGACCAGAACAGGAAGTACACCTCCTGACTGATGTGAAGTTCATGTAAAGCCACACTACCTCTGATTTACCCCCTTAGTCAGCTCCATAATATGAAATTAATGTTCTTCTTCTGCTGATTCAGAGAATTTTGTGAAGTTCCTATGGATGCCCTGATATAATGTGGGACTACAGGTGATTACCCTTCTTTTTTTGAATTACGAAGAACAAATTCATTTGGAAGAGGTCTGGGGGGACTCCTGAATTAATCAAAGAGAGATCATTGATGCTGTTTTTCAGAGCTGAGAAATATTAACTGTGAGAACAGTAACTCATTTCTTTGCCTGATAAAAGCATATGTGTATTACTACACAAGAGTGATTGCAACAAGATGAGGAAATGCTGTCTATTCCACTGTGATGAGAAATTAGGATGAAATACCTTTTTTATTCAGCCATGGTTTATCATCCTATGTGTAGAGCATAGGTTACATGTTTATTCTCTGGGTTTATAATGTCCTTTTCTAACTAGGATTTTTTTCTTCACAGGAATAATGAAACTTAGCTGTTGTTGCTGCTCCAGTCACGTTTCTAAATTCTGAAATATAACACTGAGGGATGGGTGGGATGAAGAAGACAAGCAGCAGCAATATATGGCTTTAATGCGACATTAGGCAAATATTGAGCAAGATTTTAATTACAATGGTTATGGCAAATTTTCCCGCACTAGGAGATGTCAAAAATCCTCCTATATTTAGTAACATGAATACAAGAATGTCATTGCCTGCTCTTCCCATCTCAGGCTGCATTTAAAGTGCAGACTAGGAGAGTTAATGGATTGTAGTTTAAGGGTAGTTCCACTAGATGATGGTATAAATCTTCATAATGAGAAAGATCAAAGTGGTCAGCTCAAACGGGAGTCCAGGAAAAGCAAAACAGCCAGAATCAGCGACAAGCTCTCATCTTCCCCCTGCTGCATTGTATTGAGGTTCCGACAATTGCACCAGTCACATGAACACTGGCGATGTCTGGCAGCATTACAGTGGGCTGTGGCACCATGCAGGAAAACTGAATAGAGGGGTAGATTTACTTGATTCAAAATCAAGTAATAACTTGCCTAATTTATTTTGCAAATTAGACTAGCCTAACATCAATTCATTTTTAAGTGATACTATAAATGAGAGTAATTGTGTAATTAGCAGCAAATTAATTACAGAGCAGAAGATCCATTTACATGAATCTGAAATAAAAAGTCAAAGCTGGGTCTTACATTCCCCTAGCTGACAGATGTCAGGATGTTATTGGGGTACAAGTCTCAGTCTGTCTGCCTCAAGAAGAGAAAAGAAAAAGCTCTTTGTACAGATAGGTAGCATCTTCTGCAGCTCACTTGGATTGGCACTGGAAGCCTCAAATGGGAGTTTCATGGAGACCTTCTCAAACAGGAAGAATATTCCCTGCTGCGCTATGAATTAGGAGAAAGGGCATATGGAGAAGACAACGTCATCAAGAAAATCTGCTGCAAAGGTAGAACAACCTTTGAAATATATCAATAATAGAGAAAAGTTTGCCTTGGTCTCTGGGGAGTCCAAAAGAATATGCCAATCTCTTCTGGATACTAGAATACTACAGAGGTTCTCCAGATTTGCCTGAGGGCTAGTGCAGCTTTCCTAGAATATGATTGCTCCATGCAACCTGAGGAATGAGAAACCCAGGTTCCATTTTCATTTCCGTTTCTCATTGTACTTGTTCTGTCTGGGATGGAGGTAATTTTCTTCAGAGCAGCCTGGAAAGTGCTGTATTTTGAATTTGTGCTGTAAACAGTCCTGATAACGCAACAGAGCTTCAGCTACTGGTGAATGGTTCTTGTGCAGTGCCAAGGCTTTCTCTGTTGCATATCTTCCCTCTGCCTTCCAAGCGAGCAGGCTGAGGGTGGGCAAGTGGCTGGGAGGGGACACAGAGGGGATAGCTGACCCCAACTGGACAAGGAGATACCCCATGCCTTATGACATGGTGCTCAGCAACAATAGTTCTAGGCCAGGAGCAGGAAGTGGGGAAGGTTGGGGTTCTGGCATTCTTGTTCCCAAGTCAGTGTTAGGTGTGCTGAGGTCCGGCTTCCCAGGGAGTGGCTGGACATCCGTCTGCCCCTGGGAAGTGGGGACCAACTTCCTTGCTTTGCTTTGCCTGCCTGGCTGCACAGCTTTCACTTCACCCGTTAAACTGTCCATTCCTTCATTCATGGATCTTCTCTCCTTTGTATTTTGTTCCCAGCTGGCAGGAGAGGGGAGTGACAGAGTGACTGGAGGGGTGCTTAGCTGGTGGCTGGAGTCAACCCACCACATTCATTACCCTGTAGTTAATTAGGAGGATTTATTACCTTAGTTAATTAACTGTTAATTGCTGTAGTCCTTTTATTTTTACCAGGAATGAGACCCACAAAACCAAAACCACAGAGATGACAGAACATAAGTTAGTGATGAAATAGGAAACAGAATTCAAGAATACTGATCGTAGTCTAACCAGCATGAAGAAGGTACTCTGTGTTCTTGTAGTAGTTCTGCTCTGTAAATCAGCATGTTTCATAAAGAAATGAGAGATGCAGAATCTTGAATACTAGGACTTGAAATACTTCCTGCCATACAAATATCTACTCACCTATAAGCTCTTGCCAGTTCAAAGACTTATATGGTCATCAGGTGGTTGCTGAAAACATATATAAAACGTACAATAGATATTTGTTTTATGATCTTCTACTTTCATCAGAGGAGCTGGGAAAAAAGGACAATGGTTAGGAGAAGTTTGATTCTGTGCCACACGCCATCTACTTAGCCTTTCATTTCAGCTCTAGGTGCTTTTGAAAATTATGACCTTGACGATTCTTTTTACTTGCACAGTGTTATGAAACTGTCTTGTTACATCCTGCAGGCTGTAACTTCTAAGAACCAAGAGCCAGGCAGAATCAGCTGTTATTGTATACGGAGCTGCTTGTTGTACAGGGCTGATTGGTTATAAATTGGACACTGAGTGCACAGGCCTCTATCAGGCGTCTAAGTAATTATGGAGCAATTTGCATCTTTTCACAGGTCTGCTCAGGAAAGCTGTGAATCTGCAGTACCAGCTTGATATTGCAGAGGTGTGTGCAGAGGCTGTGCAAGGGCATGAGCAAAATTAAATGTTATATATGGACTCCTCCTCTCTGGCAGCAGTGATTCAAAGCCTCTAAGATGACATGGCACTCCCATGCTTTGTGCATATGAAAATGATCAGCTGTAATAGCGGACTCTGGTTGCCAGATGGAATTGGGCTGAATCACAGTAGTTGCTGTAGTGATCCTGTGCTGGACCTTGGCTGCCCAGTAGGAGCAACTTGGCTGCTTCTGCAGCAAGCCAGTACATGTGGGAACCATAGGAAGGAGTCATAACTTGAACCCTTCTCCTTTTCCTCCTTTCTCTTCGTACCAAGTGATGGCCCTTCACTGTAGCCAAACTTCAGCTTTGAAAGGGTTGCCATGAGCCTGGGGCTCTGGACAACCACTCTGGCTGCTTCCCTTGGAAATCAGCTGTCTCACAAGTATTTGGCTGTCATTAGTGCAAGGCTGGATTTCTTTCACACACTGATCTGCTGATTGCTCCTTACTGTCATTTATTGACCTTAGCAGTTGCACACTCTGTCACTGTGCTTTATATAATTAAGTCCCAAACCAGCAAGGGAAGTGGCAGTTGCCCCGTGTTTAGTGTCAGAACCGTGTGCTGCCAAATTCCTGCCAGACTGAGCAGCGGCACAAGTGATGTGAGGGCACATGTCAGTGCTTCTGTCAATATGAAAGCACATGGGATGAAATGTCTGCTGACTGTAGGAAGACAGACAAAGGTGTATCTCTTGGAAAGCCTGCATGCTCAGTAATGACCCATCAGAAAACTGTGGACAAACGTTAAGCAGTGGCGTGAGTTAGTGCTGGGTGCCTACCTTGCAATGTATGGCTGCAATATTTCTGATGTGGTGTTAGCCAGACCTCCTCTATTGTCAAACCATGAGCTGTGCAGAGAGATGATTGTTAGTTTGACCTCAACATAAAACATAAAACATAAAAGCAGAACTAAAAGCTTTTTACACATCTTTTACCAACTAATGGATCTTTATTTCCCCATCCTCCAACAACAATAATACTTCTAATATTTCCACAGAGGATGCATTATAGTAATTTCTGTGGTTTTCTTTCCCCTATTTACTGTAGGATTGCAAAATTAGTGCCAGGAGTTCATTGTGTATGGGGCTTTAATGCTTAGTAGTTCACAGATTTTTACAAGCACAGGCAGATGTCTAAAGTAAAGAGAGAGGGAATCTCATGACTTGACATCTGAAGTATTCCCAGACTTCAAAGAAGTTTCAGCTGGCTAAGCAGCCTCATTTCAATAACTCAGAAGAAAGGTGTTAGGAAACCTGGGAGTGGATGGGTCTCCACCAGGGATAGAGCAATGGAGAGCAGGAAAAAAAAGAAATCCCTCCTGGTGGAACTGGAGTTGAAGGGACAAGGAGCTGGAGTCCTAAAGGGGCCAATGAGAACTTCAGATTGAAGTGTATACAGGATGTTTTTGGCCTCAGCCAAATCTGAAATAATAAAGCAACGCTCAGGCTTGGGAGGTAATAAAAAATAACCTTTGAAGCTGATGAGATGTTGCTGATGTCTTTTTTCCTTTTACCACCAATTTATTTATTTATTTATTTAGAGGGCTGTGGTAGAGTCATTTGTCTATTTATTGCAAGCCATCCAAGAGAAGAAGGTTTCATTGTCTCTGCTTCATGAGAAGACAGCAACTGCCTTCTGGGCAGAAACAAAGTATGTCTGAATATTTTATCCCGTAGAGAACTGGACAACTTGGCACCAGCCCAGCGTGGGCTGGGTTTGGCAGAACTGCTAGTGGCAGCACTGACTTATTCTTATCCTTCTGAGGATGATGGCCTTCCAGAGCGCACACACTGGCCAGGCAAAGAGTGATGGAGAAGAGTGGCGAATGACAGCTGTTCCTCCCTGCTGGAGGGCAACAGAGGTGTGTTTCTGTGTAGCAGAGAGAGGTGTAACTGAACTCTCTATTTCAAACTCTCCTGCTTAATTAAAATATCTAGTGCATTACAGCTGTACACTGTGCAGTTGGACAGCGATGCTGCTTCCTCTCTCCTGCTAGAGATACTCTTTCAATTCCTTTGCAGAACCTCTTAAAAAAACTACTCTATTTTCAATTCATGCTGTACAATACCTTAACTGTACACCACTTAACATTTTCCCTGGTGAGGAGAAAAATCTTAGCGTGGGACCCTTCTTTAAAAGGGTCTTTGAAACAAGTGAGTGATTGTGGAAGGCTACTGGTGGTGGCTTTGATAGTGGTAGTCAAGATAAGGGAGAGAAGGCTGGTTAAACCACCTTCCAGGTATGTGAAAAACTGAAGACTGTCAAGAAAATTAGCAGTAAAATGGGACAGCCACAGCTTCACTGTTTTATGGTGCAACAAAAATGCTGGTAACACGGCCTGAGAGCCATAGATTACATCTCTGTTGCAATTTATTCTCAGGTTTGCGGTTTCTGTGCATGTGTCTTTCTGTGGTGCTAGTGCTGTTAACCCCTGTATACCAGTTCGATTAGAGCTACAGCTGCCTTCCCATCTACTTGCTTAGTAGCTCAAGGTCATCTAAGAATTAGGGGCTCTAGATTGATAAAGATCTTTGGTTAAGAAGCACATTGTTATATTAGGGGGTTAAGACATCAAACCTCAGGAGAGATCCAGCCCTTTGAAATGACATGTAGCTTTTAGATTTGCATGAATTTCTCTCCAGTAAAAACTGGGTAATTTGTCTGCATTATATTCATAGCATTTTGTACAGCTGCAGATTGCTTTATTTATTTGCACAAATAACAAATATCTCCTGTACATTTCTTTTTTCTTCTTTTAAGCTGCAAGAGTTGCAGGAGATTCAAAATTTCTGGGTAGATATACCTGCTATAAATATGTATTGTAGTTTTGGAGTAATAAGGACTAACTTTTTATTGACCTCTCTCATTAAAAGTCACCTTCAGAAAACACTGCTACACCTTGCTTATACTCAAATGACACCTCATAACCACCCAACCATTTTTAATATCCCCTAGACTCTATTGTATTATGCCGAGGCTCAGACACTGTCTAGGTAGTCAAGGAAAAGAGTGTGCCATCATATTTAAAAGCAGTTATTGGGACAGGTTTTACAGGCAGTGGGCTAAGACAATTCAGAAACAATTGCTTATGTGATAGTTTGAGGATTTGTCCCTGTCAAACAGTTAATATTGCTTTAATACATGAAGTAGGCTGTATAAGACAGCAATAATGAAAAATGTCAGGAAAGACAATATCAATTGTTATTCAACATCCACATCAAAGATTACTTTTTTGTCAGTAGCTTTCAGAAAATGTATTTTCTATCAGATCTGATTGCGTTCCTCTTTGAAGTGCTCCATCCTCCCGGTAGATTTAATGTGACATCTAGGCACTTTTTAGTCCCTGGGCCTCTGAGGCGATTCAAAGAGGCACAACAAGCCATCACAGGTTTATCCTCAAAGGCCGACACTGTCTGTCTGATTTATTGTAACTTTAAGAATCATCTCCAGCAAAGCATGAGCCTTTCTACCCATCTGCAGCCTCAGACTTTTATCAATTCATTTGTATGCAGCCTGTACATTCTGGAACTGAGAGCCCTATAGCCACTCATGGAAAATGCATTACCTGCTACTAATCCTTTTTATCTTTAAAGTCTGTATTTTTTATGTATAAGTCATTTTGGGTTATCATAAAATATACATAATTCTCGCCCCAAAAAAGACAAAATGAAAAGAGAATATATAATAAGTTATGAGCTTGCCGTGTCCTTATCACCAAGGATTCTAAATAAACAGCTCTCTCTATGTAAATACTGCAGGATATAAAACTGTGATTACTTTCAATAGGGAATAGGAATGCTTCCATTTTTGTTCCTTGTTTCAAAGCGAAACAGTGAGATGAATAATTTTAAACATGTTTGGGAACACTTTTATTTTTCTGCTTCATTGCTTTGGGGGCCTGACACTTGCAGGGGTTGCCTATCAAACTTCTGCCACATACTACAGACATCCAGAAGCACCTTATGATTTCAAAATTTTGTTTCAAATTTGTGATCAACCATGAGTTAATGACAGCTTTTTTTTTTTTTTTTTTTACCCG
>JAYRBT010000093.1:37443207-37456307 GCA_036023395.1 Myiotriccus ornatus | reverse complement strand
GTTTTATTTTGCTAGTAATAAATGTTCATATTATTTTCCCAATCCAGTCTCTTTTGTCTGCATAAACCTTCTCTCAACTAATAGCAATTGTGTGGGGGGTGTAAAAGCAAATTGACCCAGAGCAAAACCACGACATTTTTTTGGTGGAAAATGCGGGCAAAGGTTGTCCAGAAAGGCAATGGCCAGATCAAACCCAGACAGTTTCTTAATTGCTTTATAGTATATGTTCATAAAACCATGTGTTAGCAAGTGAAATTACAGAATGAACTGGAATATGAACCACTTCCATATTGATTAGGTTAGTGCAGATTGCAACACACTGGTCATGCATTACCATACAAAGTATTCATACTGTAAATATGCTGAAAAAGCATGAATGTCAGGATACTGGAACTGTGGGTCCACTGCCAACAGTTTTCTGGTTAAGGCTCATTGAGATAGCAGAGAATTAACCCTAGATGAGATTGCCCTCCCTCAAATGAAATGAAACACATAAGTGAAACCAGGGCAGCAGAAATCTTGTGAAATACTTTTAACAGGGCACTTGGGAAAAGGTTTGAAGATTTGAAGGACTAGAAAGTTAATAGGGTAATGTAACCCACAGGTTTGCTAGCTGGAAAAATGCCAACAAATGAGTAGATACAGCAAGTATTAAGTGTACTTGCTCTCTTTTAGCAGCTTTAGGACTTTTGCTGGCTAGATCCTTATGCCCATAATAGCAAGAAGAGGAACTTTACTATGTATATGAAACTGTCATGGAGGGATCTCCACGCTGAGCATCTGAGACACAGCAGCCCACCCTTGCTAGGCAGCAAATGCTCGTGTAGAGATGTTCCCACTTTCACAGATTCAAAGTAACATCTCAAATCCTGTTTAAAGTACTACATTGCATTGCTTACAGTCCTCACAGTTTAATTGTGGTTAACTACTATTACCTTGATAAAGCAAATCTCACAGTCTTAAAAAAAGCAATTTTGTGTCAAATTTATTTGGAAAAAGAACATGGTTGGATGTGGAAATTATGTTACAAAAACTGTTCATAGAATCAATGCAAAGGTTGTGGACTATGTGGACATAGAAGCAGAAGAGCAGCACTTTTGGTAGGTTTGATGTCAGGGTTGACTTCCTTTATGCTTGAAACTGGGATATATTTAATAAGTAACCACAGTATCTTTTTCACATTTCATGTGAGCCCTCGGTAGTATTATTCTTGTCACTGGCATCCAGAAGGGGCATATTCTTTATCATGATTTTTTGTTTTGACTGATGCCTTTTGCAAAGTGTTTGTGTCCCAACTTCTTCGGAGTTAGGAATAAGAAGCTGATGTTTACAAATGCACTGAACTGTCATTCTCATGTGCTCTCAACACTCTGCTAGGAAGCTAACCTGTGTAATACTGCAGTTCACAGATGTGTTGCATGATGCTATGGCTACAGCAGTTCTCAGTTGCTTCAGTCAACAGCCTCTAAAGTTGCAAACACAAAAAAGTAATAGATATATTCTATCTGCAAACCATGGTAGGTGGGAGATTGTGGCTGATCAGAGAACTGTCCTAGTATCACTATTAGACATAAAGGCTGTACAATAATTACATCTTTTATTGACAGCTGGCAATTAAAGATAGTGATAACCTGATGAATAGTCACTGCTCAGCGGCAGCGAGGCTGCTCCTTTTGAAGGTAAAAATCACAAGTTATTTCTGAACCTGAAGTGTAGCGGAGAGCAATCCCCAACTAATGGCTAGCAGAGATGAAAAAATTATGTCTTGAACAGTAACCCTGCCTTTACGAAACGTGATGTGCTAAAGTTCTCCTACAGACCAGACACTGTGTACTGACTGAGTGCTAAATAAGGGTCAGGAGTATCCAGATTATTTCAAATTGATACACCGAGAGAAAAATTTGTTAAGTTAGTTTTGGTTACACAGTTCTCGGCCAGATATCGTTGTGTTCCCAGGCTTTAAAGGATTATAATTACATGATCCTAAGGAACATAACCTTGATTATTTTTTCTCTCAAAATAAAAAGGAATATTGTACTCGAGAAAAAGGCTGAAGATTGTCAAAATTGAGGAGGTCAATGGAAAATTATGCTTATTCTGTTGGATAGGCTTGATGAATGAGAGACGTCTCAAGAATATGAATGACAGTTCATTAAGCCTATGGAACAAAACACCTAGAAAAAGAAATGGAAAGAAAAATTATGTTAACAGAATCCTCCACTTCTGGAACTCTTGACTCTCTGCTCATCAGACTTTCAACTGAAAATCAAAGGCTTCCTGTGAATGAATAGACATAGGAGAGTAGCTTAATTCTCATTTTCTTTTCTTTCTTTGTAAGTTAGGTCTAGCCTTCTCCTGAGATTGCGGCTTGCTATGGAACAGGAGATTGCTCTTTAAACTATTCTGTGGAAGACCCCACATATATAGAGGTCCAACAGAAAAAAACCTTCAGGTCTCTGGATTGTGGTTCATGCTTGTTGTGGTAAGAGGTACCTCTATTACTGTCTTTAGTAATATCCTGAAAATGTTTTATTCCAGATGATTTTGTGTAAAAGGACTCTAATATTAGCTTGCTTGCTTACATGTTAAACTTTTAAAAAATCACCAACTGGCAAAGAAGTATTCTACTCTTTTCACAAAAATACAAGATTTCAGTTGCCAAATATAGTTTTTAAAATAAGTAGAAAGAGGTTTATTACTTGTTCAATGACATTTTGGTATTTCATAGAAGATTCAGCTCTGAAAGCTCTATTTCAGAGTTTTGCAGAAAAGCTAAGGCACAGACAAAAGCAAAATAAACCTATGCCATTCCACTGTTACTGCTTCTAGGTGGGAGTTGTGGTCAGGAATCTGTTAATGCTAGAATGTGTGCCAATTAAGCTGATTTTCCTATACTTTTTCTTGTGAATAAGACCAATGATTGTTCCCAAACAGGAGCTAGAAAGAAAAAGGATAACATTTGACCACTGCTGACCTGGGATAACAATGTAGAAATCCTCTCTTACAACCAATTGTCTCTGACTGGTACACTTCCCTGATAGTTACAGATTAATTGCATTAAAGGCTGCTTTTTAAACATGTTAATTAGTGTCCATGAAAACTTATCTTTTATTACTGATGGGGTAAACACATAAAATAATGTTTGATTTACTCTTAGTTGTGCTAACACCCTTTCCATGTGTAAGTTCTGTTTGCAGATCTCATAAAAAATTGTGTTTGTAAAATAACATGCTACCTGTCTTAAGCCTATCCTCCCTTTTCCCTATGTTAACAAAGTCAGTGGGCCAAAGCAGCATATTCCAGTAGTTTTGTACAATTTTGGTAATATACAGCAGTGGTAACTTCTGTTTATTTAGGTGTTTAAACTGTGGGAAGGCTTTTTTGTGTCATGGCAGAAATATGAAGCAGACAGACCATATCTGGACTAAATAGGCCTTCCAAAGTATACATTATTTCTAGTAACTGCTTTCAACATAGACTGATCAAACATGCTTGGTAAGCAGAATGTTTTCATTTGAAGAGAAAAAAAAAAAAAAGATATCTCTCTCAGATACGTAGTACTTTTGTGGCAAATAAGACAGGGAGTGAACACATTTGCTTAGTATTTTAGAGTAAACAGCAAGTAGAATGGACATTCGCTGTAGTTCAAACCAAAAGAAGACAACAAATGGTGTTGGTTTTTAGCCCTACCACACTTTCCATTTCTTGGAGTACAACTCACTGAGATCCAGGGCAGGGAGTACTCTGGAGGAGTTCTTTGAAAGTACTATCAGAGCCCAATTGCCTGTGGGCTTCATATTTAACATAAAGGCTCATGAGGGAAGGTGAAGAAAAAAGTTGAATATTAAGCAGTTTTTCTGCTAGGTTTGCCAGACTGTGCCAGGTGTGCCATAAGCAGAGGTGTCTACTGCATTAGGGCTGACTGCTAAATTTAACATAGCATTTTCCTTTGCAAGCTCATTTCCCTGCTCCCTAGTTTCATTTTTGTGCACATCCAGAACTCCAGAACCTCAGAGTGGAAGGACATCCACTTTTTTTCCTTTTTGATGTTGACTTGCAGGGAGAATTGGAAGTTTTTTCTTTGACTCTTTTACCATGAGACTGCTGACAGTGAGCTGAGCCCCTGCCAGTGTTCCTGCCTGTGCTCTGTCAGCTGAGCCTGTCTGCCTTTGCTTTTCTATTTATATGTGTGCATGTGTGCGTGTGTTCCAGCGCGCACGTGTGCCTTCCCGCCTACACCCAGCTCCCCTGTCAAAGGATACTGCCCTTGATCAAAACCCGCACAAGCTGTGCCATGAGTTGAGTCACTTACCTCTGCGTCTGGAGGAGTTTATCTCCCTTGACTAGGTTTTGTTCGGTTTTAGTGGCATGGCTGGTGACAGGCCACACACAGCATGTGACCCTGGCTTCTTGCATCCATGTGGGCAGTCGTCAGAGCTGTCACACAGTCAGAACAAGTTAATTCAGTGCATGGAGAGAGGGGTGCAGTCTGTAATAATATCAGACCTCTGGAGAGGGTGCTGTCAGGCAGTGTGTACCGGCAGCTGCCCCAGCTGCTATCTCCTGCCTACGAGGATGTGAGCTGACAGGCGGCAGGTTTATCCGCCTGAGGCAGGCTGGGGAGCACGCATGCTAATTTTCTGTCCGTGCAACTGAGCTGGTAATATTGCTTGCTGGGGTCCTTGAGAAACCACTTTGTGCCTCTTACCTTGGGCAATCATTGAAGGCAACAGGATGCATTTGCTGGGGTGTCGGGGAGATGGTGACTGGTTGGGGCACCCTTCTGCTGCAGGACTTGGGCTGGTACTCCTCTGAGCTTTCTTACCATGCTTTTCTTCACTAGCACAGATTACTCTACACCTGAATTTTTCTCTCACCTTTTGACCAGAGGCTGATGCTTGTGGTGGCTAGATGCCTTTAAAGTTATAGGGCTATTGATTCAGTTTGCTTGTGTTTGTGTGTGTGTGTATACTGCATATATATACACACTATACACATGTGCCCACACAGAATTTCTTGAAGGATTTTCATCTCTGATAAGGCAGAGTAAGGCAGAATCTCTGCATGTAATTTTTATGTAATACTATGATTAAAATATTACCAATACTACTAATAATCTGTGTCAGTCAAGTGAAATTTCTCTTCACTGACAGACATGAGAGGCTCCAGATCTGGCTGGTCAAGGACTCTCTGGCTATAAACATCCAGGCATGATTAAACAGCAAGACAGTAGTGCTTGCTTTAGAGACCAGAATTAGCATGTAAAAATAGTGGGATAAAACATAAAGAAGGAAGAAAAATCCCCATGTTTTTATGTCCTCCTACATTCTTGCCTAAAATACACTTAATCCAGGAATATAGGAAGGAAAGTTTGACTGCTTGAAGAAAGCAGTAAAAATATGACCAGTCTGACAGGTTTTAGCCTGGTGGGCGTGGGAAGTCTGCTTGAAATACGGTACACACAGACGCAGGCAGATCTATGACTGTTAGCTGGGATGTTGTGAGAGACTGAAGTGGTTAATGGCTTAAACATCGTTAAGATCACTGAAAGACTTTTGTCCACTGTAGCAAACTGTGCAAAGAAGCAACTGCTCAGTGAAGCCCCTCCTCAAATATGCCAACTAATTTGTACTGTAATGGGAACTTGAGATAAGATAAAGGTGGTAGGATGGGCACCTTCTACAACAGATATGAGGTTCTGGAACTTGAAGGCCAGACAGCTGATAAGGAGGGTGAAGGTCCTTCTGGGGTAGTGGGGTCTCCCAAAACACCACCACCTGTACTCTGCATCAAGACGTCCTCTGTTAAGAGGAAAACAAGGGTAGCTGTAGTAGAAGACTCTCTACTAAGGGGAACAGAGGGCCTCATATACAGACTGGACCCAACTCACTGGGAAGTCTGCTGTCTCCCAGGGGCTCGGATAAGGGACATTACTAGAAAACTCTCCAGTCCAGTAACGCCCTCTGATTAGCAACAGCTGTTAGGTGTTCAAACTGGCAACAACAGATAACAAAGAGAAGCCTGGGGGCAATCAAAAGAGACCTCAGGGCCCTGGGACAATTGGTAGAGATATCAGGAGGACAGGCAGTGTTTTCTTTGATTCTCCTGGTAACAAGGAATTATATTAATAGGAATAGGCAGATCTACAAGGTCAACGAGTGGCTCTAAGGTTGGTGTAATAGAAAAAAATCTGGGTTTTTTGACCATGAGATGATCTACTCAACATGTGGTCTACTGACACCTGACAGGATGCACCTATCTCAGAAGGGAAAAAATGTTTTAGTGCAGGAGCTAGCAGGGCTCATTGACAGAAGTTTAAACTATTTTAGGAGGGGTAAAGGGACAAAGCCAGGCTCACCAGTGATAAGCACTGGGTGGTGTACCAAAACTTGAGAAAACTAATGGGAACACTAACTGGAGCACTAGTGGGATCCCCCAATCTGCCTCACGGGGTGTTGGCTACAATATTCCACATCTGAAATGTTTCTACACTAATGCATGCAGCATAAGGAACAAAGGAGGAGCTAGGAGCTTTGGCCCAGTTCCAGAGATTAGACATCATTTGCATATGTGCTACATGGTTGAGACCCGTGACTGGAGTGCCCTTCTGGATGATTACAGGCTCTTCAGGACCGACAGGCAGGGAAAAAAAGGTGAAGGGGTGGCACTGTATGTAATAGAAGGCTTAGAACATATGGAGCTCCTAGTTGGCAATGGCACAGTTGGGATCCTCTGGATAAGAATGGAGAGGCAAACAAATACTATGGATCTCATTGCAGGAGTCTGCTGTAGACCTTTCAGCCAGGGCGATGACTATGACAAATTACTCTCTGAGGAACGAAGGGACATTTCCAAGTCAACTGTCCTTGTCCTCATGATGGACTTCAAGTTGCCAGAAATCAACTGGGTAAGGGAGCCGACTTGGAAAGTTACCCTCCTTGATCTGGTGCTTGTCAACAGAGTGGAGATTGGTGGTTGTCTTGGGCACAGTGACCATAAAGTGATTAAGTTTAAAATCTCTATTGACTGGAGGGAAAGTGCCAACAAAACCTTAACACTGGACATGAGGAGAGCAGGCTTCAGGCTACTCAGGGAATTAGTAAGTAAGGTCCTCTGGGAAAGTCCTGGATTTGCAGGTGCTGGGGTCCATCAGTGCTGGTCACTTTTTAAACATTACTTCATAAGGGCACAGAAGCAGGCAATTCCCAAATGTTGGAAGTCAAGCAGAGGCAGAAGGCCTGGTTGAGAGGGGTTCTTTTCTTGGAAATAAGGCAAAAAAAGAAAGATGAATGCCCAGTAGAAGCAAGGTCAAGTGACACAGGAAGGATACAGGAATGCTCCTTGCCACTGTAGGGAGAAAATTCATGTCGCCAAAGATCAACTGGAGTTGAAGTTGCCAGAAATGTGGGGAACAATAAAAAGAGTTTTTTCAAATAGAATAATGGAAATAGGCAGTATAAAAATATCATCGGCCCATTACAGGATGAGGATGGTCACCTCACAAACAGGGACAGAACAAGTCAGAGATATTTAATGCTTTCTTTGCCTCTGTCTTCCTCATGGATGATGGACCAAAGGGGTCTCAGTATCCCAGCTGGAGGGCCATGACTGCAAGGATGATGAAATTCCCAGCTGACCCTGAAATTGAGTGAGATCTGCTCCTCCAGCTGCATCCCTACAGATCTATGGAGCCTGATGGGATTCATCTTAGAACTCTCAAAGGGTTGGCTGATGTCATCGTAAAGCCTCTCTTGGTGATTTTTTGAGTAGTCTTGGGAGCCTGGAGAGGTCCCAGCTGACTGGAAGCTGGTGGATTTTTTCCCAGTTTTCAAGAAGTGGAAGAAGGAGGATCCTGGAAACTACAGGCCTGTCAGTCTCACTTCAGTACCTGGTAAAGTTATAGAGAAGATTATTCTGGGAAGTATCGAAAAACACCTGAAATACAACATAGTCATTGGTCACAGCCATCACGGCTTCGTTAAAATCCTACTTATCCAACCTGATTTCCTTGAATGACAAGGTGATCCACCTAGTTGATCAAGGGAAGCCAGCTGGTGTAATCTTTTTGGATTTCAGTAAAACTTTTGACATTGTCCCTCCCAGGATTCTTCTGGACAAAATGTCCAGCACACAGCTGGATAAACACATCATCAGGTGGATGAGCAGTTGGCTCATGGGCTGAGCACAGGGGGTAACAGTGAGTGGGGTGACATCAGACTGGTGATGTGTCACTAGTGGGGTTCCACAGGGCTCCATCTTGGGCATCTTCAACATCTTCATAAATGACTTGGACACAGGACTGGAAGGGATACTAAGCAAGTTTGCAGATGACACAAAACTGGGATGACCTGTTGATTTCCTTAAAGTCAGGGAAGCCCTGCAGAGAGACCTCAGCAAATTAGACTTAAGAACCATAACCAACCATACGAAGTTCAACAAAAGAAAGTGACAAATTTTGCAACTGGGATGGGGCAACCCTGAGTGTTTGTACAGACTGAATGAGATGCTGGAAAGCAGTGCTGAGGAAAAGGGGTCCTGGTCTAGGGCAAGTTGGAGATGCGTCATCAGTGCCCCGGCAGCCAGGAGGGCCAACCATATCCTGGGGGCATTAGGCGAAACATCATCTGCACTGTTGTAGCCTCACCTTGAGTATTGTGTGTAGTTTTGGGCACCACAATGTAAGAAAGATATTAAGCTCTAGGTAGTGTCCAATGGAGGGCAACGAAGATGGTGAAGGGCCTTGAGAGGAAACTTATGTGGAGCATCTGAGGTCACTTGGTGTGTTCAGCCTGGAGGAAACTGAGGGGAGACCTCATTGCAGCCTACACCTTCCTCTCGAGGGAAAGAGGAGGTGAAGGCAATGATCCACTGACAGGACCCAAGAGAATGGCCTGAAGTTGTGTCAGGGGAAGTTGAGGTTAGATATTAGAAAAATGTTCTTCACCCAGAGGGTGGTTGGATACTGGAAGAGGTTTCCCAGGGAAGTGGTCACAGCACCAAGCCTGTCAGAGTTCAAGAAGAGTTTGGATGATAGTCTTGGGCACATGATGTTACTCTTAGACTCATATGCAGGTCTAAGGGTTGGACTCAATGAAACTTCTGAGTCACTTCCAGTTCAGCATAATCTGTGATTCTGTGCTTCTGTGGTACTACTGTCTAATTATTCCTGGAGAAAAATGCATCCACAGTTGTCAGTGATGGCAACGGTAATCGCTCAAGCAATTAAGCTGTAAACTGACAACGTGCAAAGTAACTGCCCAGGTGCAGAGGACAAGCACTTAAGGCTACAAGCTGGGTGTTGATAAGGAATGAAGATAAGGAATGAAGCAAATCCTGCAAGATGGGGTTGGTTTCTTCCTCCTTACACAAGTGACTCAGCTGTGACAACTCCGCTCCCGCAGGGGGAAGTACGGAAACTTTCATACCTACCCTGAAGGTATTCATCTCTGCTGATGGGCCATAATGGGCCATAATTGACTCAACTGTGCTGACAGGCAGCTCTAAAGTCTTAGAATATGTCAAAGACTCCTGAAATATCCCGTGATCCAGTATTACACCATCTAGTGTAAAACTCTGCCTCAGGGTAGGTACTGGGATGTTTCCACCTAGCTTAAGCATAATATGGCCAGTCTTCCCGAACAAAGGGCCACTCCCCGGGCAGATGGAGCCCGTTAGCCCTGTAAGGCAATCCGTCTACGTCCTGAGGACCTCACTGCCACCGTCCAAGCTTGCTTGGCCCCGGCAGATGAACCTTAGGATTAAAGGGTGGGCTCAGTTCCGCGCACACTGTAACTCATCTAAAGAAAAAAAAAATCCAATGCTCAGGCTGGAAGGTGTAAAGACCTTTCCCGGTTCTTTGTTCGCAAAGACTGGCCATTATTATTAAGCATAATATGGACCCCTACAAGCTAAACCCCTATGGACTCTGTGTTGTGCGCACTTCCCTCACTACCCAGGACTTCCCTCATCACCACAGGCTTCCCTCAATAGATCCAGACTGCAACTATCATTTCAACAAGACTGGAACCCTCACCACGGAGCAGACCAGAAGAAGAGGACTGATGGAATGCTGTCAGAATCCATGGAGTGGTGATTATTTTCTACCTATTATGTCTCTCTGTCACCCTCTTTCTTTCCCCTATTTTCCCTATTTCTTCCTATTTCTCTCTACCTCACATTTACTATTAAATAAAAATCTGTACTATTGATTTCAGCCTATAGTCTCATTTGCACCTTAATTTGGGCAGAGGCATTTCTCGAAGAACTGTAATAACTGGATCTTAACAGATGTGAATTGGGGAAAACTCTGATCCTTGCCTGCAGCTGTACGGGCTTCTCTTGTTCTGCCTTGCATAATCTAAATTAGAAAAGCCCTCTAATGAGATAAACAGTGTCTTTACACAGCCAAATAGTATCTCTTTTGCCATAAGCTGTTCTGTACTTGGTTGACTAAACTCAGGAAAAAGTCACTTTAACTTCACTCCTTATTTTTGGCCTGGGTAAGGCTGTAGGAAGAGAAAATTGGGAACAAAATCCAAAGCGAAAATCACTCTTAAATGCATTGGCCTTTCTTGTAGCAATGGCCGAGTGGTAAAATCAGAGAATTTCCTTTTAATCTCTTCACAGTGATTGAATATGGATGAAATAGATTTGATGTCCACATGTCTGAGTCTGGTTCTAGAATTATATATTTAGAAATGGAGACAAGATCGAGTGTTTTAGGAAATACAGGTTAAGAATTGACTTATTACAGCTGAATTCTCCCCTGGGCTTGGAACAAAGGGAAGGAAATGTCTTTTCATACCATCTGGATTAAAATTGTGATCTCCTTGCTATAAAGATGATGTTGTAACCAAAGTTAGTATGAACCACAAAATGGATAGGACACCAATGACCAACAAGAATATTCAGAATTGCAACACCTAATGATAATGCACACTTCAGAAGAATTATTAACCTGAAAACTCCCCACTTCCAGTCTTAGACAACTAAAGAGTATGACATACATTACTTGCAGTGCTACTAAGTGTCAGGAGCAGGATAACACATTATTTCAACTGTATGTTCTGATCCAGCTGGACAACACATGCCTCAGAGGGGTCAGGGCTCTACCTTCGCTTGGGAGATTTGCGACTGGACCAGGCTGTGAGGTCTTACTTGCTGCCTGAAAGGAAACTTAAGTTCTTGTCATTCAGCTGGACACCAGGAATTTGTCACTGACCTGGTTCCCTGAATTTCTGATTCTTACTCTTGAATTGACATTTTAAGGAAACTGTCCAGAATGAGTCCAAGGCTTTTTCTTTTCCAAGCGATCTTGGAGTTTTCAACACTCCATATGACTGTATGCGTTTAGAGGGGAGGTTTATCCTTAGAGATTTTCAACATTGAATTGCAGTTGGTGAGCATGAGACCCTTGATATCTGTGCATTTCTTAAGCAGGGCCACCAGCTGTCCTAAACAGACAAACGTCACTGAGGATTGCAACACTAATTTCCTTTTTTCCAGGTAGCTAGAACCAAATATATTTGCAGATTTTTACAGGTGGAGAACATGGCACAGGAAAGTTGGTTCTTGCTGTCAGAAAAGAGATGGAGAGGTGTCTCAGACAGAAGCCTCCAGAATGACAACTGTAAGAGCAAATTTATAAACAGTATTCTTTTAAATATGACTCTCTGCTACTAAAAGTATTTGTTGGATGTTAGGTTAAATGAAAATTTTTTAATTTCTTACCACTGTCACAAGATAAAAAGCATGTGCATTAATCCATGAAATGTCAATCTCATAGCATGACAGGTGGAATGGATCCTACTGTGATTATATATTAACATTTACGATGAAGAACAGTTTAAAAGAGTCCAACTTCTTCTTGTGTGAAACTTTTCAAAATTTTTTAGTAATGTTATGGTATGTCATGTGGTACAGTGTCTTCTTAACCACTTCATCTATCTTTAGGAAACAGAATATTGGAAGAGGAAATATATTTATACTATTTAAAGATAACACTTTGATAATGCCCATTCATTAAGGGATTTGAAATGCTTTGAAATATCCTAGCTTGTGCGCAGTGGCTTATGTAGTGAGACATAACCTAAAACCACGTTATCTGCAGCCTATATGTAAGATGTTCTGGATTACAGAGGCATCTTATGTTGGTGCTCAAATGTGCACTTTGCAGGATCCTTTGATATGTAGTTGGTTTCTGAATCTGACTGTGTTTTGAGTGAAGGCTAGAAAGTAAAAAGGAGCTTATTGTGTGCTGCTTTTCTTTCCAGTGAGGTGTGCTTGGAAGAATAGGAATATAATGAAGTACTGATTTGCTCTGGTAGTGCTTTCATTTTTTGGGGTAAATTATTACAATTATTGCAATTGTATTAAGTCAGTTTCCCTTGAGTTGTCAATCCTTTCAACAAGGATTGTCGCAAAGATTGCTTGCATTTCTGGTAGGGGCTTAATTCTTACGTTTGTTGCTAACTGACTGTAAAGTACTTCTCTTCAGTTTTGTACTTGTCTCTGTACCATCTGGGTCTTTTCTCCTAAGAAAGGAGGTTTGCTTGGTGTAAAGCCAGTGTATTTATTTTTCACTTCCCCCACTGTTTGAGGACATATTCACCCGCATTACGGTTGAGGTGATCAGCTCTGGACAGATGGTAAGTCTGCCTCAGCCTCCTGAGCATCTGCCTCTGCTGACAAAGATGCCCTGTGTCTCCTCAGCTGAAAGAACAGAAGAGGGCTGGAGAACCACTGAATATTTCATCTGACATGAAGCGAAGAAGTGGTTTTAGAACTTACTTATGGTGATTAAATTAAATCAATTCCCTTCACATGTATTTTATTCCTTGCTTGACTTTCTTATTTTGGAGAGGAGTGGCAGAATAAGCTATAGTCCCTCTCCCTTTAGCTCTTGCACACAAGCACTGCCCTCTTTGCCCCCCCTCTTGAGATGTGTATAGAGCCTTTGGTCCAGATCTTTCTTTCTGAGAGGGAAGAGGTAGTATAATTTTGACTAATCTGATAGTATATTCTGTCTACTAGATATTTAGCCAAAGTTTGGTGAGAATTCAAAGTAGTGTGTTTTATTTTCTGGGTTGTTTCCACCCCAC
>JAYRBT010000093.1:37425523-37436127 GCA_036023395.1 Myiotriccus ornatus | reverse complement strand
GGGGGGGGCTGGGGGCGGTGTTCTTGAGGTGAGATAATTAATTTCCTTTAGCTTTACTATACAATTGTATTTTAGAAAGATAAAAGAATACCAATTTCACTTTTGGACAAATGCACTGAATTAAATTGTCCTATAGAACGTAGCAAAAATGGAAAATAATAAAAGGAAACACTGTGAAGTGTATCAAGGGCATATCCAGTTATATTTGAGATCCATCACTTTGATGTTTGATTTAGTTGTATCATGTAGGTGTTTGATAGCCTCAGACTTACTCTTTCTCATATAAAATCATATACATGTCCTTTCATCAGATGTGCTGAAGACTTGTCAAAAAGGCGTTTCACTCTCAGTTGTCTGCAGGAGTCCTGACACGACTGCTAAAATATCAGAAAATTAAATTAAACCTGATGGTTGTGCTATTCCCAAAGGGCAGAGCACTTGATTTCACTCAAGGCCGAACACACTAATCCACAGCATTAGCAGCTTGCCAAGTCCTTCAAAGTCTGCTTTTTTTTGTCAAGAGTGGGAAGAAGGGGAGATATACATGGAGCTGGTGAGTAGGAGAGGTTTGAGCAAAAGGAAACTGGTGTTAACCAAAGAGATAGTCAATAAATACATTTGGCAAAGACCAAAAATAAATGCCAGATCTGAAGGAAAAGGAGAAAAGAGATGAGTAATTTAACTTCCTTTCAAGATTTTAAATTTAAACAAAGTTAGAAGTTGCACAACTATGTATTTCTAGGAGTGGTAAGTGCTGGAAAATATCAGAGATTTTCTTGCACATTTTTAAACAAATTAACATTGTCTGTTTCTTGTTGGAAAACAGACATACCCCCAAAAAGATATATTCTAGTAAAGAAGCTTGTTAAAGACACCGAAGTATATTTCCCAAAATAAGGCTGATATTTCAAAATGTTAATTTTGAACAGATAGCCTTCCACCCTTAAGAGATTCAATAATAACAGGGTTGCCATTTGATACATATCCAATATACCCAACACCTTATGCTGTTCATCTGGAACTGCATCCACACAGGACACGTGGAGTATTGGGTTTTTTTTGCAAAGGACACAACTGTTTTTATCTACTCATTAATCTATCAACAGAATTGTGACATATGACTTGTACCATAACCTTGCCAATTTTTCTTTTCTTTCCAATATTTTGGCTATCTCTTTCATGTTCTTGGCTCAGTTTTCTGTTCTTAACATTGTTTTGTTGTTTTCCTTTTTTTTTTTTTTTTTTTAGTAAGTACAACTTGCATCACACTTCAGTCCAGTTGCTGTTATCTGATTTATTCAATTTCTCTATTTACAGTAGAACTGGCAATGTCCACATTTGTATTAAATATTTGGTGCTAGATAATGTACGGTCTTGAGAGGATGGCTTTCTTATCCTTTAATGTCAGCTCAGGATCATTCCATTGAGGAGTCCACTGTATATACCTATTGCTCATAAAAACTTATGCAGACAACAGAGTTAATAAAAACATTATAGAAATATGAATATTCCATTTATTCTTGAAATAAAGTATTTTACTTCCTAATCCCCATCTGAATTCTCCTCTGCATCCCTTGCTCTCCTTCTCACTGTACCTCATTCACTGTTTCTCAGGAATGCTCTGAGTGGACCCCCCACACACTCTTCTTCTCATCATTAAATTTTTAAGATGAAGTTGAAAGAAGCTTCTTGAAAAATGTCCAGAAGCTGTGGGTAAGAGGAAGGGAAATGGAATTTAAAATGCAGCCAGGTCTTCTGTATCAAACTGTGACCATCAAAGTGAATAGCCATATTGGAGCAGACTGGGACATGCTGGTAGCAGTACTGTGCAAGCAAAATGTTTGTGTTAACCAGTACTGAGCAAAAAATTGCCACCAGACTAGCCAATTTACTCCACAAGTTCTTGCACCTGACACTGACTCCCTCAAGAGCAAAAGGTACCTGCTCGGTCAAGGTGTGTGGTAGGGTGGTGGTCAGGAAGTATTAGTGCTTGAGAGTTGCTGTGCTTTTTGTGCTGGTGAGTGTAGTGCTGTAGGTGTGGTAGCGTATGTATTTTTTTCATCACTGATGTGTAATTCCACAGAGAACTTGTGCCTTTTTATTTTGCCTTTATAATTTTATCTTTTATTTGCATTCAATTATTTGTTTTTATTTTATTTACAATTTTATAATGGAATTTTTTTAAACAGATGAATATTTAATAAATGAATTATGTTTAAATGTTTAAAAATGTTTGGTTTGTTCTTTCAGTAAACAGTTTTATCAGCACAATAACACCATCCAGAGCATGTGTTTGGTGGACAGTACACACACACACCTAAGCTCTGTTATTACAAAGGCTCCCACCTATTTTCACAGGGCAGACTAGTTCCCTGGGTCAGGCTGACCTCTTCTGTAAGAGTTATCTAGCCTTCATGTGGTGCAGTCTGACCTTGCACTGCTCCTTTGGAAACAGCATCACTTTACTGCCTGCAAAATTATTACTAGAAATCCCTGTTTTGCTTTCTTAACCCTTTTACCAGTGATACCTTTTTCTTGTCCTCTCACTTTGTAAAGTACCCTTGACATCTGTGAAGTGAAGCAATACTGGCTCATCTTTTGGACTGCAGATGCTTTGACAGATTTGGATGCTTTTGTCACAAGGTACTTGGGCCATTTCTGAGCCTTTCGAGGTGAAAAGTGATATCATACCACAGCAGCAAGCCTGGCTTTGCTTAGGCTTTGAAGTCAGCCATGTGAAAGATGCTTTTGATTTCGCTGGAGATGTGCTATTGCCCCTTGTGAAAGAGTTGACTGATCTCTTAGAAATTTATTTTAGGTATGTATTTTGCCACAGTATAACCTGAATAAGCATCTAGGTGATTTTAGTTTAGTAATAAAGCATGATATGTTGCTAGGAGCCGTCATCCTCTGAGTGAACAGGTGGTGAATATTCAGGTGAAACTGGTTGAGCTTAAAACATCTTTCGAGTGGGAGAGGAGCTGACTTTTGGATCCTGTACATTCGATTCATTTATTGGTTACTGTTTCCAGCAGCTGATTCCTAGTTTCTTTCCAAGTCTTATACTTAATACATAACATACACTACATTCTCCCAAACTCTGCCTTGTAGGAAGGAATAGATTGGTTAGATTTCACTGGTAAACATAAAGCTGAGTCTACACTGGAATCAGCAACAGCTTTTCCTAAACATGGGTAAAATCCCAGCATGCTCAAGCACCCTTAGCAAGTAAATATTTTGTTATTTGTATATTGCTAATTGATCCCTGCAGTTATCACTTCATTGCTAATTTAAAAGACAACAACTTGGGAATGACAGAAATTGATAGGAACTTGGGTATTTAGCTTGTCTCAATACCGTAGACAAAGACAGGAAGAGAACAGATGGTTTACATCCATGGTTGACATCCAGCCCAGCTGGGATCAGTTTTTTGTTGAGATGAAAAGAAAATAAGTTGAGTTATAAGCAGAGTAAACCATCACCATCTGGGTCAATTCTTGTGGTAACTATAAAGCAGCCACTCCATACATCCTTGGTTTATCCATCCTGTTTCCTCACTTATCAAATATTTATTGTCAACAACGGGCAGTTCTGTTTGCACACATTGCAATTGGATAATGAGATAGTTAGGTTTACTTCTGTTATTGATAGTGAGGGCTGATGGCATGAATAATTTCCTGATTTTTTAAATGGGAATTTAATTATTGATGCTTCATTTAGGCAGTGATAAAGGTATTGGTAATGTGTTGCGATGGCTGTGGGTTGGTAATAGTAATAGCCAAGTAGATACTTGCAGATGATGGGCCAATTCTAGTGTATATCTAGAGTGCAAATTGGAAATCAGTTCCCATTAACATAGTGATTATGGATCTCCCACCATACAAATACTGCAGAATTTGCCCTGATAACTTTACATTTGGCATCATTGCTAGTAGATGAAAGACTACAATTCAAAAGCCTGAAATAGCAACATTTTGCTAATAACCCTAGTCAACCGTCACAAAAAAGATAACTTGAGAAATCAGAAGAGAGGAAACAATGCTTAATGAAACAACAGGGTTTTGTCTTTTTCAAAAGGCCTTGAACATCTTCAGAGAGTTTACCTGAACTTTTCAGTCTGACTAATTTTGGACTTCTAAAACCTTGAGTTCCACTCTAGGTTCATGGTGATCTGAGTTTCTGCAATTCACGTTCTGAGATCTTTCCTCTCCCTCTCCCTTTTCTCTCCTGAAATTTCCTTTCCTTTTCCTTTCTCAAACCACATTTAAAAAATGTAAGCTACACAGAAATGAGTAGCACTTGCATGATATCTTTTGAAAGAGGGCATGTTTGAGAGAGAAGAAATGGCTGAGATTCCCTTCTAGCAGTCCAACATATGATATTAATGTCCCTTGCCAAATGTAAAAGGTTGATGTGAAACCTTCTCTACCCCATTTGCATTTCTTTACTTGCTACTTGCTGTACTCTTCTCTGCCCTATTTTTCAGTTCTTCAGTAGACTCAAATTCCCTCTTGATTTCCCTAATCCCACTCATCCCATCAGTGCATGAAGCATAGCAGCGTCTTCCTGGTCTGCCAACCTCTCTTGACTTCAGCATGAACCAGTTTCTTAGGGAAATGGGTAAATAGTGTGGTAGGAAATTAAAACAATGCCCATTTCCCTCCTCAGATCATAGATGATATATTTCAGAAATGTCATGCTTCTCTTAAGTCTTCCTGCCTCCCCTGCATTTTTTGAACCATGGGATGATGAGGAGGAGCCATTGCTCAAAGTTTTGGGCAGTTTTTCTGATGATCAAGTGCAGAATCATGTAAAACAAAACAAAAAAAAAGAGAATAAAGAAGATCTCAGGCCAATTATTTTTCTACAAAACGCTTTATGTGACAACAGCAGCGGCCCCCAAAGGGCAGCATGTAACAACAGAGCCTAATTAGAATGATTTCAGTATAATCATTAACTAGCATCTAACACCTATGAGAGTATTTCCGTTTAAACTAAAACATGACCTGCATGGTGGAGAGGCCTTGTAAACTGTCTACAAAGTAAAAAATGTGACAGTAAAGGTCAGAGCTGTGCTCATTTAAATTTCAATCAGAAAGCAGGCTCCTCAGCTGGTGTGTACAGGAAGCGTGGTGACTCTTTCCATAGGCTCTCTTTGCCAACAATAGCAGTTGGAGGAATCCTCCAGGACTAATTATTGGGGCTGAGAAACAAGTATTGTTCTTTTGTGTCTTTTCCTGACCTGGTGGAATTCAAGGGTCCTAATTATACTGTGTCAAAGATGCGGTTTTGTTTTTCACTGTCATGTGAGCAAAGGTCACAAGCTAAGAAAACCAACTGGTTTTCTTACATCTCTCTCTGGTCACCTGCTCACAGCTTCCTTGATGGCCCTGCTAATCACATCACCTTGCTGGAGAAGCAGGAGTGGGAGAACTTGCTAATAAACTCTCCTTCCAGAGAGAGTGATGCTAACACATTGTGTTTCACTGGACCATGTAACAGCAGCTATCAAATCAGTGGGATCTGGTTTGATTTGCAAGTCTCTGGTGAAATTTAAGAAGGCAAAATTGTAAAACATGCAGTGAAAAAAAAAAAAGCATTAAAACATTTTTAAGGAAAGCATTTAAAAAGTCAGAAGAAAGACATTATAATATAAAAATTGTCATGAAGGGTGTTATTTGTTCATTTTTAAATATCAAAAAGAGCTCTGTTAGCAGCATTTATCTTCTCAAAAAAAAAAACCAACTAAGAAAGTTAGTGCACTTAATTATTTTCCTGTTTCCTTTTGTGACTTTTAAAGTGTTTCATACTTATAGACAGCTTTTAACACTTTGAGGAATCGACGAATCTATAGCCTTGCTACACTATTCTTTTTCTTTTCCTTCTTACCTTTCCAACTTTGTAAGTTTTATTTCAATCTGTCTTTATTTCCCCCTTTCCTCTTCACAATGTTTTTTTTTTTTTTTGTGCCCCTTCTTTACATTTTTAAAATTTCCTTTAGAGTAGAAGTAGTGCTTGTGAAGTGATACGGCAACTGCAAAAGTCATACTTGCTGAGTTCACAGAAAAATAAAAAATGGTAGCAGGTTATATACAATGATTTTCTTTAGTTCCTTTCATTATCCCAGTTCTTTGCCGTCAGAATAGTTCTGACTTGTCTTCAAATGGCAGATGACATATTGTGTTTGTATTAATTATACATTTATTTGTGCTTCAGCTAGATAGTCACAGGAAAATAGACTGTATATAAATTAGCACAAATTATATATATGGTATTAAGTTTTAACTGGGAAACATTTCTGGTATCAGACGTCACCATGAGGTGTGTAGGTGTTTGGTAGTTTCAGTTGTGCTAAGGACAAAATGAGAAGGCAGGCCCTCACTGTTTGCTCCTCAGTTTAATCACCCGTTCTTTTCCTTTCTGAAGAAATTCTTCCCCTGAACTTGCTTCAGAATGGCTTGCATCATGTCCACAAGAGGTGTAGACTGTCAAATCTTTCTTGAAGTTGGTATAAGTCTGCCGATTTTTAGTACCAAGGGACTTGTATTCCTAGCAGACAAAGTGAACAAAAATCAAAACTAAGTTAAAAGTGCAGTGACACAGCTCAAGACTGTTCCCATCCCCTGCTGCTCCACTGTGGTAAGATGTGAAATCCTCAATGGCATGTTATACTTTGTGTGTAATATCTGCTTGTGATAGATCACTAAAGAGCATGAAAATTTGCAAGGAAAAATTATGTTGTGTTTCAAAAAAATTTATTATCTGTGAATTTCACTTGCAGCTTGATTGTAGATCTTCAGCCACTGCCTAGAGAAAACATTAAATTAATGACATTTTGGTAATTTTAATCAAAGTATATTCTCTTTGTAAGTAATTAATATTCTAAGCAACTGCAAACTTCTTGCTTCTGTCTTAATATTTTCTCCTTCCTCTTGTGCTGGAGTACTTCATGGCCATGAAGAAGTGTGACTGAGGGGAAAACTGAAATACTGGTTGTAACTTCATATCAACCTATTAAATGGCATCAAATTTTGGTGCTGTCATGTGACTAGGATCTGACCTGTTGTTGCTGTGGTCTATATTCGTTGAGAGACAGTGAATTTTGTGTTGTTGCGTGACTGAACTTCAAATGATCTCTCTGTAGTTTGTGCATTAGGTATTTGATCTTCTCCTTGAATGTCTACCTCACTGGAAAACCTACCGCAAAATACAGAATGTTATTAGGAGCAGTATTCATGAAAAGATTATTTATTTAATATAAATGTTGTCTGTGCTTGCTACTTGTTTTAAGCTAGCAAGACATTCACACATTGCTTGTGGTGTCCTGATGATCAGCATTTGCAATTTTATGGATTTATTTTAATAATTCTAACTTTCTGGAACTTTAAAAAATGCTAAGTTGAAGTAAATAAATAGAATGATGCGGCTGATATTATTTCATTTTGCCTATCAAGAATGTCAGCTTTTACAACCTTAATGTTCAGTGTGGCTGTAGTGTTGTGATTGAATAGCTGTTTTAGAATTTCTGAAAAGATATGTGAGTGTGTGGTAAAGTTAAAAAGAACCTTGCAGAGTGTCATATGCCTGTAAAGCCTTTTTTGCAGCTTTACTGTGACTGGAAAGAGGCAATGCAATCCTTCTTTATTTGCTCAACGTGAGGACATTATATATCCTTCTGATAGACCTGTTATTTGACTATTGTAAGGAAGATTTTCACTGCCTTACACAATTCTTTGTGGTTTTGTTTTGCCTTATGCTTCCTATAACAAACAGAAGCAGGGAATTCAGTAAGGTAATACGCAATTACTGTAGAATCTATTATTTAATGTAAAATCATGTCTTAAAAAATTCTCATGCAGTGTTTTGCACAAAGGTCATCAGATCTAACTGAGATGTTGTTAGTAACCTTTCATCAGATCTAACTGAGATGTTGTTAGTAACCTTTCACTCGCTCTCTGCTTTGACCCATAATGCTGTGGAAATAACCTGTTTGGTTCTGTTTTGCTCTTGCCTGGAAGGCTAGTTTTATGTGCTTCAAAGATGTCCTCTGTGGAATGCTGGTATAAGTCTGTGAGCCTAGTGTGTTTCTACATCCTCTGCCATTTGTAAGACTTTATTTCTCCTTCAATCTTGATACAGAGTAATGTTAAAGAGTTATGGAATACTGATTATTGGAGACAGTGGGATTAGATCAGTGTGAAAACCATGAAAAATCTCAAGGAAACATAGTTCAGGGAATTAGACAATGAATAACATCTAGTAGTCTGCTTTCCTGGATGTACCTTTTTTTGTTGGAGGAAGAGATCTAGCACGCTCTACTTGTGACTAGATATCTTCTGAGTCATCAGGATGAATGCAGCCTGGTTATACCTGGTGCAAGACAGTCACTGAAGCCATTAGTGTCAAAGGATGAAGACAGTGTCTACATGCAATAGTGCAGAAATAATGACAGCAGTCTCTGTAATTAGTCATATAAAAATATAGACAGAAGAAAGAATCTGTCCTATTTCTTTTCCTTATTGTCTAATGTTCTTTGCTTCCATGGTATTAGCAGATTTTTGCTGTAAAATAAGTCTATTCTTCACTCCCAGTCAGGTCATTATAAAAAGGGTTTTAAATCATTTGGTCTTCCCATTTCTGAAATATAGACTTCACTTTAATATTCTCTGCATTAGCAGCAATAAAAGCCCCATAATTTGTGAAAAATGAGCTTTTTCTTCAATATGTCCTCCAGTAAGTAGCATTTCTACTCCTTGATCATTTGTCCCACACCTGTTAACCTACCAAACTAGTACTCAGTACATTGTGAAGAGGCTGTATTTATCTCCATTTCATAGCTGCATGAAGATTAAAAACCATGTTAGAAGCTGGCCTCTTAGTTAGTCATAAATTCTCTTTTTTGGTTCAGTTGACACTGACATTTGATCATTCACTGAGTGAATGGTATGCCGGACTGCACATACCTTTTTCTTTACACATCACTCTGAAAGGCAGGCAGGTAAGATGAATGTAAGCAGTGGTGGTAATCTGCCCAGACTATTCCTGGAAATGCAACAGCCACAGGGCAGTCTGATGTAGAATATATTTTCTACAGAGGAGCAAGCATGCTTACAAGAGGAGGCCTAATGGCAGCTCACAAATGAAACTTCTGTGCGTTTAAAATAATATGGCAACATGGGCAGTCAGGCTAGATGAATGTTGTAGATCCATTTCAAATGATCTATTCTATTCTAGTCTAGTCTAGCTACTGTAGTCTAGTTTAGTCTGGTATAGTCTATTCCATTCTCTTCTCCTTAGGTAAAAATATTACCTGCAGATATATCTATAGTTATACACACAGCTTTTTGTGATTTCCAACTTACAGCGTTATCCTGGACTCCTGTGTTAGGAACATGGCCCACTCCTTTTCTCTTACTATAGTTGTGTTGGGGTCGTCATGTCCTACTTCAAAGTCAAGCTCTCCAGACTTTATTTTTTTTAAATCATCTTTCTGAAGTTTTGAAGTTTGTTGCAAAGTTGGACAGAATGCCTTTTTTCCAAGCTAATTATCCAATCAGAAAAATTAATAATTCTATTCAACCTGAGCTATTTTTGAAATTTGAATATGCTTGAATTGAAATGAGGTCAAAACCAGATGCAATTAATTCCATAAAGGATAGATAATCAAAAGATGTTAGAAAAAGGCAGACTGTGTTTTAAGTGATGTTCTTTAATCAGCTAGAGGCACAGAATTATCTTAGATGTAGACAACATTAGGAAAATGTTGTTCCTCTAAGGCTCTCAGTGAAGTGGATTTCATTTGATAAAGGAATGTCACATACCTTGATATTGGTACTGTCTCAAACTGTAATTAGCTTTCAAAACTGAAGCTAGGACTATGCATCCTTCTGTACTTATAAATAAAATCTTTATTGGTTGAGAGTGCTGGTCTTTTACTCTATATATTTATTCCCTTCTTCTCTCACATATTTTTTCCTTCTTGCTGATAAGCTGCTGCAGTGAACTACAAAAGACAAGATGGCTTATTTGCTTTTTGATTTAAACACCTTAAAGAAAGACCTTTTACAGAAATATCTACATGGATTATTTTCCCAATATACCTCTGTGTTTGTGGCATCCTTTTTTGTTCTGTGTGAATTTACAAACCTTCTTTTCTCTTTGGAATGAATATTAGAAAACCAAGAGTGTTTGCTTTTGCTGCTTTTTTAGTTATGTTCTTTCTTTGTACTCCCTGTCAAAGATGAAATATTAGTACATAAATATTATTTCTTCTTTTGTTTTAAAGGTGACCTTTTATTTCTGTTTTCTTTTTTTTTTCCTCCTTTCTCTAACACACTAATTGATAGCTATGTGCTAGATTTTACAATCTGAGAAGAAATAGGAGCAATCATAAAAGACACAAGCTCAGTCATCCTTTATCTTTGAGACTTTACCTGGGCACATGCTTTGCGACAGTTCTGTGTCGGGTGGGTGCAGCAGAGTTGAGATTCAACAGGACTGTCTCAGAAGGCAGTTTGTGTTTATTTTGTGGTTAAGGCGCGGCGCTGTCACCGCCGAGACCCGGGTTCGATTCCTGGTCAGGGCCACTCCCCGGGCAGATGGAG
>JAYRBT010000093.1:37372902-37390311 GCA_036023395.1 Myiotriccus ornatus | reverse complement strand
TGGCCCTGACCAGGAATCGAACCTGGGTCTCGGCGGTGACAGCGCCGCGCCTTTACCACTAGACCACCAGGGGCTCCTATTTTACTCTAGGCAAGTCAGAAAAGCTCTATCACACTACCTTCTTGGAAACTTCCTCCACAGAAGCTGCAATAAACAGTAATAATTTGCAATAATCAGTAAATTGCAATAATCAGTAATAATTTGTCCCCTCAGGTATAAATCAGCCTTAGCTTCAAAAGTCCTTTGTGATGACTTCACTTTCTAGCCCAGCACTGTGGCATATTCCCTGTTCACACCTGCAACAGTGTTAGGGCATGAATTTCAATCCCCATGGGTTCTCACTCATGCTGGATCCCAGAGGTGTATTTCCAGTTAAAAATTCGGATCTTTAGAGGTCTGCTTTAGAGTTTACCTGTGAATTTCCTTTCAGTCTTCTCAAGGAAGTATCACAGTGGCACTTTTCACTTTTAAAAGCCCCCCAGATAATGATATAATGAGGAAAAGAAAACATCTTAAATGCTTTATTCTCTAGCTTTCCTGGGTTTTTGCAGTTTTGTTCCAGAGAAAAGTTCATGCTCCAAATGGGAAATTATTACACTTTTTTGAGTATGACTCTCTACCATGAATATCCTTGCTAAGCCTTCAGGAGGGCTGATGTTGGTGGGAGCCTTTTCCAAATTCCACCAGGTAGCCTTATGGCCAGTTCTCACCAGCAGAAGCTATGCAGTAGAAATAGGATACATAAATGGAGTTAGCCTGTAGTATGGAGTTACGGTGTTGGACAACTTTTCAGCACTTTCCTGTTTATGTTTCTATTATCATTACTGACAAAAATAATTCATTTTGTACATTTTCTTGAATATTTCTGTTAGTGTTAAAGGTATTTTGAAAAAAAAATGCAAAGAACAAGGAATTGAGTTTGTCCATCTCTCTTGGTTCTGATTATGTTTGTTCCAGGATATTTAAGAAGTGCGAGGACTCCTACTCACTGCTACATTTACATTATTTGATGTAAAGGTTTACAGTAATAAAATGGGGGCCATTCCTTGCAGCAGTTCATCTGGATTCTGTCACTGAAATGCTTTCTGGATATGTTGTCTGAGGTTTGTAGGAAGAAGAATGAAAACCATAGAGTTTCTTCCTAGTAATAACTTACTAAACAATTAATCCAGTACAGCTGATGTTCATGGAGATTAAACTTAATGAATTATTACAAGTGGGTAATCAGCGTTTTACAACTTATTTATGTGCTGGCTGATTTGTATACACAAGATGTGAGCACAGAGCTATGAATTTTTGCTCTTAAAGGATTATTGAATTAGTTTTCTGCTAGGAAATTGGAGGAGTCTTATTCTCTCTGCCAGCCTGGTGGTGGGTCGTGATTTTTTTGTTAATTCTGCTACTACTGGTATGTGTCATGTGTAACTTGATCTGCAGGCTTAGATGCAAACACAGTGTTTCTTTGGAAATAACTCATTTGTTGCATTCACTGTGATGCAAATCCAAAGGTAACATTGGTTTAACTGTCAGGGATTTTAACGAAATACAACTCAAATCAGTATAATGAGTCCCTACTCATTATATGTTGATTACTCACAAAATTAGACCTTTTGGCTAATTAGTTAGCGACTTACAAAACTGTTTGAACATCATTACTCACCAGCGGGATGTGAGCAACACTATGAAAAGTATCAGAAGGAATATGCCAAGATGGTCTACTGTAGGGTATTATCAGGCAAAGAACAGAGAGAATTACTGATGAGATATCTAGATAGACTTATTCTCTGATAATCAGTATTAAGTCAGCACCTTTCTTTTATTAAGTAACTGTTTCATGGGATACTACTTTTATTACACCAGTGTAACTGACCTGGCAAAGTAATTTACACATCAGACATCAGCAGATATTTTTGAGAACGATGCTAAACTGCAGTAAATTAATTTTGTAAATGCGCCCAAGCTATTTTTAATTCTGGACATAAATTAAGAAAGCCAGTAAATTATTTGGAAACCCTAAAAAAACTATGTACACTTGAGAATTGAAACAAGCTTTCAGTTGTTTATCTTTTTCTGAGTTTTTATTTTTTGATGTTCAGGTGTGATGTCATGTGAGCTTCTCCTGGAATATTGGGCCAGATCCTTGTCTCCACTACACTGGCATAAACCCTGGACTATCCCATTGTTTTCAAAGAAGTTACTTCAGGTTCACAACAATGTGTATAGCTCAGAATATCAGAGCTCGACAGATATGGATAATATTCAGTTTAGATGAAAGTGATATCACAGAGTTGTATTTTTTCCTGTTGTAAGTCAGAATGCATGTGCTATTTCCTGGTTAGTAATTCTCCTCATAAGGGGTGGTAACATTACTGGTGCTGTACTAGCTAGCCATGTTTGTTCCAGTTTTGCTTTCAGATAACTGCATTCATTGGACCAACTGTTGTCTTAAATCTTGACATAGGACCAAAGATTGGCAAGTTAGCCAAATTAATTATTATTAACAGGGTTCATTATTATTAATATGAAAATAATTAGTAAAGGAGTTTCATGATAATGAAGATGAACATAGAGTTTGCCCAACATAAAGGTGAAGAGGGCTTTGGAAATTCCTGGTGAGAGCTGGAAAGGCAGTCGAGTCCCTACATCCTCGTGACAGACTATCTTTTCTCCTAGACAGTATATCACCAAACAGAAATGCAGTTACTGTTTACAACTTTCCTGTATTTTCCTTCAAAACTTCTCATATGTTTGATATTTCAAATTCTGACAGCTAGGCAGTAAATGAGATAGGCATTCTGTAGTGAGATTTAGACAGAGGCAAGTCTCTTTCTTAAAACTGTAGTAGTAGTAATAGGAATAAGTATTAGGGTTGTTAATCTGGCTGTAATGGGGGTTCCACAGGGAGAGTTAAAAAAACCAACCAAAAAACCTGTGGGTGGTCCTCTTTAGCTGGTAACAAACAACATCAGAATCAATGTGGTTTTCTTTACTCTGGATTAAGAAATGCTTACTGCATTGGAAAAAAAATTCTATTTCTTTGCTCCATTTTATTAGGCACAAAAACCCCAAAATTTCTTGTCCAGAAATACCTGATAAGATGTTTTTCTGCAACTAAATGATTAAAATTACCTTGAACAAATGCAAATGTCATCACTGACAAATTTGGATAAAAATGTGGCGTAGGGCTTTCCCCACATGTTACATCAACTAACATCATTCATGGCAGACCCATAATGATATAAGTAGCCACCAAGTAGGATATTTCAGGCCTTTGAAATGTCATGCAACTGCAGGAAAAATAAATTATCATCCCAGAGTTTTGTACTCAAATGGCTTTTGTGAGGAATAAGCATAAACCAGTCTTAATGGTTCCACAAGTTTGCTGGGCACCATGCCAGTCAGAAATTATTTCATTACAGTAATTCTTTGTTGCTGCCAAAAAGAAGGAAGAAGTAAACAAAAGGCAAGTTCATGTATTACATTGATCAGGCTGAATTAAAAGACTTATATGATCTAAAATTTAAAATGTGTGAGAAAAGGAAAGAGAGAATATGAATGATAATATTGAACACAGAACTACCATTTGGGAATTTTTTTGTTATTACTTGTTTTCTGATTTCACTAACACTTCAAAACCTTTTTATTGAGGTCTGAGCTGAACATATTTGAACAACTGAGGGAACTGATAATTGATAATTGATAATTCTCTTTTCAGAGAATAAACTTTTAAGCCTTATTTGAAAGAATTAAGCTTGACTGTACACTATAATCTCCTTGGACTTTATCAATGTGTATTTCTTCTACTCACTATGCACTTCAGATATAATTTAAAATTTTTGCGACTATGACAATTTAAAAAAAATATTGTAATTTGAAATTGATAATTTTGTCATAATATATATTCAAATATATATATTTAGGCCAAGAAAGCCTGCTTTATGTGCTAATTGATAGTTACTGTCTTACCTCCTTTCAGTTCCTGTTTTTCTTCACCTAGGAGGACTAGGATTTAAAAAGACCTGAATTGAGCCTGGTTCTTTGGTGTGTGCTACATATCCTCTGTTCCAGGAAAAATAGACACATCTATCCCTTAGCTCTTTTTAAATTTTGCAAAGAAGTGTGTTTGATTGCTTCACTAACTTCATAGGAATCTTATATTTTTTACAATGCATCAGTACCTTTTACGTACACAGACACATATGGTGTTATAGCCACACAAAAAAAACCCCAAACATGTTATTTCTTCCTTTGTCCTTCAGAACCCAAATGTTCTACAAATATCTACTATAAAGTCTATATAATTTGGTACCCATTTATGTGAAGTTATTAAAAAATCATCTGCACATCATCCTGGGCAACTGGCCATAGACAAAAGTATTCGAGACTGAGTGGTCCTGCTTGAGCAAGGTGCTGCTTCAGTTGACCTCCAGTGTTTCCTTCCAATCTCAAACATTCTATGATTATATGATTTTAATGCTTTTTCATTGTGAATGTGCCTCAAAGATGGTTGTCAGAATTGTTCCATGAATGGGAGAATACATAAATAGTAAGCAGCGGCAAAAGTGGATCAGATCTTGGTGCAGGCCATCCTGTCAGCCTGACCTTGACTCATATACTAAGTGTATTTTTCGAACATTCAGATCACTGCTGACTGATAATGATCTGCTATTTTCAGCTGTGAAAAATATAGAGTGGTGATAAGTCCAGAGTTTCCCAAGCACTGAGATGCTGGTGAAGGTTGGTACTGAGATGCTGGCTGCTAATTATGCTCTTCATGGAAGTGGGTGTAATGGTCTACGTGTGAAGCCAGCAGAGCAAGAAAGGTGAACCAGCACTACACAGAAGATCGTAAGGGGAAGCATGACAGGTCACCCAACCTAGTGTGCCCCATTTTCCATCCCCAGGTACATAGCTGGCTGCCTTTCTAGCAAACCAGGATAAGAAATTCTTATGCTGCATAGATAAGTAGGGAACCTGGGGCAAGTGGGCATCTTGAAGTGCTGATGATACCCATATGTCTTGGAGGTGGCAGGGGTCTAGCTGTTGTTATTATAGCGTAGGAAGACACTGCAGTCTTTACAAGGCTGAGAAGTCTGCAAAACAGAGTATTATTATCCCAGTGTTACTAATGGATGAACCATGAAGCTAAGTACAATCTTTCCAACAAGGCCTGTGGCAAGGATATGAACCTGACCCTCCAAAGTACTGAGGAAGTTCATGTCAGAAACTGTAAAAGTGAAAATGTTGTTGAAACATCTACCTTTTCCTGAAAAAAAATTATTTCTGACACACACACACATAAATCTAGTATGAAAATAGTTTTTAGTCTGTGATTTTTTTAAAAGGAAAATTGTCATTAGAGAATAATAAAAGGAAGCCATTGTATTCTACTCAGTAAATAACATTTCCAAGTGGAATTTTTAACATTTGTGACTTCAGTTTTAATACACCAAAAGAAGGAGATAAAAATAATTTTATTTTCACTCTTTATTCTGTAATGTAAAACTAATATGTGTATTTATTTATGTGTATTTATGAGCATTTTTATAACCTTTCTTTTTCAAATGATCACAGATTTGCTTTTTTTCAGATTTGAAAGAGCATTTGTAAAGATTTTGTATTCTCCACAAGGCTGTTTTCTCTTGATAGGATATCTGAGATGGTCTTAATGTCAGTAACAAAAGAAGAATTAAATTATAGACAAATAGTTGTTATATTTATAAACGATAAAAAAATTTTTTTTCTTCAGGAAATACCTAATTGCCCAGTAGAAATAAATGCTGGAGGTTATTACTGAGGCAAAGATTTTAGAGATACTAAGAAAATATAGATATAGGCCAAAATCTACCATCCATTTAACAGATAAGACAAACATAATTGAATTTTCTTATGTAAGTCATATATTGCCTAGTTTGATTAGAAAAAGCCTGAACACTTCACAAACTGTAGTGACAAGACAGCAAATGAAAGGCAGTTTTCTGTAACTGTATTTCATCCAGTCTTGTAATTTGTCCTGAAACAATGTTTATTACTTCTGTAAAAGCCTCTTTCCAAATGAGATGCAGACCACCAAGAACTTACTAGGGTAGCTCCACATTACATCTTCCTTCTCTATTTCCTTGGAGCTTTCTTCTGTGAGAACAATATTTTTGGACTGGTAGTACTAGTAACAGGGATTTTATTTTCTATTTAGTGGCATTAATTATAGTACAACCAAGGCTGTACAATTTCAAGCTGGGTTTTCACATTGTCATTTTTCTGTGTTGTAATTGTGTGAAGTTACCTGTGTTAAGCATTAGTGATTTCAGATGGTATCTTGTCATTTGTTTTTATTGTGCCTTACTGTGGACCAGTAGTATATACTCTATGATTAAATTCAGATAAGATGACCAGCATGTGTAAATTGAAGAAACACCAAGGTAGTCCTCTTTTTCTCATGCTGGTATACACTGTTACCTCTTTCTGACACTGAGTGTGGTGTTCTCTTTGAAGAGAGTTCTTATTCTGGATTACCTTATCCAGTATAAATTATTATATTGTTATTTTTCTTTTTATCATGGTTATTTCCACACACACCCCTCATGACACGGGGTTTCAACTATGCAGAATCTGTTCAATTAAATAGCACTTTAAGATGTCATGAGTCACTCTTTTAGGTCTATTTAATGTTTATGGACTTCTCAGCCAGAGGCAAATTACTCAAGTAAAGAGACAAGACTGAAAAAGTGCTTCCAGACAGGTAACAAGAAACAAGAATTCTGGAATGTAAGTGACCTAAGACAAGCATTTTGTAAAACTGCTGTGAGGGAAATTATTTTAAAAGTGAGAGATGACCTTTGAAATCCAATTTGAAACCAGAAAGGGAGTCAAAATGGGAGGAGAGGATGGAAAAAATCACTCTATGCTATTGTCTGTAATAGTAAATGAAATATTTGTTGTGTGTTACATATTAGTTGTAATTTGCACTCTTTTTTAATTAGTGATGGCAAGCTAATGTAATAATAAGAGAGAAAAGCAAGGCAGGGAATAACATTACCATCACTGCAGTCTAAAATTTTCATTTCAAGTCACGATATAAGTCAGTCCAGAACTCCCAGTACCTACTGGTCTGCTCAAGTAACTCTTTCTGCTTGAGCAATGGAGTATCCCCATCCAGTGCACAAATACCAATAAGACACCAAAAGAATGTTTGCAGCTGACGTTCCTTCATCCTGTCCTGATCAACCTGAAGGATGAAGTAATAAAATATTAAAGGGTGTGGGAGCTCTCTTGCTGGAACTTCTGCGTTTCCCTGAACCCAGTAGGCTGCTGACAAAAAGAATCTCTGCAAAAGCATTCCTTATTTCAAATAATCACTGATCTGGCTGAGATCCCTCTTTCTGAATGTTCACATTTTCCTCTTGCAAGCAGAGCTGCTGAGAGATGAAAACAGTGTAAGTTTTACGGAAAATGTAACACTTGCAAACAGATATCTCTGTATTGTGCTTTTGAAATACCACTCCTCAGTGGTATTGTTCAATCTGCACAGAATAAACGATGTAGAATTCATAGCGGTTTGAATTTTGAACAAAGACTTTATTTTTCTTTTTTTAAACTGAGATTTTCTTAATTGTCTCTTTTAGTTTCAAAGACAGAAACTTCTTTGGTTTTCATTCTGTGTTTTTAAACCAGTTGTATTGGGCGAAATAATCTCCAGCATAACTTCAAAGCATGACACCAGAATAATAATCAGTAATCTCGTAATTCTGTATTTATTCGTTATAGGCATTTTTAATTTGTGGTAGATCACTTAGCTCACAACTGAAGTCAGGGCCAAATTTTATTAATCACTGTATAGGTTTTAAAGGCAATATCTGCTTGGAAGATCTTACTACTTTTATGGATAAGAATTAAGAGTTAATTTCTAGAGTTTATCATCTAGCCTGTGCAGAGGTGACATAAATTGTTAAGTCCAGATGTTTTTGTGGCACTAGATTGTCTGTGCTCAGGCTTCATTTACAAGGCAATTCTGTTGGTTTTAAAAGCCAGTCTGAGTCCCTGTAGCACTGACATGATTTACTTGCTGCTTTTACAACTCCATAATTTTGTATAAAGGGAGGTTTTTGCAGTGGTTGTATGGAAGATGTAGACACTTTTGACCTTTGATTTGTGCAGAGGCCTCTCTGGAGCACAGTGATATTCCTCCTGTGTCATGGTATAGAATTGGAGTATAACAAAAGGTAACATTCCACAATGCACCAAACTATATTTAACATTCAGATATATTTCATTTTCTAACAGAGTTTGTGAAACTTGAAATTAAAATAACTCTCACACTGATAGTTTGCCTATTATTATTATTAATTACTGTTTTATATTTCTATTACTTCACAAAATTTACTATGGCTTACTGCACCACTGCAGACAGTTTTACAGCCAAAGGTGCTTGCTTGTCTGTTTCTTGTGTTCTGTTAAATATTTCTTATTCCTTCAGACTGCACTACAAGGACCATTTCACTGTCCCCTTTGGCTTCTGTATCTTGCTTCCAGCAAGAACAGACAGGTAATAACCATTCAGCGGGGCCATTACCTCTTCTAAAGACTATTATCAAAATGGTCATTATACATAATGGAGATTATTACAGGGAGCTTGAGATTTTTTTAGATACATCACTACAATAATAGGTGGCCCTTTTTAGCCTTCATATTGGTGGGAATAGTACTAGGGCACAAAACACAGGGTAAATGTTGCTTTTTATCAAAACTTTTTTAGCTTTTAATGTCTTTTCTTCTGGATTAACGTGATATTTACGAAACATCTCTGAATACTACCTGTTGAGAAGTTTATTGAAATGTAAGTGCAACAATGAAGAATTACAAATTTAAAAGGTATATGTTGTATATTTTCTCCTTAAAAAGCTATAAAATTATGTGTAAAAAAAGAAATATTATAATACAGCAAGGTTCCAGGCAGGTATATACTTACTAAAATGGTTAAACCCCTATTTTTAGAGAATCTCAACCTGATCCCGAATGGAAAAAGATATCGTATGGAACCACTGCTTTTCTTTTTACAGTAACATTTGTTTTCCAACTTATGATGCTTCTTTTTCACCTAAAGTTTGAAAAGCAAAATCTTAGCTAACCCAAGGAGTATCTGCAAGAGACTCAAGCCTAAATCTTGAAGAAATGTGTCTTTTCATTCTACTTCAGCAGCTTTCCCATTCCATTCACAACACTTACAAGAATATAGCTGACAACACTACTTCCATACTAATCTGGCTTACTGCAAAGAGAAATGCCAAACAAACTGCAGTTGTTTCACATCTTGAGTTTGGCACAAATAGTCCAGAAAAATGGGCTGGGTGCTGAAGGGAAGGAGGTGGGGATTTTTTTTCCCAGTTTATTCATGATTCTCCCTCGAAGAAAACTGTTGTTATTTATATACATCTTTTGAAATTTTCTGTGTTAGCAGGGACAGCTCCACTGTGCCAGATTTATTGGTAACTATGTCTCTGTTCCTCTCAATTCTATCCCGTGCCTGAATCACAGTTTAAATCTGTTAACAAGAACTATGTGGATACGGGATTATTACGAGTATTTTCTTTGTCTTGAATATCTCTGCTACATGTTGATTATATACTTTTCTTCTTAAAGAATATTCTCTCTTTCTTCTGAAATATATGCTCTGCCTACTCTGCTTCTTATAAGGGCACTTCTACAATTTGAAGGAAATCCCCATTGTATTTCTCATCTCACAGGTCTTGCTGAAGTGTTGCATCCTTGTCTAACTCTCACTGTCTCTTTCTGACAAAGCCCTAGCTAACCAGAGAGCACTGACCTTTGAAATGTGTGTGAAGAGGCAGTGCAGAAGAACTTAAACAACAACTGCAGCCAATAGATGATCAGAAGAGAGATTCTGTACTGCACTATATTTTCCAGGATTCTGTTGAACAGTGGAGGCATTTTTTTCATCCCCTCAGAGCTCTCTAATGTCCAGCTTTTCTTGTCCATTAGGCTTTCATAGCCAAACAATTATGAGAATATAAATGTGTGCATGACATGTAGAGAAGCGGGAAACAAGGACACCTGACATAAATTTTACTTTTGTGGCTTGCGCCATGCACCTCAATAAGGACAAGACCCTTCTGAGCAATGACAACATCTATGGCATCTTGTGACTCGCCTCTTACAGTAAGGTTTTTAAGCATTACCATCCTCTGGTTTTCAATAGTACTTCTTTCTCTTCTCATCTGTCCCGCAGGCATCAAACCTGTGATGATCATTGTGTATACAACGCTCACAGAGTGCAGTAATTTAGGAGCTCAAGTCTTTTCTGTGTTAAAATCTCACTATTTGTGGCATCAAGCCATCTGTTACCCATGACCCTTGATGTTAGTAAGTTACTTTGTTGAGCGGCAGGAATTGACCGAAAAGAGCTCTTTGGCTCAAAATATTGCTGCAAATAGAAGTCTAAAGATAAACTTAATCAGAAAACGTTTCTGTTTTGGGACAAGTTGCTTTAAGTGATTCCCCAGACAAGATGATAGCATGTGCCAAGAACAATATTTCAATCACATAATATTATTACTGGTTATGAATTCATACTTTTTTCTCCCCCTCTATATGTAGGTGTCAGGTATGACAGATTCTGAACCTCATTCATATCTAGCCCCGAGGAACTATCTCTGAAAAGCAATGGCATAAAACTGATGTAAAATTCAGCTGAGCTCTCTCTGAGACCTGTCCTTTAGGTACAGGGAATTAAGTCCTTGTGGCAGCTTGAAAGTCCTCTACTACCCCATCATTGAAAACCTTTTGGCATTAAGAAGGACTTGGTTTGGGTCTGTGTTTTCTGTCAAGTGAAAAAAATAATTGTCAACAATTAACAATACCTGCACTGATTTAGATTACCTGAGAGGGACTGCCGCACTTAAAATCACAGACAGCAACCAGTTGTGTTTCAGCTTTATCACTTTACCCCATTTGCAGCAGCAAAATGGGTGAGTGGGACGGAAGCAGTAGTAAGAGGTTTCTTGATAACCTAAACAATTAGTGAGACTTTTTTTCCTGTTGCCAGAGCCTCTGGGGGATTTCACTGCATGAAATGCAGGAACTGTCACTTTACTTGGCGTTGTCATTTCTACAGTGGGTTGTAGATTTTTTTGAAAGAGAAAGATGAAAGATACAGTGAGAGGGGAATTTAAATAGAAATAAGATTTTTATTTATTTATTTATTTATTTTTTAATCTTACCTGTTAATCAATTTACCAGTTTGGGTCTGGAGGAAAAAGCATTTAACTGGCTGGACAGCCAAGCCTCACTGGCCTTTATACAGCGGTTGAGTTAGGAGCTGTAAATGCTTAGCGGTATGTGAATTAGTTTGCCAGTTTGCGAAGTCCTTTGACTCTGATGGAACAAAAAGGCAGGGGGTAGAGGGGAGGGCGGAGTTGAGGGGTGGAAGGGTGGGGACGGGAGGGGGAAGAGAAAGAGAGAAAGCCTGCCAGCTATTTGTGAAGTAAATGTTCCCATTTCTTTTAAAACACAATAGCAAGTGTAATTTTGTCACATGCATCTGTTGCTATCACCTCTCACTTTGTGCTGAAGTGCTCACCAGAGCATTTACAGAAGTGATTCTTCCTCCCACCCCTGACATCTGCCACCGAAAATGCTGCATTATTCATCAGCGTGCTAATGGCAGGTGATGAGATCTTTTCACGCTACATCCCTCTCAGTAGGTGTTTATTACTCTGTTCACCAGCAGCCCTGCTATTACTGCGGGGCCAGAAGAACTCTACACGCTCGCTTGACAGGTAATGGGAAACGTGCTCTGCTCACTTGGCTCACAAGTGCAGATGAAGGTTATTACTAGGGCAGCTGCAATATCGTGGGTGCAAAGAAGACGGTCACTTTAAGTGAACAGCTTAATTCTGGAAATCCATACAAATCATGTCAGCCCCGTGATAATCCATCTTCTTTACCTTCTATCATTTCAGCAGTCATCACACTGTAATAATTTTCTTCTGGTTCACCTGTGGTCTCAATGAATAACAGAATCGGCGGGGGGGGGCGGTGGGCACGGAACAAGGAAGAGAAGATGAGTTTGGCTTAGTGTCTGCTGATCACAGTGGTGAGGAATTTATCTCTGTCTGGTAAGCAAGGTGCTGTCGTGTGTGTGTGTGTGTGTGCACGCACACAAGGGTTTGTGTCTTGAGGAGGGGAGAACTTTACAGGGAGCACTGAATGTGTGTGTTTAATTTTATAAAAACAGCTTGACAAGAGAGGGAAGTCTCTACTGATTTATTTGAAGCCTTGTAACAAAAATTACAGAAAATAAACTCCAGAGAACTCAGTTCACTAACAAACCTTCCACGGTTGTCTTCCTTCTAGGTTTCTCACTTAGACACATTGTGCTGTCCCAAACAATCCACAAAAACCTCAATCCACACTAGGAATAGGCAAACTTTTTTATGATTTAAAAATGCAGTCTCAATTTCACTTAAGGGATAGAACGTTCTTATTCTAGTGTTTCCTTTACTTAAACAGAAGGTGTGCTGGGTTTGCAGAAATTAACGATGTTGTAATGCACCATTTTTTTTTTTGCAATGTATCCTCCCCAAAACGTAAGCTAGGGAGATTTAGAGACAGGCAAGATTGGCTGCATTTTAAAAATGCTACAACTGCTGAACTGCACCTACCAGTACAGCCTAAAATAATTAAATAAAATCTTAACTGTGAAAGAATGAAATTTTTCTTTTTGTCAGACTTTTATCTTTAAACCCCTGTTTCATATTTCCATGTAATGACTGCAGGGTCGTTTGTTTTGCTTATCAGAGGAAAAATGCCTTTTAATGTGGGGTGAATAAAGTGAAGAATAAACCCCCTCTCTTCAGGTATCTGTTCTGTTTGCCATCCCTCTGTTTTTTTAGCAAGACCAATAATTTTTATCTGTTGAGTTTCTCTATCAGTCCAACCTATCAAACTTTTAGATGGGTGTTACAGACTTGGATTACTTGCAAATTTAAGAGTATAACACTCTGGATATAGAAAGGAAAATAGACTTGTGAGAGCCATCAGTAGTTACCTAACATTAAACTGGGATGGGGGGAGAACAGCTTGGTCTCAGGACAAAGAAAATGTCCTCTGGAGGAGTTTGCTTGCACTTGTAACAGAGGGGTCCTTTTGCTGGGGAGGGAAGGTGATGAGAGGCTGGGTGTGTTTTTGGAGTTACAGCTGCAGACTGTTAATCCTTGCCTGGAGTTTAGGTGGGGAAAACAGATACAATCCTGGAAATGCAAAGCATTTCCTGTGGAAATAATTAGTTTGTCTTATTTACTAAAATGTTGATTTCATGAAGGCATTGTTCCTCATTCCAGTGGTAATAAAAACGTAAGATGCAGCTTATTGTTGGCTGTAATTTCTGTTTCAGAACATGAATTCATTCCAATGTAGCTGAAGGGTTTAGTAAGACAGAGTAAGGAGGAGATATAATTCTCCAAAGATTTAATAAGAATTCAGTTCATAACAAAATGTATTTGCTATAACTGAAAATCACTAATTTCTTTGTGTTTTTTTGCATGATCACAATTCCATCAAAAGAAATTTCTGTGCACAAGCTCATGGCTTTCTTATTGCTAAAAATATGGAATTCATGGAAATGTTGTCATTGGTATCAAAATGCTATTGTGACATAAATGCAAATTCTTGCTTGGAGTCTATCAGGTGTTTGAGCTGAATTGCATTTAGGAAGTCACACTGCTTACCTTTGATATTAATCAAATCCCAGTAAAGATCAATGTTTGTGCTAGAAACATATCTAGGTTGCATAACGCTGAACTTGAGAAGAAAGTAGTTATCTTCTCCTTAGCCTCACTTCCTCTTCCAACTGGCAAAAAAACAATTTGAACATCTGAAAACAATGTGAAAATTTTCTCTAGACACATAGAAAGAGACAAAGGAAGTGAGCAGGATAACAAAAGGTAAAGAAAACTCTAAAATAAAAAATATTAATGTTATTGTATTATTGACCAAAAAGAAAATATGACCTACAAAGAGCTATGAGAATCCACATAGAGAAAAATGGGTTTCTAATTAATATAAAATTCCTCTCCATTTCTGCAAGAAAAGCATTGCAGAGTCTTGTATCCAATCTGCAGAAAATGGCATCCAAGAGCACAGGGGAATGTTTGTCAACAGTCTTCTAAAATACACAGTGAATATAGCAGGAAAAAGATGAGGAAGTTCCTTTCATATATAGGCTTTAAACTTGACGTTGCAGAGTTCAGCATATTAATTTGCATTCCTTTCAGAAGGAAGAAGCAGCCAAGGTTGTTCTGCAGCTGAAACATTCCTCTCTGTCGGTCATCAGTCCTTAGGTGAAGGGGGCCTCTTCCTATTCATAAGAGTGGAATCATTCCCTTTTCAGTGATCTAACAGAAATTTTTAGGAAAATTTTTCTATAACTGCATGGTAACTAAAACCGGTTAAAGGAATTTCTGAGAAAAGTTTAAGGAAAAGTTTGTCTATATAATAATGCAAAAAGAATAAAAATCTCAAAATTTGGCATTTTTGATCATGGGAATTTGTGATTTTTTTTTGCCAAATTATGTGTTTTATAGTGCTCCAAGTGTAGAACACAATGTGCTGTTGTTGTAAAACAATATCCTTATCCACCACAAAATTTTTGATTTCCTTGTGTTTGTTTTTTTTTTTTTTCAGAACTCCCCACACCCCCAGAATTATCAGAAATTTCCATCAAAATGGGAATTTCATTGTTGGAGAGACTTGGCTGAATGATGACAGGAAAGACTATCAGGAAGGACTGTTCAAGGAATCTAACAGGAAGGACTGCAGGCAAGGAAAGAGGAAACAGAAAACAACTGACACAAGAAAATCCCCATTTCTTGAGCAACATAACTAATTTCATGAGAAAGATTAAAGTCCAAGTTCTAAGGAAGAGAAGAAGTTGCAACTCTCTCACAATGTTTAATGAAATGTTATTTCCTTTTAGCCATACTCAACTGCTAAAATAATTCCTATCAAATTTTACACATTGGATATCCAGATTTTTCACTACTTTATAGTGATTTATGCTCCATAGCCATACTGGCAACTAACTTTTTTTATAAAAAAGGTGTTAATGAGGTAAAGGGAAAATTGAATACATAGGGCGAACTCTGTAATTAATAAACTGGAGACTAGTTGTGGCCAAGTGTGAATTACACACAGAATTTGAAAAAGGGGTCCTTTTTGATCTGTGTTTCTTGTATTACTTTACATCTGTGGCTTGTTTGGTGGAAGTTATGAAAGTAATCAGATTTATTTATTTATTTATTTGTCTCCTGGAAAACAAACTCTTCTCCTCAAATTAGCTCTGAAACAGGAATTTTTTGGGTTCAGAAATATGACAGCAATGCTGATGGCACTGCTCTTGAGGAAAGAGAGCAGCTTTCTCTGTGGCATTGATCTGTACGCAGGCTGTCATGTTTATCTTGCCTTGATGTCCTCCTGAGAACAGAGGTACTCACTTCCTTGGAATGGCAGTCAGGGGCATGTTGTCAAAAGAGAACAGTCAATAAACATCCACCCTAGATTAAACAAAAGAAGTTGTTATGGACGATGTGGAAGAGGAAAGCAGTGGTTTCTCATGAGGTGCTGTCCAACTTGCATAAATGCGATGCAACATATGGGCACTTAAGTCCCCACTACCTACATCTAGGACAATAGATGACCTTGCGCTTTTTCTCGGTTTGTTAGCACTGAAAACTGAGTCTTTTGCACTGTATTCTGAGGAAATATAGTCTAAAGACCAGCATAGGTGACTACTTCTGTACAACTATTTCTTACATTTTTTTTACTCAGAGCACTTAATTATATATTTCTTTCTCCCTTTTTATGATCTAATTACTTATGTAACAAACTTCTTGTATATGTACAGAGACAAGCTAGTATTATATTAATTTTCTTTATAATGACAGTAATGCAGTATATATCAGCTAATCACGGAGTTTAAGCTTTGTTTTAACCTGTGACTATTTCTGTGTACACCTAGTTTTATTTGTATCATAATAAGGTCTGCTTTTAAAAGGGTGGAAGGTGTCACAGGTCATAAGATCAAGCACAGGTATCACTCTTTGATGGGGTAGAGCCTTTCCATTTCTCTGCTTGTTCCTCCAAATGGAAGACTTTTAAGCCTGGATGCAATGTGGAACGCAGAAAATCCTGGACCCTTTGGCCCTCAACTATAAACATTTTCTTCTGATTTCTTCTCTGGACCATAAATCATTTCCTCATCTCATCTTATCTGAAGACACATATCTTAAATCTCATACCTTAAAAAAAGGAACAACAAAGAAGGTAGTATTTTCTTAAATTCTTTTTTTTTTATTATTATTATTATTATTCCTCAACTTTTTTACTGTGATGAGTAAAAGCTCTGGAGGAGCAGACTCAAAGTGGCTGTCAAGAAGACTTTTTTCCCAAAGTAAAAGTGCTGACAGACAAAAGAACTATGTCATGAAAAATTTATAACCAAATTTCCCACAACAGAAAAGGGGCAAAACCACCTCACATATTAAATGCCAAATCTTCATGCATATCTGCTTCAGTGCTGATTCAATGGCAAAACAACTTTCAAAATGTTTTGTGGTCCAAAGCAGCTATAAAGGAGCTGCACTTGTCATTTTAGTAAACTAAAATCAGAATTATACTAATATTCAGTGGGGTGACAGCAATATATTATCTCGTCAAGCAGAAGATCTGATTTTATAGGAATGCGTGGTAGGTAGAGAGAGGAGCTGTATGAAGGATGCATTTAATTACATAAATAATAACAACGATAATGATAAACTATAAAACCAGTTTTACACACTAGAAAATACATAATAATATGTGGATATACATATTTATATTATATAAGATTATATGTAAGCTTTCTGCCAAATACCAATGCATATTCCAAGCTAATGTCTCATCTTTCACATACCTGACGGCTCTTATTTGTATAAACATATTTTAAAGATTAAAATAAACTATAAAATACTTTTCAAATGAAAATAAGCTGTAAACTGATAGGTTCATTACTGGGTGCAAAACAGAAGGATAAGAATTCAGATGTGTGTATTGATCTTCCAGTAAGTGTGAGTCATTAATATGATATGTCTGTAAAAAACAGCTAAATCTGATAGTATGTATCAAACAAGATATTTTCAGTAAAAGTAAAAGCAGTACTAATACTGTTTTAGAAAGTATTGGTGGCACGAGTAACCATGTCCAATTCTGGTTACTCAGAGAGGTGTACTCAAATTGGAATGGATGCAGAAGAGGGACAATGGGAAGTCTAGGAAATAGGAGATGTCTCAGAAGACACCAAATGTTTCAGTTTGATAGATCAAGAAAAAAAGTCTAGGGAGACTTGGAGCACCAGTCATT
>JAYRBT010000093.1:37345454-37360491 GCA_036023395.1 Myiotriccus ornatus | reverse complement strand
TTCATGTTATTTTCCTAAATCCAGTCTCTTTTGTCTGCATAAACCTTCTCTCAACTAATAGTAATTGTGTGGGGGGTATAAAAGCAAATTAACCCAAGGCAAAACCACGACAAGTACCAGACAGCTCTAGCAAGCACCTAATATGGTTTCAGAAGCTTCTGCTTATCTTCTGAGATGGATTTGCCCTTGTGTGTCAGAGGTATTAAACACAGAGTACCAGAAAAATGGTGCCTTTTGTTTCAAGGACTGAGAAAAAAAATCCCACTAGAGAAAAAAACATGCATCTAAACCATTTTTCTGATATCAAAAGCATTCAACTTAATATATCTGGGTTATGCATATGGTTGGTGAAGCATGGAGAGAACTGATGGAATGAGAAGTCATAGAGAAACAAGTACATAAGGAAAAAATGGATCTGAGTGTGTGAATGATGTAATTGTTTGGTATTTCCTAAAGAAAAAAAAAATCACAGAATTTTTGCAAGCAATGCCCAGGTCTTATTAGGAATGACTGAGGGCAGGAAAGAAGGACATAATCAGAGGAATCATTTCAGTGAAATGTAAGACCCCCTGTAGGGATTGTGAGACACATATATCTGATATAATACTCACTTCTGTATGTTGATAGCAGTGGAGAGAAGGTTTATCTGCTTTCAGATTCTACTGAACTAGAAGCCATAAGACTCAGCAGGAACATGAGAAAACATTTTTGTCTCATACATAGATAGTAAACTCTTCCATTAATATTCAAGTCACAGACCTTGGCGGGAGATCCGCATTTGAGACGTCTCAAACCTTCAATATATAGATAGAAAACACAGACATTCAGAATTCAGTTCAGATTTTTCAAACTCAACCAAGTGTCATGCTTTCTCTAAAAGCTGTGGAGCACCCAGAACCATACTGATGACAAATGCCATAAACCAGTAAATATAAGTTGGGGTTGATACTATCCTTCTGCACCATTTGCCAAGAATGATAGATCTTGCTTTTTTCATAGAATGCTTGGGTTGGAAGAGACCTTAAAGACCATCTCATTCCAACCCCCCTGCCATGGGCAGGAACATCGTCCACTAGACCAGGATGCTCAGAGTCCCATACAGCCTGGTCTTGCACACTGCCAGAGATGGAGCATCCATAACCTTGCTGGGTCACCTGTTCCAGTGCTTCACCACCTCATACTAAGGACTTTTTTTACTTCTATCTAATCTAAATCCACTATTAGCTTGAAGCCATTCCCCCTTGTCTTGTCACTACAGGCTCTCTCCATATCTCTGGTAGGCTCTCTTCATTTACTGGGAGGCCTCAATTAAGTCACCCCTAAGCCTTCTCTTCTCGTGGCTGAACAATCACAATTCTCTTAGCCTTTCACCAAAGAAGAGAAGCTTCATTCCTCTAATCATTTTAGTGACCCTTCTCTCGACTCACTCTGACCGACCGATATCCTTCCTGTCCTGGGGACCCCAGAACCGGATGCAGCACATCAGAACAGAGTAGAGATGCAGAATCACTTCCCTAGGCCTCCTGGCCGTGCTGGTTTTGGTGCAGCAGAGGACACAATTGACTTTCCGGGCTGGTAGCACACCTTGCTGGTTCATGTCTAGTCTCTGATCCACCAGCATCCCTAAGCTCTTCCTGGCAGGGCTGGTCTCAATTTGTTCATCTCCCAGCCTGTATTGACACTGGGAGTTGCCCTGACCCAGGTTTAGCACGTTACAGCTGGTCTTATTAAATTGCATATGATTCCTATGGGTCCACTTCTTGAGCTTGTCCAGGTCCCACTGAATGGCATCCCATCCTTCAGGTGTGTCAACCACACCATTCAGCTCAGTGTCATCTGCAAATCTGTTGAGGGTGCGCTTGATCCCTTCATCTATGTCATCGATGAAGATATTAAATAACACTGGTCTCAGTATGGACCCTTGAGGGACACTTGTCACTGATGTCCGTCAGAACTCTGAGCCAATGACCACTACCCTTTGGATGTGACCATCCAACCACTTTCTTATGCATCTAACAGTGCACCCACCAAATCCACCTCTCTTCAATTTAGAGATCAGGATGTTGTGGGGGGCCATGTCAAAGGCTTTACAGAAGTCCAGATAAATGACATCTGTAGCCCTTCCCTTGTCCACTGATTTAGTCACTCCATCATAGAAGGCCATTAACTTGGTCAGGCAGGGCTTGCCCTTGGTGAAGCCGTGTTGGCTGTCTCAAATCACCTCCCTGTCCTCCATGTGCCTCAGCATAGCTTCAGGTAGGATCTGCACCATGATCTCCCTGGGCACAGAGGGGACACCTTGGTAATAATTCTCAGGGTCCTCCTTTTCACCCTTTTTAAAAATGGGTACAATGTTTCAATTTTTCCAGTCAGCCGGGACTTCCCCTGACTACCATGACTTCTCAAATATGGAGTGTGGCTTGGCAACTACTTCAGCCAATTCCCTCAGGACTCTGGGATGCATTTTACTGGGTCTCGTAGACTTATGTATGTTCAGGTTCCTCAGGTGGTCATGAACCTGATCTTTATCTAAAATGGAAGGGATTTTGCTCCCCCAGTGCCCATCCTGCTGTCTATCCACTCAAGAGCTCTAGGAAGAGAAGTTGCCATTGAAGACTGAGGCAAAAAGTTTGTTGAGAATCTCAACCTTCTCCTCATCTGTTTCTACAAGTTTAATCAGCATTGTTGTGCTGCACATTGAGTGTTAAAAGTAATCTGAGATATATTTGCAGCCACTGCTTTAAACTAATTAACAACATGAGCTGGACATATTAATTAAAAAAAGGGGCAGAGTGTATGTGTAGGCAAATCATTAAGTTCTCTGTGAAACTTCAGTGCTTCATGTGAATTCAAAGCAAGTGCTTATATTGTATTTATGTGGCCTATGGCACAAAAATCAGACAAAAAAGAGGATTAAGAATATGTGAGAGAAACAGCCTTGCTGAAAACAAGGTTAGTGAAGAAAGAGGGGGAGGAGGTGTTCCACATGCAGGAGTTGAGATTTCCTGCAGCCTGTGGTGCAGACCGTGGTGAAAAGCTGTCCACCTGCTACCCACTGAGGTCCACAGGGGAACAAATATCCACCTGCAGCCCATGGAAGATCCCATGTCAGAGCAGGTGGATGCCTAAAGGAGTCTGTGACCCTGTGGAGAGGGAAATCTGCACTGGAGCAGTCTTCTGACAGGACCTGTGGCCCCAACAGGAGTGGAGCCCATGCTGGAGCAGGTTTGCCAGCAGGACTGTGAACCCTTGGAGGACCCACACGGGAGCAATCTGTTCCTGAAGGACAGACTTCTGCCCTCCTGAACGTTCCTGCCTGTGGAAGAGACCCATACTGAAGAAGTTCATGAAGAACTGCAGCCTGTGGAAGGACTCGCACTGGATATGTTAATGGAGGACTGTCCCCTGTGGAAAGTACTTCACACTGGAGCAGGGAAGATTGTGAGGAGTTCTCCCCCTGAGGGGGAAGAAGTGGCAGAGACAACATGTGGTGAACTGAATGCAGTCCACATTCTCTGTCCTCCTGAGCTGGAGAATTTAGGAGTGAATTTGAGCCTGGGAAGAAGGGAGGAGTGGTAGGAAGGTGTTTTAAGATTTGGTCATATTTCTCAGTATCCTACTTTGATTTCATTGGTAATAAACTTATTTCCTCACATTGGTCAGTTTTGCCTGTGACAGTAATTGGTGAGTGGTCTCTCCCTGTCCTTATCTTGACTCATGAGCCTTTCATTATATTTTTTCCTCCTTTCCAGCTCAGGAGGGGAGTGATGGAGTCACTTTGATGGGCACCTGGTGTCCAGCCAAAGTCAATCCACTACAGTTCTTGATACAGTGTAACAGCTTTCTGTAGCCATCTGTCTGTCTCTCTTTCCCCTGAAAAAAAGTCATTGAAAAGTATATTTCTGACTCTGTTGACCTCAGCTTGTATAGTTGCTATCTGGCTCCCTCTGTCAAAGAAGATGAGATCAGGTCATGCTTTTTTGTTCATTTGCAGATGGCTCCAGCCCCAAATGCCTGGAACCTTCTGCACTTATTTTAGATGCTTTGTGTTGGTGTTCCCTGCTTATACAAGGTGTTATGAACTACATGTTTAAAGGACACCTGGGAAGAGCACTGACTTTTGTGTCATGTAGAGGTTCACCTAATCTAGTTCAGGCAGCATAGATACTGAAGAAAACAGACTCCGTCATGAACGTGAGAGATTTCTGAAAAATTGCTCCTCCTATAATGGAAATTTTTGCTGGATCTCCAGTATGTGAAAGCCAGTGCCTTAGACAGCAGGGCCTCTTGACCCTGCCACTGGGACATGTCACCACTGAAAAACTTGTATCTGACCAGAGTGGCAAAATGAGAGAAGGCGACCATAACCAAGTTATATTTTATCCAGTTACAGCTTAAAATTTAGCATTAATTAGTCCTATTTGTGCTGGATGACAGAAGGTATGGGAAGCCCTGACTAGCTGGGTTGTATGCTAGTGGCAAACAGGAATTTATACCTTTCTGGGCTAAGAGTAGTTCATGCTATGCTGCTTACTGAGCCCTCCTATCTGTCTTTGGCTCAAGCTCAACTGCAAAGTCTCAAATTCTCTTGCATACAGCATCACTCTTGGCCCATGGTGGTTGTATTGCTGCCACCTTCTCAAATAGCAGTTACTTCTTTTGGGAGCATCTCCTTCTCCTCCTGGCTGACCAGGAGCAAGGCAGAAGACTGTGTTGCAGTGTGGTGGGTTGACCTTGGCTGGATACCAGGAGCCCACCCAGCCACTCTATCAGTCCCCTTCGCAGACAGAAAAGGGAGAGAGTAAGATGGAAAGCAACTTATGGGTTGGGATAAGGCAGTTTATTTAAAGCAGAAGCAAAGAGGAAGCTTGTGAATTCAAAGCGAAGGAAAAGATGCACAGTTTATTCTCTACTTCCCATGAGCAGCGAGGGTCGGCCACTCCCGAGCAGCAGGACTTCAGCACGTGTGACGGTTCCTCAGCAGGCAGCTGTTGGAGACAATGAATGCCCCTCTTCCTGCTCCTTGCCTGAGCTTTTGTATCTGAGATGATGTCATATGGTGTGGAATATCCCCTTGGTCAGTTTGGGTCAGCTGACCTACTTGGGTCCCCTTCCAGGATCTTGCCCTTGGTTGAGGAGGGAATGTTACAGTGCTGGTGCTGTGCTCAGCAGTTCCCAAAACACCGGTGTGTTATCAACACCCTTCTAGCTGCCAATGCAAAGCACAGCGTTGTGAGGGCTACTGTGGGAAAATGAACTCCAGCTCAGCCAGACCCAATACATGCGTCCATTTGTGACACAGAAGGAGGAAGGCAGTTGATGAGAATGATTATTCCCTGTATGGTAGATTCCTCACAATCTACTTCTTTCTGGTGCAACATCATGTCCAAAAGAGATGTGAAATCAAGGTCTTACAGATTTCGCAGATGCTAGAGAAAAAAAACCAAACTAAATTCACCTGTTTACTTACTTTTCTTGTTGAGTTTTCATGATTAGATCCTTTGCTGGATCTAGCTGGCATCTTTCTCTGCAATATATATTGTGACATTCTGTCTGTTCCCTTACGTACTATGTGGATTATGAAAACTACTTTTTTATTCTGCAGGGAATACCAGAAAATCATTAAGTATATTATTATATTTTAAGGTTCAGATATTTATTATCCTAGCCTGCTGGTCAGGTTAGAAAAAAGAAAATCTGAATAGGAATAAACAACTGATCCCAACCTTCAGGAAGTAGAAAAATAAAAACACGAATAGAAAGCAACCCATGAATTTTACTTTATGTGCATATACTCAGTTTTGTAGAAGGGTAAGAGAGAGGGTTTTTAAGACTCACATGCTGCACCCTGATTCTTCACCACCTGGTCCCCTGCACAGTAATATGTCATAATATGAATTGGATTCATACTAAAATCAGTTGCACTACCCAGGTGATCCGTCTCAGTTTATCAGCCCATGTGTATTTTGGAGGCTGAAGGCTGCAAAAAAGTGTCCCAGTTTCACATTTATACTGAAAAGCCATACACCTGAGGGCCACTTAAGGGCACTTTTTACTCTTGCCCCTTAGTCCTGCTTTTGTCTTCCCAGGGCTGACCTGCTGTTTTTGCTGGAGTGGTTGGAAAGCCAGCTTGTTATTCAGACCTAGTACAATAGGGACTCTAGCATGCCCTGCACCAAGCTTGCATACCTGGTATTGCTGTAGTTCTTGCCCAAGAACTGCCTGACAGATGCAGAGTCAAGCATGTGGATCTGCATTTCTATATTAATGATGAAAGTCCCTGTTGAATTTCAGTCTGACCTGAAAGCTTGAGAGCAACCATATGGCTGCCCTCCACAGCTGAGATTGCTGCCTTTGGATTCAGTTGACTCTTCAGATTTGAGTAGTCTAATTAAATCTGCCCACTTCTCCACACAGATAATTATCAGCCTTTTTATTACTCATGTTACTGCACAACATCCCCTCTCGATGACTTTATTCATTTCAGACAGGGACAGCAGGTGCCAGATGGCAAACCGATGCTGTGTGATACTCAGTATTTCTATCACTTGGTGCTTAGAGTTTCACCTTACTCCTGTGCATTAGCCTGATGGGGATGATTGCTTTGTTTTGCTTTAATAAGCTCTGGGCATGGGAAGTGATAGTGTGTCATTCTTTGGAGAAGCAGTTTAAAAGCAATGAACATTGTTAAGAAAGAGGTACTGGCTGTAGCTTCTTGGAGTTGCAAGGAAAAGAACAACTTTCAATTTCAACGAGTACATAAAGTGCTCTTTAGGTTGGGCTGCAATTTAGTAAAGCAACCCTGACTCAAAGTTCAGTTATAAATTCCACATTTTTCCTTAGAAGGAAGCTCAACACAAACAGGTAGTGTTCACTGCTTACCCATAGTAGTAGCAGCTGTATAGAAAGCTGCAGTGGCCACTAGAAGGTGCATTTTGCATTTATTTTCAGCATGCTTTGCAACTGAAGAAAACGGGTGGGGGGAAGACTGTTTTCCTTCTGAAACTGTAAATTACATGGAAAAAAGGAAAAGAAAGAAATTGAAACATGAATAGACAAAGACTTTGTTTATTTATTGCCAGGAGAGACCCATTAGGATTCAGTGTTGTGTTTCCATGGCATCCCAGAGGCATAAACAGAAAATACAGGCTAATGCATTCAGTTAGACGGAGATTTTAAAGTCTAATGCACCATCTAAATATATATCACATATGCCCACTATTTATTTATCTATTCTATATACTGCAGTGAGACAGAGAACTCACTAACTATTCTGGGGATCTAATCCATTTACATACATGTCTCCTGCAGATGTTCAGTACTTGTTGTGGATATATGTAGGCAATTTTAGTTGGTTGCCTTTCAAATTCCTCTCCTTTCTCTCCATACCATTCTTAACTTTGTTACTATTCTCATATCTGTAAGTATCTCTCTGGTACTTCCGGTTAGGAAACCCAAATCAAGTTCAAAGATCCAGCCCTTCAGGACTGAATTCTGCTTAATCCCTTCTTCCGAGTGGGCTAAAAATCCCTGCCTGTTTGTTGGGTGTTTCGATTTATGACTACAAATGTCAAGACTTGTGCCATTTCTCCCTCCTTGATTTAAACACAGCCTTTCAAAAGCTGAACAATATGTCTTAGCAAGATTGTTCTTTCCTCCCTGCAACTCATAGTTTAGTTTCAGTGGGTAACAATTATAAAAGCTCACTTCATGACAAAAATTTTATAAATGTTGTGGAGCTGACAGCACCTCCCCTTCCATCAGATTTCCACCTGGTTATGTGAAGTATGAGAGGAGCTTCTTTGTAATGCTGCAAGAGGGCTGGGAGGGTATGCCAGAGTGAAAGATTACCTTAGAGAGAGCATTTTAAGCTGTCTTTCCTGTGCGAGGTCTCCTGGTTTCTGAAACTGCCTCCCAAAGGATGTGGTTTAGGCACATCTGCTGCTTGAGTCATCTAAAATGCTAGTAGACATAGTGCTGAAGGATGCCACATAAGGTGCTCTCTGGACTTGTCTGTTGCACAGAAATGCTTTTGAATGGGACTTTTCAGTTGAATAAATGCCTTGGTTCGTATTAATTATCTGCAAGCACTTAGAGATTCACTGGGTTTTGGTAAAAGTTTTTCAGTGGAAAGGGGTTTATTAATCCCACAAGTTTAGGAAAAAGCATCTCTTCATGCCATCGTTTTACTCCTTGTAAAATCTTACAGCTTCTACTCAGAAAGCAATGGCATAGATAGTCTGTAGATTGCATGAAAGGTCAAGGCACAGTCTGTCAGTAAGCCACTATCTAAATATCATTTGTCCATGCCAATAACTTCCGCTGCCTCTTGGTGTCACAGTGATCTGCCATACTGGGCTATCAGGTATGAGACTGGGGAAAATTCGAACACATTGCTAATGTCCATTCAACACAGGGTTTTCCTCCAACTCTGAGTGTGAAAGCTCTGGATTCCCCAGCCCTGAGATTAGCCGTGTCTCTGAGAGTGGTGTGATCCATAAGCTTCAGGTGGACTGATGAGAAAATGGGAAAGTTTCTGGTGGAATTCTGCCTACTTTTTTCACAAGAGTTTTCCAACCTGATTTTTTTGGCCAAGTAGCAGCTTTGAATGAGAAGTCATTGTGTAGTTTGGAAGGGAGTGAATTAACACCATGTGCTTTTCCAGGTGTCATCTTTCTCATGAGATCAATACAGCTGAGATGGGCAATGGAACAGATAATGGAGAATGATTACACAAAGGAGAGCAAAAAGAAAACAAAACAAACAACGCAAAAAAGAGGATGTTAATGGAAAGTATCTGTGTAGTTCAAAGGGTTTCTGTTTAAATCCTTGGCAGAGAAACACAGAAGTATACTTGTAAATGTTTTTTAGCGTTCTCTTCTTGTATCAGGGAAAAAACGAATAAAGTCAAAATCAGCATAAGCTAAAGAAAATCAGAGAAGGGCAAGTGGTGAGGTAGAAGGGAACAAGAAGGAAGAGCAGTGTAAAAGGAGTTTTATAAAAGAGGTTAAGAGGAGCTGAAAGAACTAAAAAACATCCATACTCTCAAATAGATCTTGCAATTCTTCTTCACCATCTTTTCTGTTTACATATAATAGCTTCATCATAGAAACTTCTCTGACCAGAGCTGATCTGACTTGAAAATATTTTATTTAACAACATTTATTATGCATAAATGATGAATTGTTATAAATAATTAAACATAATTAAATAACTATTCCATTATGCATATTATTTATTCTAAATGAAAAATACTTCTTTTGAGTTTCTTCAGAAGACTGTTTTGTCCTTCTAAGAGGTAGAATCCTAGGAGAAAACACTGCAACATAAAGCATAGCTTGCACATGAGGACAAAAAGGTTTTCGTTCTGTAGCAGACTGTTACAGAAAAGTGTGCTTGATAAGATTTAGAATCCAGTTCATAACCGCGTCTGACCTCATGGTTTGTAAGGTGCAAACTGTCTCCTTCTTAAGCTAACAGGGTTTTGCTTTGCTCATCTCTTGCATAATCTAATGCTGGATCAAGTGTGCTCTCATAAACATCCAAGACAATACTGCTGCAATCAATTCCATCTGTGTAACTAATGTTGCAAGGTTAAAGTTGTACAGTAAAAATAGCACAAAAAGTGATCTTGTACAATGACTTCCACAGAGATTTGTAACTGCAACAGAGATCTGAGTTTAGTATTCTGTTTCCAGACAGAGTTGTCAAAGACAGCTCAGGAGAGAAGGCAGGAGCGTAAAACTAAACCTTGAGTTTCTAAGCAAAAGAAAACTTCAAAAACAAGTTTCAGAGGAGTAGCCAAGTTTCATTAGCATATCCCCGTGGGCTCACTGAAGTCTGATAAGGCTACATACAGCACTGCTGAAAGGTGAATACTCTCACAGGACCAACAGGAATGTTTCCTGTTCCCAAGTTTACTGCCAAAGCTCTGGAATTAGCACGTGCTTACTTGAGCTACTTAACGCTGCTAACAGAGATACTGTTGCTGCTACTAATATTACATATAATGAAACTATTATTGGTTAGCAGTGGATTTAATATTTGGGAATGAAATAAGACCTGGAAAAGTTTCTGTGCAAGAGCAGAGGGAAGAATATACAGGTTTGAAGAACTAACTTGAGTCAGGTATGGGACTGACTGTTAAGCTAAACCTAAGTGGGCAGAGGGCTTGGACAGGAGATTGCTGGGTTTGAAGGGGCTGCTGCTCATGGTCACAAATGTTGCCTGCCTTCTGCTTCACTTCCAGCAGTGAAAAACTCTTCTCCAGGGACAAAACCAGTGTCTCCATCTCTGTGGGTGCTGATCACCTCTATTCACCCCTACGCCCACCCACTGCTCTCTGAATACAGATTTCCAGGCTCACAGTGCGTCACACAAAACAGATACAATTTTTATGACAACTGTGGGATGTGAGCCTTGCCTTTGTAGGACTTACTTGGTGCAAATTGTGTGAGGCCTTGAACTAGGTCTGGCTAAAAAATCCCAATTTTTTCTTACTCTAAAATATTGGAGAAATTGAGAAGGTAAATTTAGTGTTGATATGCAAAAGCGAAAAAAGATGGTGAACCTAGGTTCAAATGTGTTGGTCTAGATCTCACTAAAATTTAGCTAGACCTTTACACTTAAAGCAATTTTTTTAATTTATTTGAAGTGAAAGTCACAATTTAAACATTGTGCAATAAAATCAAGATATGAACATATCACACATTTGTGATATGAAGATAATACTTTTAATGTTATTTTTATGACTTTCTTGAAATGAATGGGCAACAGAGAAGCATATCAAAAGTGTTTATGCCCTTATAATATCTTAATTGCAGTGACTATGAAATTTTCACTATCCTTTGAAGAGAAATGAATCATTGCTACCACCTGCCTATTAACACAGCCTATGTAGATTGGTTATTGTTTCAAATTATATGTGTTATGCACTATTAAATATTTAAACACGCAATTACTAAGAAATTTTTGGTTTTCAAGCTTCAGTTTCTTTTTCTCCAAAGATCATTTTGTGTCACTTCTTGTTGCAAAACATAACTTTACAATTTACTCCCCAAATCAGATATTTAAAACAAATAAACCAAGGACAAATATACAATATATGTAGATTAAAGAGGACTTGAAATTATGCAAGAATCTTATGCTGTGTCCTAGCTTTTGCATTTCTCTTGTGTTCATACACGAGACCAGAAAGAGATGTGAATGGGTGCAGATCCTCTAACGTTTTGCAATTGCACTTGTTTGGGCTGCAAAAGTGTTAAGTTTCTTCACGGTAGCTAGGGTTAGAGCTGTGTTTTGGGTGTGTGCTGGAAACTGTGTTGATAACTGAAGGATGTTTTCATTACTGCGAAGCAATGTTTACTCAGCATCAAGGCCTTTTCTGCTTCTCACTCCAAGAGTGAGTGGGCTGGAGGTGTACAAGTGAGTTATTGGGTGGGGACACAGTTGAAACAGATGACCCCAACTGACCAAAGAGAACATGTGATGCCATGCTCAGCAGATAACAGGTGATGAGCAATGGTTTTCTCTGGCATCATTTGTTGTTCCTGGTTTTGGTTTTTCCCCCCGCCCGGCCCCCTTCTCTTCTTTTTTTTTTTAATTATAAATCTTTCTTTATTCCATGAACATTTCAACTTTTATCCTTTTGTATCTTCTTCCATCTCACTGAGGAGGAGAGTGGCTGTATCCCCAGCTGCCTAATGGGGTTAAACCACAAGAGCAACCTATGTATGGCACCTCATTGCTCAGGCCCCTCTAGAGTGAACAAGCTGCTTCCCTATGGGGCACTATGGTAATCTCTCAGTTCAAGCAACAAAGATTAGATTTCACCAGGTTGTACCGTCATTTATATCCTATCATGCTTCATATCATGCTACATTACACTTCTAAGTGAGAGCATTGAGGACAGCGGGACCAAACCCTGTGCAGTGTGTGGACCTGAATGATATAAGCCAAAAAGACCAAAAAGATACAAGCCAGCCTCTACCACTTGGCCTGAAAACATGGAAATAACATGCTCTATCAGAAAAACCTAGTGCTACAGACCCAGCCATGATGTTTATCAGTGTTATTCATTTATAGTGGAGAAAAAATATTTTGTTGTATATTCTATCAGTAATTTTTTCTTATGCTGTCAAACACTAAAACCCAGTTTTGATTAATTTCAATGAGTATGTACAGACAGCACAACTGTAGTCCAAACATACAAATGAGAAAATATTTCTGTAATTTCTTGACTTTGACCATCCTATTGATATATTGCTTTATTTATTCGTTATAATTACAAGCCAATTTGAACTCTATCCATACCTCTGTCTTATAGCATAGACATTTAAATGACCATCTTGTTTAGTATCTGTCATCCTGGACTGTTCAGTATATTTACCCTGCTTTATGAGGCAGAAAACTACTACCCTCTTTGTTTCACTAGTGGAGAAAACATGTTTTTGGAAGTTTCTGAAATCTTGCAAAATGTAGGTTTTATATGCGAGAATCTGAGTCAAGACAAGGTGAAATACAAGAGGTTAATTCATGCTGGGGTTATGTCAGTCATGCAAATCAGGGTGCAAAGAGTATTTTGGGAAAGCTGCAGATAAGAGAATGTTGAATCTCAAACAAAATAACCTCCTAATTTTCATACGCTAAAAAGAAGGAAAAAAGTGTTTAACAATTCTTGTTGTCCTTCTAGAGTGCCACTAATTGGTATTTTGTTAAGTACGTTAAGCTTCAGCTGATATTAAGTGGTGTAGCTTTATTGATGGCATTGGAGGTAGACTGGTTCACATCTGTAGGAAGTCCAGTGATCTTTGCATTAATCAGTGCAATATTAAGTCTGGCTTAATAAACATTTTTTTCCTCTCAGTTCAGATTGTAAGTCCTTCTAGTTCAGAGACCAGAAGAAAGGAAAAGCAGGGAATTAGGCAAGTCAAAACTTCAACGGGTCAAAGAATCCCCTATTTTTGTGCATAATGGAACTGCAAACTGTGGAATATTTCACCAATTCAATATTTGTTTATGTACATCACCTTGTTTTTTTTAATTGCACATTTATGCATCACATTAACATTTCATGTGCTACACACTGCATTTCATAGTGACACTACAAATTAAATCCTACTACATTATGATCTGGATCAAGCAACAAAGCAAAGTGTTATAGGAGCATTCTTAAAATGCTCCATCATGGTAAATGTGTTCATAAAATATTTCTTGCTTTCACTGTTTGCAACATTAATTCTGTATTTTATATGAAATATTTAAACCCAAACAAATATTTTAAAATAAATTACATTTGTAGAGCGCTTGAAAGGGCCACTTGACAGTTCGCTGTTGACTTTTTGGATATGTAATAACATTGGCAGCAGCCTGAGCTTATCCACCCCTTGCAGTATGGATCTAGGGGACACTAAGTTTAGGAGCATGAAGTGAGAAAACAGAAAAGGAGCCCTTCAATCAGTAAATGGCTGTGACTTAGCATGGTCCCTTTTCAAGTGCTCAGACTGCATCTGAAACTCCAGACATGGTTTATTCAATGATTATACTCAGCAAAGGCTGTGCCACGCTATGGAAGAGGAAGCAGCATCCTGTGCTTGAAGGTGACCTGTTGCTGCTTTCTTCTTCATGGGTTGCTACTAAATGCTTGAGGAAAACATGTGCCTTACCTACCTGTTTTAAACAGATAAATGCAATTTGTGTCTGTTTCCAGCTACAAAGGGGAATGAGGCCAATTCTTAGGCTAGCTGGAGGCAGATGACCTTGAATTCACAGCATGATGTATCAGAAAAGAGATCATCCTGCAGAAGGGATTTGGGCACACTCCTCCCCTGGCCTGGCCAAAACCAGGGAGTTTGGTCATGAAGAGTGACCAGAATGTGGGCAGTGGAAGTCTGTGTGTTCAATATGCCTCTGCCTTTTTCTGGGAGAATTTTCTGCCGTTTCCCATACTTGTACCCTCTACTGCTATGGAGTGAACCTCTGCAGAAAGATGGTGATGGGAAAGACCAGTGGGAGAGGGGATGAGGATGGAGAAGACTGAGAAGATGATCAGGATGGAGTAGGCAGGAAGAACAGAGGATGCCAAGTGCTGTCCAGAGCTCCTTGGACAGTCATCAGCAGCAGCAAGAAGGGCTTCAAAGTCACAACACGGTACCCAACGTTTCAGATCAAAAATGTTTTCCACAACCCTTACATTTTAATCACTCACCAAGGAAACATCCCAAAGAAAGAAACAATTTTTTTTTTTTTTATCTTGAACCTGAAATTGTGCATTAGATATAAAGCATTTGAAATGTTATAGGTTTTCTTGGATGCCTCCCATCAGGATGATAAAGAATAGGAACATTTCTTTGACCCTGGTGAATTGCGGTCACATTTCTGTCCCAGATAAGTTAAAATTCAGGGTTTCTAGTCTAAAAACTTGATGATCTTTACCATGGGGAATGATAAATAGTTGATTTGATTTTCAGAAGACAGAATTTTCAGTGGGTTTTGTGTAGCTGCAGTTTAATGAATTTTGTGTATTTCTTTGTAATCACTGTTTTCAACCTAGATTTGTAAGGACTTTGTGTCCGTTTTACCATATAGTTTTCTGCTTTTAGAAAGGTGTCATACTTATGAGGTTAATAATCAAAGAAACTGGCCTCTGTGCAAGGTCAGAGGAAGTTTCCTATGTTTCTGACATTGTGTAGTCAGAACCTGGATAAACTCCTCCATTGCACGTATTCCCAGTATCGCTGCCCTAAAGTTATATGATGGTCCCAGTTTGGTTCAGTACATCCCTTGTGAAGAGAAATTTTTCTTCAAAACTGAATACTGTGTCTCATGATGTAATTTGTGTTTCATCGCATGATACTGGTACATAGGGAGCCCCTGGTGGTCTAGTGGTTAAGGACACAGCGCTGTCACCGCCGAGGCCCAGGTTCGATTCCTGGTCAGGGCCACTCCCCGGGCAGATGGACCCCGTTAGCCCTGTAAGGCAATCCATCTACATCCTGAGGACCTCACTGCCACCGTCCAAGCTTGCTTGGCCCCGGCA
>JAYRBT010000093.1:37328419-37340140 GCA_036023395.1 Myiotriccus ornatus | reverse complement strand
ATCCAGTGCGCAGGCTGGAAGGTGTAAAGACCTTCCCCGGTTCTTCGTTCGCGAAGACTGGCCATTACTTACTTACTAATATAAAAATGGCATTTACCCAGACTTTCTACTATTTATAGAAAATAAATGAAGAACAACATTTATTGATGATATGGATGTGGGGATTGAGTGCAATCAGTAAATTTGCAGATGACACCAATTTGGGTGGGAGATCTGCTCAAGGGTGGGAAAGCTTTAAAGAGAGACTGTGACAGAATCTATCAATGGTCTATGGACAACTGCATGAGGTTCAGTAAGGTGAAGAGCTTGGTCCTGCACTTGGGTCACAACAAGCCCCTGCAGCACTACAGAATGGGGGAAGGTGGCTTGAGAGGAGTTCAGCAGAAAGGGACTTCGGCATGCTGGTTGACAGCTGGCTGAACATGAGACAACAGTGTGTTCAGACGGCCAATAAGGCCAATGACATCCTGGCCTATATCAACAATAGTGTAGCACTTCCTAGTAGGACTAGGGAAGTGATCATCCCTCTGGACTCAGCAGTTTTCATTTCGGGGCCCCTCTCTTCAAGAAGAACATTGAGGTGCTGGAGCATGTCCAGAGAAGAGCAAAAAGGCTCATGAAATGACTAGAAAACATGTCTTGTGAGGAACGCCTGAGGGAGATGGGTTTGTTTAGTCTTGAGAAGAGGAGGCTCAGGGGAACCTGATTGCTCTCTAAAACTATGTGGAAGGACGTAGCGAGGAAGTTGTAGCGAGGCAGGGGCCAGTCTCTTCTACTGTGTCTGCAGTGAGAGGACAAGAGGAAATGCCCTTAAACTGAGACAGGGGAGATTCAGATTAGATACTAGGAAACATTTTTTCACTGTACAGTGGTCCGGCATTGGAATAGGTAGCCTGGGAACGTGGTGGAGACACCATCCCTGGAGGTGTTCAAGAGGCATCTGGATCTGGCACTGAGTGATACAGTTTAGTGGTTTAGGGGTTACAGAGGCAGTGCTTGGTGAAAGATTGGACTTGATGATCTTAAGAATCTCTTCCAATCTTGATGATTCTATGATTTTTGAGAGCAATACCTCAGGGAGCTGTATTCTGCTGAAGCGAAGGCTCCTTGTTGTGGCTATTATTTGTATGTCAGGTATTTTAGCCTAATGAAATGCACTGCAGTGCTCTTCCCTCTGAAGAAGAAATACTTTAAAAATAAATGAGATTTTAAGAACTGCAGATGAGATTTATAGTAGTGGGCAGGTATGAAGTTCAAAAAAAAATGCAAAAGGGAAAGTAAAACTTTACTGTACCTCTCCATGGTGCCATACAATGACAGCAGGATCTTTAGACACCAAAGTGTCTAGCAATATTTTCTCTGGGTTAATTAGTTCTCTCTAGCAATTCTTTTAACTAGCAATGCTGGTTCTTTTAACTAGGTTCTTGGACACCAGTAAATGCCTGTGAATGGCTCTTCACCATGCTATGTAGAAAGGTGGGCTAGTTCAGACACGGTTCAGGATCTTTACACCACCTTTAATTGCATGGTTTGTAATAGCCCCTAAGTAGGCTCTGAGTTGGTTAAATAGAAGTTGAGTTGTGTTCCTTATACCATATACATTTGTAGACTGAGATGTGGATGCATGCTGTGGATATTGTACGAGGCATCCAGACCTCAGAAATTCAGAAATCCTTTGGAATTCAATAATTAAAGGTTCCTGGCATCCCTAGCATCCTGATAGTGCCACAAATGTTGGCCTTCTGTGTCCAAATAATTTTTTTCTGAAAGAACCAAATCCTTATGGCGCCTTGGACAATTTTACCACTTGTATTTGGAGAAAAAAACCGTAATGCAAATCTGTTCCTTGGCACCTTTTGTTTTAATGAATAATTCTTCTTACTATATGTATGCTCAGAGTGTTGATTAGCTGAATATTGGCACATTTTTATATGACTTGCCGTACTCATGTAAGTGCTGGGAAATTCCTTTCTGGCACCAATCTGAATGTACATTGCCATTATGCATAACTTCTTGTGTCTCTCTATTGTACTGGACTGATGAGTTTTAATTTATAGGTATTGAAGACTGTCAAAACATGTCATACAATATAACAACATTTTAATTCTCTGTTTTATCCATTTGGTTTCTATTTGTCATTTTCTAATATGCCATCTTCAGACACAAATGATTTTAAAAATTAAGGAAACATTGTTTCTACTCTATTTTTTTATTATTTTATTCTTTATTATGCATTTCTTTTAATATCTGTGTACTTTTCTTACTAAAATGGCAAAAATTCCTCCTGCCCCCAGCATTGATGTAGGTTAACTATCTAGATTCTGACATCTAAGCAGGGAAATTTTACAGAACACATCCTGTGTCTTGGCAAATCTGCATTCTGTCATTTTATATCATTCTGCCCATAGAAAGTCTCTACAGAAAGTCTCTCCCTTCAATACTTATCTATGCATTTTGTTAAAGTCTTCACTTACGTGATAGAGGTGTGACTCCTTGTGACAGTCTGGAATTCACTAATTTTATGTCACAAAGGTGAAGGAGCATGGAAAATGAGATACTTTTCAAGCATGTTTACGGTGACCTGAATCCAGAATTGGAAAACTGACCCATTTAGATGTTTTAATTCGCCAGTAAGTATCATTTTATTCCCCCGCCCTGCAACATATTAGTATCTCTGATTCTTACTGATACCTATTAAATGAACAAAATCAGATTTAACAGCAGCAGTTCCTGAGGATAGCAGACAGGTGCTGCTACATTCCTGCTACTTTGCAATCACCTACATGCTGCAATGTTAAATTCAGATCTCTTAAAACACAGGGCTTCATTCTGATCTTATTTACCTTCATATTTCCACTTCATTCTCTTAATTTGTCCGTATCCAATGCCTTTCATGCAAATTTTCTTTTAAAATTTTCTCTTTGGTATGTCTTTCCTTCTTAAGTTGATCCACAAAGCTGCTCAGTGAAATCTCTCCCAAAAATCACATTTTTATAGCTGAGGAGTGACCAACTAACTAAACAACCTATTTATCTATTTATTTTAGTATCCTATTGTTCAGTTCATATATAAAAGGGGGAAGGAAAGTGTTTAGTAGACAGGTGGGGTTGAATGAGCTTGCAGCAATAGAAAAACGCATGACAGTGAACGTAGGAACAAGCGAAGGGGTGTTGAATGATTATGGAGTGAATGAAGTATAATAAGTAAGGAGTTATAAGATTATGAACAATGAAAGACATTATATTAGTCATCAAATTGATGCTTTCATGTGGTTAATTGGTTCTGTCTAGTTATTCTTTTAACTAGCAATGTTAGTATTCTTTCCATTTTCTACATATCTTAATTTACTTTTTGAAGCAGGAGCTCTTCAGTTTTGATACCTAAGAAACAGCTCATGTTTTGAAACCTTGTGCATCCTAAGTGCCTTAACTCTAAATGACATCACAGTCCCATCCAAAGGGCTATCTCTATCCTATCTGAAACTTTAAAGTGTACTATGGTTTATGTAATCTTATTTTACACTGTTTGTGCTTAACTAGTGGCTATTTTTTATTATTGTCTTGTCCAAGAGAAGGAATCTTTTGGCTGCTGTTGTAACTCTATAAGCTATATTTCAAAGTGCCTTTTTAAGCATTTTTGACATGAGCAAAAAATCCAGAGGGGCAGTTGCGATTGGCAGATCCCATTCAATGCTGAAAAACTGCAATTCTTCCTAATTCCTCACCGCTACTCTCAGAATCAGCCTAACAGCTTTAACTCTCTAACACTGTGGGCATTCATTTTACTTCTCAGTTTATTACAGCACTTGTAGCTGTTTTCTCCTAGATATTTGCAAAATTTTACTTTGATCTGCTCTGCCCTACAGACATCTGAAGTAATTTGAGAAACCATTCGTCTCTCTCCAAGAAAGCATTCCAGGACCAATGCTTCCAAATTCACTCAGTAACTAATAACATATATGTCTATGTTTGCATTCATAATGCACTGTGACTGTGTGCCAATATTAAGGAACTTTATGTATAAATGGTTAGATACAGGTTTAAAGCCCAACTAGAGTAAATGTTGATATATGTATGCTAATGTTATGCTCTAAAATCTCAATTTCTGTTAGTTATGTCAAATCCAGTGGCTCTTTTTATTTCACCTTACTGGAAAGGTTACTCGGGGTGCTGTAGAGAAAAATGACACAAAGGCTCTTTTATGCATAGAGAGCCCATTTTTACTGCATTTCTATAATGGTTGTTTGACTCATGGGAGGTGCTTGCTGAAGCCAGAAATATTTCTGCCAGGGATAGCTCTTACACATTGCTGAGGCATTGGATTACGCCCTCAAAAGACTGGCAAAGAGTATTATCACCTTGACAGCATTTAACCACAGATTCACCAGGGCACCTCTGTCCATGAGAAGTCTGCTAAAACAGCTCATACTGTCTTTGGTTCCCAAAACAGAACAATATAACTGAATGCAGTTTCACCTAGCCCACAACTTATGTTATTTTCTCATTAATTGTCTCCTCCCAGGCTGCGACCTACTATCCCTCATCTCCAAAGGGATATGCCTGTATTGCTAATGTGAAGTTAAATAGTCTAAGCCTTAAAATCTGGGACACCCCACCCCCAAACATCTTGAGCCTGGAAGCACTGGTCATGTGTATATCCTATTAGTTTTTGTATCAAAACTAACTAGATCTATACAAATGCAAAGAAATGCCATAAGGTGTGATGCTAAGCAGGTATCAGCTATGATGTACTTCTTGTGAATTATCACCTAGCACATTTTGATAGCGCTGATCATATGCTACTGCTGTGCCTAGTGTGAGTTCTGCATAACTCACTACATGCTGTATGCTTCCCTTGAAATCAAGTATTTCCCACCAAATATTTTTGAATTTTTTTCATTAAATTTCAAATGAAAACATTAACACCAATAAGAACAAAAGCAAGTATTCACAGTTTCCAACCAATCTTGATTTTAAAGATGCTTTTCTTAATCAGAAAACCTTGAAAAACCAGACATGAAAATGAGCATCTTCCTCACCAGACTAAAAAATGTGTGAAATTTCATAGAAATCCATTCTCACACTTTCATTATGCAGAGGATTAATGTTTAATGCTGGCAGGCGGCAAGCCCACACTAATAAGAAAAGCTACAAAAGGCTATTGTACAGGGGATGAAAATTTCATCAAACATTCCAAGAACATCTAAAAGGTTTACAGAGTAAAAAGTTATCTGGAAGAGGTTCTATTTGTGTTCAAGCAATTTCCTTGATGTAAAATGAGATTTTAATCATAGTGTAGTTTCACAGCATCCATATTGCTACTTTTTTTCTTCTTTCGTCATCTTTGACCTTGATCACACAGCTGTAAGAATTTCAATTTTCTTTGACCTCTTTTGTCCCTGTGTAACACAAAGCAGCTTGTTTTTGTTTTCTTCCTTATCAGATTGAAATGAATATCCAGACTGCATTTAACAATACTGTGATATTGACTGAAACAGCAGTCAACCAAATATTACTGATGACTGATGTAGCTTTTTAAAATAAAAAATAAATTACTCAGATTTCTATTGCAAATCAGTTGCAGACGTCTTCTATGAACTCTCTTGTATAGAAGTTCACCACAACATTAGTAAAAAACTCCCCAAACTAAAATAGTATTTATAAACTGATTGGAAGAAAATCTTTTCAGGAACTTGAGCAGATATTTCCATAGAACTGTTGTCAGTAGCTTTTTTTGATAGACTGATTTTCTTATTCTTAATTTATACCACAATGTTATAAAGAGTTGAGATGAGAATTCTTCTCTATAGCGGATTATCTGTTGGGTTCAATATGTCCTGAATTTCAGTTAGGATGAAGAGCTTCCTTCCTACTCAGTGCTAACATACTATATTTTTAGTCTATCATAATTTGAACAATAATATGGATATAAATATAGAAGAAAGCAACCTAACTTTTTACTCACAAGAAAAAAAAGAAGTTGCAAAATGCCCTAACTTGTACAAAAAAACTCTTTCCAGAACTATTAGTGAAATATTTTGTAAAAAAGTCAATACATTACCAAGCCTGATGAAGTAATCTAGTAGGTTTTTATGGTCCTTTTGTGGATTTCTGAGTGCTCCTTCATATGTTTTCCAGGGTATTTCAGAAAAGAAAATATTAGCTGAGAGTTTTGCCGATGTAAGACAACAGAAATAGTATTGTAAGGACAACCTCAGAAGCAATGTTTTAGTCTTGCTGGTTACCTGCTCAGTGCTACCATCTTTCAGTATGAATTCATAGTCTCTAGGATGGATTTCCACAGTTTTTCTGTTCCACAATCACTCACGGGTAGATTGTTTATTAGAACTAATTTTATTTATTCTTTTGCAAAGGCCAGTGATCACATGTGGAACTGAATGCCTGGAACCCAATGGTCAGTCATCTGGGTGGTAAATGGCTTTGCAATGCCTTCTTAGCTAGATCAGCTGAGACTCCCTGAACTGTTATGATGAATTCTTATAATTTACCTGGTCAGTGGTTTTGTGTGACCATTCCAACATATGAACAAACCATTCATTGCCCCTGATTATCTTAAACTTTGTACAACATGAATATATACAAATAGGCAGCAGCGAAGGTCATCCTATGTGGGTATTTCCTGTATCTGCAGGACTAGTTTTTGAAATTTACTAGTATCTCATTTAGGTGTGCTTTGATCAGATTTGCAGTGAGAGTTGTCTGGGGGCATATCTAGGATGGCCAATCTCCACCCACAATATTAATCAACACATGCAAGTGTAAAAATAGTGAGCATCAGCTGGCCTATGTACAGCTGATGGGGGAATATTCCAGATTCCAACGTTCTCCTGTAGAGTCCTGTAGCATCTGGTCAAATGCTTTGTCACAAAGGTGGCTAAAAGGGAAGTCCATCACAATGCCTTGGGTCTGTCTGCTCTCACACCTGTGCCATAGCTGACTGAAGCATTCCTGGATGACATGGGGACTTGATGGCTGGGTGTGCAAGGTTTGCACACAAGCACAACTTGACATGTGGTTGGAACGGGACTGTGGCTTGAATTTCCTCCTTACGTTACGACTATAACTCAAATTCCTTTGATTATTATCCTTCAATATTTGCCAAAGGAAAAAACTGATTAATTTTAATAAACATAATTCCTTATATTAAACCTTTGTCAATGCTGCATATACACAGCAAACAGTTCCCGAGATCTTCATATGTTTATGCATGGAAATGTAAGTATATGAAATGTCAAAACTCTTTGGGATATCAGAGCAGTTTAGACCCCAAACATTGACATCTCTCACTGTTTTCAGCAAACATAGTCCCACAAAAACATTCCAATTTTGCGTATGAATCTCCATACATTGTTCATCATGTTCATTTTTAATATGTAGTCAAAGTATGCTTATAAGAAAGAAAAAGGAAAAAAGGCAAAAATCAAAGAAAACATCACAGAAAAACTAATAGAAGTAAGACAAACATAGGGAACAAGTAGCAAGTTGAACTACTACTGAGAGAGCTTAGTCTGAGAAAAGATGGTTTTGAACCGCTGTGACCAAAAGATTTGAACACTGGATTTTTTGGTGTTTCGAGAAACAGAAATTTGCTTTTTTATTCCCAGTAATTAATAACCCTAATTTATACAGGCAAACTTCCTCTCCCTGGCCCCCCAGATCTGGGACTTTATTTCAATATTAGATATGACCAAAAAACAAATAGAATTAAATGTGACCACAGGTCATAAATTGATGAAACATACTGTAGTGAGTGTTACTTTACTTCAGGAACAGCTAGAGTTACAAAGGACCTTTAAGAAGTTAATTTATCCTTTCAGCATCAATAAAACAGCAGCATCTAATCAGTAGCCATTTTATTCCGACAGGATAATGAAGATGATCACCAACTGGGATTCCACCTTATGAATGATGGAGAAAATACATGTTTCTGTAATTGTGATCATGTTTTGTAAAAATCCAATGCCAGAAGCTAATAAAGAAACCTTCAGATTTTTTCACTTTGTTGTTTGTTGCTTTCTGAAAACAGCACTGTTAGTGCTTTACTTTGATACCCCTCCACACCTCTCTCCCCCTGCTCCACCCCCTAATTTTTACCTGGTATGTGTGGTACATTTATTCAAAATAACTTGGTTTTCATTGAAATAGTTCCTTGATGAATAAAACAGATTTTTTTTTTTTTTTCAATTTACAAAAATGATTGGAAAAATGTAGGGGAAAAAAAAGAACTTATCTAGAAAGCTTTAAAACCATTGCTGACATTTTGGCTATATTCGCACTACTGTATCTGACTTTCGAAACAGCAGTTGTCATACTTTGTTGGTGTAATATGTGCATTGAAATCTCCATTAAAATTGTGCTCTGACAGACTCTGCACCAAATATCACCAAGACTAAATCAGTGTGTTAACTTTATTTTCTCATCCTGGGACGCCCTCGTGATTACCTCCAGTATCCTTTAGTATATTTAATCACATTTCTTCCCTTTCCTCAAAATGCATGGTTCCTGTTCATTTGCAACAACTAGAAGTTCAAAAGTTCTTGAATGGATAGGACTAATAGAAAGAATTTTTTAATGCTTTTTACTTCTGTATAAAACCAGATCATAGTTTTAGTAATTTGAATTGAGGTTGGTAATAATTTTAGTACCTAACAGCTTAGATGAATCTTAATTTTCTGGTTCAATTGTACCTGAGTGTGCAGCTTAGAGGCAGTGGCAAGTTTTCCTACAATAATCATGGATGCTGGTATTCAAGTATATGGATCACTGTCACCTCCCCTCCGGAAAAGGCACTTAAAGTTGTAGTACTGTCTTCACAATAGTCCTCCCCTGTAGGGCTTTGGGCACTATAAAGTATACACAATGAGCAATATTTATAATATACAGTAAAGACTGACTAAGCCTGGAAGTTGGAATGGGATAGCTGAAGATGGGAGGCATAACACTCAATTATAAAGCATTGCATAAAAAGAAAAGGCTGATTACCTTTCATTTGAAAACTAAAAGCTCTAGTGCTGAGTGCAATATATTTTATGGATAAAATTTGTCACTATAGTTACAATACAAAGCAGTGAAATACACTGTAGGTGAGCAGTGTTATCTAGCAAATTCTGAACTGGAGGCAGAGGACTCTTTCAACTTGTTCAGTGCCTTGGAATAATTCACTAATAATTCACTAACTCTTTACCTGGAGAAATCCCAGTCTGAATTTTCATGCCAAACCTAAATAGATCCTATATACTTCTGTGCTCACTTCAAAAATAGGCAATAAAAATAGGAAGAAGGGTAAAACAGTGTGGCAGAATTCTTCATAGGAGGTGTAATTTCTCATCCATAAAGTTTTAAGACTGTGTTTGTTCAATACCTTTTTGGGTGTGGACTCCAAATGTGTGTGCTTGTGTGAGCCCTCTGTGTAACAGTCACATTGTTATTTCAAAATCAGTTGTTGTTATTGGGAGTTATTGTTGGAGTTTCAGGTGATACATGCCACTCATACTGATTTCCTTGGAAATGTATATCATGCCAACAGCATGCCAACAGCAGTATTTTTAACAGGGTTTTCCTATGAAAGTAATAGAGGCTGTCACACTCTAAGGTGAAAATGTACGTAGAACATGTGTGTTCATTTAGAATATGTGTGTTCATTTATTCCATCTGAAGTGGATTTAATATGAACTGTTGGAGAATAATGTTGTCTGTTGTAGTTTATTCAGGGAATAGGTACAAGACAGAGAATGAAAGTTAACTCTGGAAATACAATCTGATCTTTGGCCTGGAAGAAATATTCCTGACAGATAAAAATATAATTAGTTTTAAATAAAAATTATGTGTTGAGATTTATAAATTTGATGAAAAGGCTTTCACTTTTATTTTCAGTATAAGGGGTATCCATAGAGTTCAGCTGTTCGTTCATATCCTTGCAATTGTCTGTTCGACACACTACTTTTCAGGCTTTTACTGGATCTGGATATAATGCTCCCAGTCCTGTGTAAGTATGGTCTTCACTTTTAGATTCTTATTTACTTAATTTCCCATTATTCTTTTTAAAGAGCTCTGGTAATTCCTTCCTGTTCAGTCAAATTAATTTTTTATCTTTTAATGTGATTTGGGTAATTTTCAGTTTAATATTATCTTAGTGCATATATCAGAAAATTTTTTGCTATCTTGTTGCGGATTCACTCTACTGTTCTTCTTATTAAAATTTCTGGGCTGGGTGGAGACCTGTGTACCCACTGTAGTGCTGAAATGAAAACATTACTCCAAGCTGTGAGAAAAAAAAGCTGAAATCCCACAATCATGAGATTTCTTCTGCTTTATCACCACTTATACATTTTTAATTCTCATACTTTCCCAAGGTAGAAATGTAAATTGTAAGCAAAGACCAGTACAGTTTCTGGTGGGAATCTCTGAAAGCTGACTTCTAGAATCCCTTAAGACTGGGATGAAAGTGGGACCTTTTAAATGCACCAAGTGCTCAGAATAGCTTTATTACCACATTGCTACTTCACTCTGTAGATTGTACGAAGGTCTGGAGACTAATTTCAGCAACAGCCACAATTTACTAGCTCTAGTAGCCCTCAGATGAATAGTTTCTTGTAAAATCAGTGGCAGCTTTATCCTGCTGGAGCACAAATAAATCAGATCTTATTATTCCACATTCATTTAATCCTGGGACATTAGTCAGCGAGACCTTTCTGCAGCCTAATAAACAGCAGCAGCAGCAGTTTTCTTTATGAGAGTAGTTGTTCATCCTAAATTAGAGCCGACATTAAGGGAAGACAGGAACTTTTGCAGCATGATTTAAAGATATACAATATGAGACTATAATAGTGTATGAAAACTGCACCCATGTGTATAAATATAGCAGGATCATAATTTTGCTGTATGTGGGTTACTTCAGAACATGTGGGGTTTTTCATCTTGAAAGCATGTATTTTGTTGTGGCAAGTAATATTCTTATTGTCTGGTTATTTGCCTGGATTTAGTAGTGGCTCCTAATATTGTACCTTTGTTACCTTGTGCGGGAGTAAAAAATGGAAAACAAGGACACAGATTTAAAAAAATTAAACAACTGGTCATAATTATTTCCTTTTTACACACCATAAACAAGAAAACATCTCTGAGTTCATATTTACAAACAATATTTTGCTTTAAATGCTTGGTGGTGTTTGTGAAATGGACAGTGTCTGGATTTTTGAATGTGCAATTTTCTCCTAGTTACTGCAATGTGTGAAAAATAATGGTTGTTGTTCCTCTTAAAAGCTTTTATTTTGAACTATTTTAACAATTTTCTTTTTTTATGTCTATCAGTGTAGGTCTGTCCTATAATTTAAAATATACAAATTTACAATACAATTTTCAAGAAGGGAAGCTCTTTGCCTGAAAACTGTTCAAGAACTCCTAATCTCTTCACAGTTTCTGCCAGGACATTTTAGGGCTTTTCCTGATGAAAACTGCAGTTTCAATTGAACTGCTTGGGATTAGGTATTTGTTTGAATGATAATTTCAGAGTGAAATTACAGAGTTGTGGAGTGGTTCAGGGTCACATGGCTTGTGATGAGTTCCTCTGAAGTAAGAGTTGAAAAGTCTTAGTTCAGTTTTTGTTTTTGTTTTTGTTTTGTTTTTCTTTTTTCTTTTTTCTTTTTTCTTTTTTCTTTTTTCTTTTTTCTTTTTTCTTTTTTCTTTTTTCTTTTTTCTTTTTTCT
>JAYRBT010000093.1:37317199-37328322 GCA_036023395.1 Myiotriccus ornatus | reverse complement strand
CTTTTTTCTTTTTTCTTTTTTCTTTTTTCTTTTTTCTTTTTTCTTTTTTCTTTTTTCTTTTTTCTTTTTTCTTTTTTTTTTTCTTTTTTTTTCCTGGTGCACGGTGCCTATACTACTGCCATGGTATGTAAATTACTGTTATTGTTACTTATTGGATCTGACTAATGGTCCATTACCTGGAATCTTCCAGTTGAAAAACAGTGTCTCTTGAACTACTTATTTTATGTCAGTTTGGAACCTTAAGTAGGAAAAACAGAGCATGAGCCTTTGTTTGGAAGTGCTTTATACACATTGTAAGTTCCTTCTCTTTTAATTGACAGTTTTCAGTTCCGCTATTATATGAACTGGTTATTATGTTTGCATAAACATATATGCAAACCCACAGGCAAATGGATGTATACACATTCCTCAGATTTTATCATCAGCTATAGTCAATTTTTAAAATAGTGGAAGCGTATTACTATTTCTTCAAGTTCTTGTAATCTAGATATTTTCTTCTATTTTGTAAATAGATTTTACTGTAGGTCTTAATTTGATTTCATTCTGTCATATTATTGAAATAAAAATAGGGGTTGAACTGCAACCCTCCATAGTCACTACTATTTTGTTGTCTTGCTGTGTGGGGTTTCTATTTATTTATTTATTTGAAACATCCTTGCAGCTTCTTCTTTCTTTTTGTACCAGTGATATATAACAAAAATTAAAATAAATCTAATATGAGCACTGCTTTATGTGTTAATTTTCTGTTTGTGATTGAGTGACTCTAAGAATCATATAATTGCTGCCAAGTATCTGGATGAGTCTTTTAATGAAAATTACAGCTTTCATGCTTGACAACAGTGCCATGAAGACAGAGCAATTGGAGCAAAACCATAATTTAATACTGTACTTCCACTCAGTTTTACTAAACAGAGAGCTCAGCTAATGCCTCTGTTTCTATGTTGCTGACGTACAGTATGGAAAGATGTTGACATAAAGTATCTACTGTCCAAAATACTAGTGGCTATTAGGCTACTACTCTTCACACATTATTTTCCAGGATTTTTTGTTTCCTTTCATTCTCATGCACTGTCAACTTTGTAACAGTCCAGAAAAAGAAATGATATTTTTCCTCATGAATATTCTTTGAATAATCTTGAGTCAACCAAGAAAGAAACATGATAAATCTGTCTCTTAGAAAAACCCACCTGCCATCCTTTTTTGGTGCTTAATTCAAAATTCATTCTTGCTGCCTTGAAAATCTTTTTTCCTGTTTTCTGAGAGATGTCTCACGTACCTGCTGTCTGTAGAATATGTTTGACAGGATGCTCTAAAAGCGTAGCAAGAAACAGAGGGTTTCTTCTCAAGACCATCACAGCTGGGTTTCTCGAAGGTACTGAGGACGGAATTCAGCAAACCTATTCTTCCATGGGGTGGATGTGCCTCGTGGGGTAGCCTGAAGACAAGGGCCTTTGTGCACTGGCCTGGCTGTATTTTTTTCGTGATTCACCCAGAAACACAGGTAGCATGGGATGCGTGGGGCTCTTCATATATCCCACCTTGAAGCTTGGTAGAAACTGTAGGAGAACTCCCTCAGTCTTTTTTGAAAACTGAGCGACCTTTCAGTATTACTCAGTTTACTACAGTCCAAGAGACATAGTATATCTGACTACATTTGACTAATGTACTCAGACTTTATTTGTGTAAACCTGAACCCCTGAATTCAAAAGATCCAGTCTGAAATTAATGTGGTTAGGCATATGCACTCTCCTGTTCATAACTCCAATATCCCCCTTTAAACTGTAAGTCTAAATCCTTTTGAATGTGTCTCTTGGTGTATTATAACATGGGCTGTTTTGTGACATGTGAACTGCTTGCCGGGAGTAGCTGACATGCTGAAGAATAGCTGGTGCTTGATGTTCTTCCAGTTGCAGCAGAAAAGACCAAGAAACAGGTTAGCAACCTAATGAAGAAGTCATTATGTAGTGTTGCAGTGCAGGTTTGAAACACATAGACTGAGTCGTAGCCTGGAAGACATCCCCACATTCTGCTGCGAGAAGGTGTTGTGGGTAATGTCCTTGTACAATCAAAAAAAAAATTGGCCCTGCATTTTGTGACTCCAAAGCTTTTAAAGACCTGATGTCATTTACCTTACTGACTTGTAATACCTAGATCAGTGTCTAATATGGGCAAAGATTGCCCCTCACAGGTACCTACCAAAGTGGCCAGTGGTGACCTGCTTTTGAAAACAGAAAACTGAGGTAGACTGGCAGGGCTGGCCACAGCCAAGAAAGAGATTTCAGTCCACCAATGCAAAGAGGGAGAAACGGAAAATGCTTTTAATTTTTTTTTCCACATTCTCTTCAGCTCATTTTGATTCTCTCTGTGGAGAAGAACAGTCTCTTATGACATCCAGGGTTAAATTTCCAGCATGATACAAGGATTAGTTGCATTCTCCTCCCCATACCAGTAATGAGTTGTTCAGTTCAATGCCTGCATACTGTGCTGAACATTTACCCCCAGGGTCTCAAGTATCAGCAAGGAGGCAGGGCGATAGCTCTGGAGACTTCTTCAGCTTGAGCAGGATAATGGAAAATGGCAATTATTGCATCTGATAGAGAGAAAAGCTCAGGACTGAAATAGCAGGAGGGTTGCAGTTCAGGATTAAGTCATGTTGACAGAGCAGGTGTGGAGTAGGCATAACATACTGTGTCCTGCTCTAGCTCCTGTCTATTGGCCAAGGGCAAAAACACCTGATGTCATGGTAAACAAATTAGGTGAGTCTGGTTTTCAACGCTCATTTGCATACATGTTGCTCACCAGGGAACCTCCCATGGGCAAAGGCAAAGGATCTGATTTGCACACTCTAATCTTACCTTCATATTCTGCCATGGCTCATCACATGCAAATGTATGCATTCAGTTGTGTGCACGAAGGTTTGGAAATCATTCCTCTGGTTTGGAATGAAGAAAAGGAGAGAATAATAATCACACCACCACCAATCCTGTCCCCTCTCACCCCCCCAGCCTATTGTCAACAAATTCCAATTCATCACTGTTGATTTTGCTGAAACCTACTTTGGAATGTTACAGCTTGGATTGATGTTATCCAATGCCATTTTTATCAGGGTTTCACTGTGCAATACAGAGTATTCAGGGAAGTCACTGCAGGCTGCTGGTGCCCATGATTGCCTCTGACATGTGCAACTGCAAGGACTCTTATTCCAAGAATGATCTTCTTTTTTAGACTGTATTGAGTTGGGACTGATTTTGATAGCCAGTTTCAGTCAAGAATCATAAAGTTATTGCACATTTAAGACCATCAGTATGAGAATCATTCTCTGTCTCTCTCTCTCTCCCTCCCTCTCCCTCTCACCATTCTTTCCCCTCCCTTTCTCTCTCTCATCATTTCACAGGACTGCAAGGTTACAGAAAGGTCTAATCAATTGTCAAACTCTCCTTTATCTCTGAGAAGGTGGTAAAAAAAATCTAACTGCCCTGCTGTAGGGGGTTCTTCTGACTACACAGCACCCTTTTTCACATACAATGCTACCATGATTAATGTCCTCCCACCTCAGACCTTGTTAAAACCTGTTCTTTAAAGCAGGCTGGTGCACCACAGTGAGAGCAAGAGCAAGGTTGCATAAATCAACGTGTTCTCACAGCCCCCAGGATATCCATTATAGATGCCAGCTGGATGACTGGAAGATAGAGAAAAATGAATATTGTATCCTGTGGCCTTTTGCCTCTAATGACCACTTTTCAACATTTTTGAAGGCATGATTAAATTTTGATAACTGGGGAAGTCACTCTGAGCAGGCTGAAATAGAGATAAATTGACTGAGGGTCTGACATCCCAGAGGAGAGCAGGCAACTAATTAGTGTGTGAATCTCACTCTGAAAGAGATGTAAAAGGGAGGCTAGTTTAATCAGAGAAGCTGCTGAGGTACAGGAATAGTCAGGGATAATAGCGGCCTAGGTAGAAATCACAGGCTCAATGAGCAGCTTTTTCTGTCCGCTTGATTGGCAGCCGCTGACCTAGTGTCCAAAACCTTTGAACTCCTAACAGCAGTAACAGCCTTGTCAAGGCAATTTGCTTGCAGCTTTCTATGACCGGTTATTTCAGCTGTGGAGCTGGGACACCCAATTTGAAAGGGCACTTTTCTTCTCTGCTGCGGTGGAAGCTGGGCAGAACAGTCTCATTATTTTTGATGACTTTACTTTTGAACCCTTTATCTTCCCCCCACCCCCTACCCCCCACCCAGGTCCTCTCTTCCCCAGAGCACTCCACACAGTGCATATGTACCCTCTCCCTAGGGTCCTTGCTGTATGGATGAAGTGTCAGATCAATTTAGCCGTTGATTGCAGTAAGGGAAATGGGGGCAGGGGGTAGGAAAGACCCACAGCACCCTATGTAACACTGTGATTTTATTGCAGGAGCAGAGCTTCTTTGCTGCCTGAACTGAGGTTGCTGTTGGACACACGAAACACTAGTGTATTTGGAGTTCCTTTCAGTGGGTTTAGAAGAATTAAAACCAACATATCTAATTCCTTCAATGATCTGCGGGGGTAGCACCTCCTTTGGCTGGAAATGAGGGATAGTACATCTGTACAAGAGAGGATTAACAAAATGTCTTTCCTGTAATGCTTCCTGTTGACCCAGCATACATATGTGGAATTTTGTTTGTGGTAGGGAGAATATTCTGACTTAAACAGGTGTTTAGGGGAATAATAATAATCCCCTGAAGCTGCAGGAGCTGGCAGAAGCAGATTTTTTTTTTAATTATTTTTACTTTTTTTAAAATTTTTTTTTTACTGTGGGGGGAGGTTAACTGAAGAGAGAGCAAAATTATCAATAGAGCAGGATGCTTGCTGTCTTATTCCATTTGATAGTGTGAATTAGTGTTCTAAATTGTTTTTTTTGCCTGGAGCAGACTAGTTTCTCTTTTTAAACTGATCAGTCCCCCTGGGTCTTGTATTGTACCAAGGATACATGATGTGACTGGGTTTTGATGTGACAATGTTTTGATGTGACAATGCAAAGCCTTCAGCTAGGATTTTCAAAAAACACAATTTTTCATGTGAAAATGAGGGCCAGTTGTAACTTAGTCTACCTAATTAGACACCTGCTGTATATTAATGCTTTATTACTAAGTGATTTATTCTAACAGTAGTTCAGAGCATGGCTACATGAACAAGGTAAGCTCATTGATAACATGCTGCCTACTTGATGGTCCTTGCCCGTGTTCACGTTCTTACCTTCAGTACATGACTGGAACTGTGTTTATGCTCACACAACTCTCCATTGAGCAGCATACAGACTGTCAAGGCAGGACAGGTCCTGAATCTTCAGGGCTGCGATCATCTCTCTCTTAGCATTTCTTTCTGAATCAAGGAGGCATTCTTTATCAAAGAAATTATGAGAACACTTTGAACCCACTTACAGGCCACTTACAGGTTTGCCATAAAAGATACCTTTCAACTTCTGTGACTCTCTTCTCTTATTATGGAGTTATACATTGGGGCACACACGAACACTCATTTCTCAAATGGTCTTAAAACCTAGAGTGGTAACTTGGAGGTCCTTATCAGAAATACATAACTGTAATATCTTCCTTGAGATATCCTAAGACTGTTAGGGAAAAAAAGGAAAAAAATTATCTATGGGATCTGGGATTCCTAGGAAAGCCCTGTGGAAGCCAAGGCATGCAGTCATTGTGAGGAATCGTGGTCAAAGTGCTAAGAATTCTGATTTTCTTGGTCACTACTATCACTCCTGCTCAAAACAAATAGGGAAAACAAGCTAAAGAAAAGTTCTGAAGGTATGAGCAATAGAATGTGACACAATAAATCTGTATAGGCCAGGCAACCGTGACGACTTAATTGCTACTTGAAAAGGCTGCAGCCATTATGTTAAATTATTAAAAATAGCACCCAGTGTAATTTATCAGAATTCCAGTCACTACTACATTTTTTTAAAAAAATGTATAAGCAATTTTAATATTACAATATTTGGGATAGTAAAAGCAGAGCTAGTTTGAAGTACATTACAATGGTGGTAGAGATAGAAATAGGTATTTGTGTCAGTCTTACCAGTTCTTACAGCTCTAGCTCTACTGTCTGGAAGACTGAAAAGAAACACATATTTTGTGTCCATTTGAGAGAAAGGGAAAAGGGAGGGATTGTCATAGCTATGGATGAGGCTTTGAGGTCAGGAATTGCAGTCCTGACTTTCACATGCTGTTAATACTTCTGCTTTTTTTCTTGATGCACAACAAAGGTTAAGGCCCTGTGAAGGTAGTGCCAGTTGCTCATTTGCTAAGCAAGGTAACTGCAAACTTAAGCGTTGTCAAGGTGTGAGTGTTTTCTTCCCGTGTGTCTTTGTCTTTAAGACCTCATCTATCCAAGTCCGAAAACAGCAGCCTTTACGAATACAGTGGTTTTCTAGAAATCAAGCCTTATGGATACTTGGATATTTCAAATACTGCAAGTGAGCTTTTTTCATGGCACCACACACACAAAGGTGAGTCTTGGGAGATGCTGCTCAGCAGAGCAGGAAGAACATATATGATCCTGGTTTGTACTCCTTTGAAACATCTTTATTGGCAGAGCAGTTAGATCCACCAATCTCTCATTTCTCCCATGACCAGCACAAACTGAGGAACTTACTCCTTTTACTTTCAGGCAAATGACCACACAAGTGACGAAACTGAGGCACGCAGAAAATTGCCGAAGATGGAAAGACTAAGAAAAGAAAAGGCTGAAGCTGTTAGTCAGGTGTAGCTGTACAAGGAGCCTTAAATACTGATTTCACAATTTTTGTCAGTTATGATGCAAGTGTCACGCAATTCCCTTACTCATGCTGTAAGAAAGGACATGGAAACAGAAAAAGTAGGAATAAAGCTGTGAGAGAAAATGGCATTGTTATCTAGGACTTTTTCAGATACTGACAGAGCAGAATTCTAAAAAAAACTTTGTACTATCTGTATCTCCTCTGTCCAGATATGTGTTTCCATAGTGTATATGTTTACTGTGCATGTTCACATGGAGATATATAATTGAAGCAATTAATTACATTTAATAACAATCTATAAAATGATGTGCATTAAAAGGCTCATTGCAAAGCCTGCCATAATGGAGATTCAATTCAATGATATTGCATTGTTATTCCTCACCCTGTGTGCAAAATGTACTGAAAATATTTCTGAAACTGGGAGAAACCATTCTAAACATCAGCAGAAAGGAATGTTTAATTAGAATCAGAACAGTGCCTTTCAAAACTTCTGACAGGAAAATTATGAATATTTACAGATATGCTTTTGTTATATACTGTTACCTTGAAGAAAGAAGTTCAGACTACCTGTGGAGCTTTAAAAATATGCATTCAAGCCTAAAATAAGTCTGACATATGTTTCTCAAAAATTAAAACTAAGAATTACAAGTGGTTTTTGACATCTCTTTTACAAACACCTAATACCAATCTGAAGTTAGTCCCAGATCCTCACTCCTGTATTAATACAGAGAATGATGAAAAATGTCTTTATTTCTCTGCATACCAAATCCTAGCTTACAATCTTTACTTAAGTGAAATTTGTGATGCTCAATCACTGGGAGAAAAATAGAAGACCTCTTTTAAAATGCTGCAAGGATAAAAACAATTACAGAACAGAGTTTTTAAACACTTTTCACTGAGTGAATTACATACTACTTGAAAACTACAAGGCCAAAACATAAAGAAACATAGCATTGGAAATGTTGTTCAGAGGAAGAGATACAGCAATAATTGGCATTAAAAAAATAAAAGAAAATTGATCCAATGTGATCCAATACAATTCTATGACATCTCTAGCTGCTGATGAGTGTTTAGTCAAATTTATGATGTAAATTATGTTTTTATGTGGCATATTCCTATTCACACATACATCCAACAAATATTCAATAAGCGACTCTACCCTTCCAGTTTTTAAGGATAAAGTGTATAGCTTTTAAACTAAAAAAAGTTATGTGGGCCCCTCTGCATCTTTGAAGCATAGGGCTTTTGCAGTCAGATCAGGGTTTTAGTCTGAAAATGCACCTGAGTTATAGTATGCTGGTTAAAAAGTTTAACAGTCGCTTACATCAGTGAACTGTGGGGCCAGTTTCTGAGGAGGGATCATGTTTCTGTGACATGAGGCAGGAAAAACTCATATATCCTATGTAAAAACTGTTATGTGAAGAGCTGATCTGTCCTTGGGAGCAAAGTAGGTGGTGTGCTTTGCCAGCCAGTACTGATAAAGAATAAGGCATGATTTGCAAAAATTTGAATTAAACAATGCATTTTCTGTTTTGCTCTGAGAAAGTATTTGGCAAAAAAGGTGAACTGATTTTTGATTTTTAGCTAAAGATACAGATGTTCAGCTCACATGATAATATTATTTCCCAAAGATATTAGCCAGCTAGGGTAATGTCCATAAAATTAACACACTTCAAAATAAAGGATTATTTCCAACATTTCAATTTTTATTCCATATTCTCTTTTTTTTTTTTGCCATCTATAATATAGAAATAATGGTTTACAAGTACTCTACAATGGCATTGTAATAGTATTGTTGTATAAACACACCTGTTAACATCTACAATTCCAACAGCGCAGAAGTTAGTAACATTTTGTTTGGTTGGTTTGGTTTGGTTTTTTTTAATATGAACATCATGAAACCACAGCTGGTCACCCTGCGGTCACAATATTAATCTTTTGCTGCCTTTTGAGCGTGATCTGTGTTCCTTTAACTCCTTTTTTAAGTATTGATAAAAGTTGCTACCAGCGAAAATACCCCATATCTCATGATGCCTCATGAAAATATAAAAGAGGAGTTTTCTAGGCGAAACCAACATCATCTGACTTCATTATGGTAATTATTTTTTTCATTTCTTGTGTGGCCAAACAGGGCAAGTTTTGGTATTTTTTCTTCCGTTAATCCTTATAGTATAAAGCAGATTAAACTCAAGTTGCAAATACTGATAGATGGGAAATACTATAGATTTGCCCCTCAAGGGTTAACCCTGAAGCCCTGAACAAAATAATTATTATCCTTGTCCTTCGAAAAGTGGCAGGAGGCAGAGAGGAATCTGGCTGTGAAAAGTCCTTTTGACTCCATTTAGTGGGCTGTTACTTCTGCTAACCTTAGCTTTCCTAAGAAAACAGACAGCTTGACAGTAGTGGAATGTAAGTATTTTTAGATCTAATGGTTCAATAAAGACAATTTTAGGCAATTATAATGAAATTCAGAAAATAGAAAGGGAGATCAAATAACCATGATGCAAGCCAGGAAAAAAATGGGGTTTACACAGGTAATGTGAAAATATAGGATGTTGAAAGGACATGAAATCTCTCTACTTCTACAGCTGATTAATTGAGGTCACATAATTTAACATTTCAAGTGGCAAGGAAGACAACAACTTATACTACTTTTGGCATGGAACTGCCCGTGGCTATTACTGGTAGCTCTATCCATTTTTAGTTGCCAGAGAATAATTTTTATACATTTGAAGTTATAAATAGACTGATGCAATCAGATTTTAGACCTTGAATTTTCAGTCATTTATGGGTGTATTTCTATTAGAGAAATGCTGGGGGTGGAGGTCCACTCTGCAAGATTACTAATCAACCAGTGCTCATTAGTTCACTATGTAGTTGCATAACTGACAAGCTATATTGGAAGTGGTTTCCTTCTGAAGGTGATTACAAATATCATGGACTACACTCAAAATGTATCTTTAATTTTTTAAAAATATATCATAGAATCATAGAATGGTTTGGGTTGGAATGGACCTTAAAGATGGTGTAGTTCCAACCCCACTACTTCAGGCAGCAGATCTAACCCTTTCACTAAACCAGGTTGCTCAGACCTCCATCCAGCTTGGCCTTGAACATTCCACGGGATGGACATCCACAGTTTTTCTGGGCAACTTGTTCCAGTGCCTCACCACCCTAACATTAAAGATTTTCTTCCTAATATCTGATGTAAACCTACCCCCTTTTAATTTGAAGCCATTCCCCCTTGTTATGTCATTATGTCCTCTTGTAAATAATCTCTCCCCATCTTTCTTTTAGGCTCCCTTCAGGTGCAATTAGGTCACCCCAAAGCCTTCTCTCTTCCAGACTGAACAGTCCCAGTTCTCCCAGCCTTTTCTCATGGAGTAGGTGCTCCATCCCTCTAATCATCCTGGTGGCCCTCCTCTGGACTTGCTCCAATAGGTTGATATCCCTCCTGTGCTGGGAATGCCAGAGATGAATACAGTACTCCAAGTGAGGTCTCACCAGAGTGGAGAAGAAGCATCACCTCCCTCAATCTGCTAGCTGCACTTCTTCTGATGCAACCCAGGATACAATTGGCTTTCTGGGCTGCAAATGCACATTGCCAGCTCATGTCCAGTGTCTGATCCACCAGCACTCTCAAGTCCTTCTTGGCAGAGCTGCTCTTGATCAGTTCGTCCCCCAGCCTGTATTGATACTGGGGGTTGCCCACATCCAGGTGCAACACCTTGCACTTGGTCTTTTTAAATTGCTTGAGATTCCCATGGGCCCACTTCTTGAGCTTGTTCTGGCCCCTCTGGATGGCATCCCGTTCTTCAGGTGTGGCAACCACACCACTCAGCTTGGTGTCATCTGCAAATTTGCTGAGGGTGCACTCAATCCTTTAGTTTATACCATTAATGAAGATACCAAATAACACTGGTTCCACTAGGGTCACCTGAGGGACACTCGATGTCTATCAGGACTCTGAGCCATTGACCACTACCTTCTGGATGCAACTGTCCAACCGCTTTCTTATCTGTTGAACAGTCCACCTGCTGAATCTGTCTCTTTCCAGTTCAGAGAGGATATTGTGGGGGGCTTGTGAAGGAAAAGATGATTTGACTTCTCAGCACCTATGTTTGTGGTGCTGCTTCAGCTGAGGATGAACAATGAGGTTTAGAAAGTACCACAACTCAGCACTAGTGGAAACAATCTGCCTCCCACTGGGAGCCCTTCTGCAAATAGTTCCCTTCTAGCCACCTGTTCCAAAAAGAAGAGATTGAAGAAAACAAAATGGTGTTCCTCCTAAAAAAAAAAAAAAGTTCTTATCATGTCTTCCCAGAAAAGCAAAGTGTACTTTACACATCTCT
>JAYRBT010000093.1:37293148-37311094 GCA_036023395.1 Myiotriccus ornatus | reverse complement strand
GTAGCAAGCGTGGGTAGAGCCCAAGCGTGGGTAGAGCCCTCCTAGAATCTTCGTTCGCGAAGCCTAGCCATGATGTATGTATATGTGTACATTATACATACATATAAATATACACCAAAACCACTACAAGGCCCTGGGGAATAAGAGTCCTATATAAGTGATACCTTTCACAAAGCAGGTAGAAGTTTGTAAAAAAATCCTAGACCCAATAGAAATAACTGACAAACTCTTTCGCTTGAATTATACATCAAGCTCTGAATATAAATTCATGCTGATTATTCATGTGGATGCTTCCCAGGGTGATGAAACCCTGAACACTCTGAGATTTGCCATTCTGATTGTGGTTACCATGGCTATTACAATTTTACTAGGCAAGTGAAAATAGAATAGTCCCCTTAAAAAACATCAAAGGCAAAGGAGAAAAGAGAGCTATGTGGGAGAATGCTGGTCCTCTAGGTGTCATGTATCTGCTTCCCTAGACATTTGTATCATCCATTTACCTATGTAGAACACCCTGTGTTCATGGGCAGAATACGCTCTGGAATGGGAAATTGTCACCCTGTCACTCTTCATGAACTATGACTGCTTTAAGGACAGCCAGTTCCAAATAATTTTTTGTCTAAAATTAGAAACCTTGTGTTTAGAGAGCTGCGATCTTTTGTGATCTGAGCTAGTGTGTGATGGATTTCGCTATGAAACCATGGTTGCCAAGCTGCCACCTCCCCTGAGTGCCCATGAAGCAGAAGCAGCACAATGTGAGATTTCAGATGGTATTAACATCTCCACAGTATGATTGAAAATAATCCTAACTCAAATCCTTTGGTACTGAGCTTTCCAGATTCCTTCCAGTGTTCCTCATAAAGGTTGTGATGGGTGAGAACTTAGGCACTGTGGGAACTTGCCAGACTAAACTTTCTGGGACTAAGAGTCTCCACCTCTACCTTTGGCCTTTGGTGCGTATACTTAGATCTGTGTATCTTGGTTTCCATCATTTCCCTGTCTTTTCTTGAGGCCAAGCATTGGTATTTATGACTGAAGAAATGTCAGGAAGTTTGATTTTGTTGTCATATAGGTTTCTCCAGAAGCACTATTCTGTTAATCAGTATGTTTATGGTGATCTTCAGATTGCATATAAACCATCTTTAAGTGTCTAATTACTTGAACTTGTTTAATAAACATATTTCCAGTGGAACATGAATGATTTGGCTGTACCAGGTGCTTCCCTTTTATCAAGGTACTCAGGACTGCATAGCTTTTGCAATCATAAAATTACAGAATATATAAAGTCACCTGGTCTGATTTCCTGCCCAAAGCAAAATCAACTTTGAGGACAGTTCAGATTGCTTCAGTTGTTCAGTCTAACTTGAAGTATCTCCAAGGATATTCCAGTTGCTTTGGACAACTGGTTCTAATGTTTGACCATTCTCACTGTGACTTTTTTTCTTGTATCTAATCAGAATTTCCATTGATGCAGCTTTGGCTCACGACTTTTTTATCCTTTTTATTGTCTATCTCTGAGAAAAGTCTAGCTCTGTCAAAGTAGTCAAAGTCATCAGTTAGCTGATCTTTCAATATCCTTCTTCATTAGGCTGAAAGAACATAATAGATAATTGCATTCCTTCTGGTCTGCACCAAAGTTTGTAAGAGACATGAATTCAGTGCTGACGCCTCTTCCTCGCCTCATCGTAACCTACACAATGGTGCTGCTGACAACTGAAACTGTCAGACTGAATCTATTACTGTGTCAGTGTCTTTAAGTGATAGATGGAACCATGTATCTCTAGACAAATGTAGTTCTTTTGCAGTCTTTGTGAATGGTTAGGCATCTTTATCTGTAAATGTCATTCTGTCTACCTATTTACTGTGTTCAGTTTTGGGCTCTTCACTACAGGAGGTTAAGGTACTATGTGTGTCCAGAGAAGGAGAATGAAACTGGTAAAAGGACTAGAGCACAAATCTTATGGAAAGCAGGGGTTGTTTGGCCTGGAAAAAGGGAGAACCTTGGGGAAGATCTTATTGCTATTTCTCTAACTACCTTGAAAGGAGACTGTAGCAAGGTGGGGGTCAATCTCTTCTCCCAGGTAACAGCAATAGGATGAGAGGAAATGACCTCAAGTTGCACCAGTGGAGGTTTAGGTTGGATATAAGGAAAAATTTCTTCACTGAAAGGATTGTCAAGCATTGGAACTGACTGCCCAGGGAAGTGGATGATTCATCATCCCTGGAAGCATTTAAAAGCTGTGTAGGTGAGGCACTTAGGAACTTGGTTTAGTAGTGGACCTGCCACCATTAGGTTAATGGTTGGACTTGATCTTAAAAGTATTTTCCAAAGTAAATGATTCTGTGATTCTATTTTATGGAGTGATTGGAAAAGTGTGCTTACTTGCATAACTGAAATAAGTAGAAGGTAGAGTAATACAGGTAGAAGTAACTATGAAATCTGATATGGATATGAAATTACTTATTATTTTTGCCTCTGAAAGTAAGAAAATTTCATGCTAAACTGTCCAGATAGATGTCTGAGCAATTCATATATATTTTATTCATTCCTCTTTTTTAAACATTCTTAAAAAAATTTCTAACATCCTCAGTTTTAATTGAACCCCTTTGGAACTGTTATGTAATGATTAGCTCCATTTATTTGCTCACCTGTGTTACCATATTGGCTAAGCATATAGGGCAAATTGGTTTGTAAATCCTGTTATTTTCCATGTGGAATTAGGATTAGCTGGATGCAAAGAATAAATACCAGGGTTTAATTTCTTTTGATCAAAGCCAACATAATTTTATTTTGTATTAAAAAGCACAAAACACCACAAAATTTCTAGCATTCTTAATCACACAAAAAGGCTCGAAAATGCACTCTAATTTTGTACAGATCCAGTTCTTCGTGTTTCTAGTTGACCTTCCGAGGGAAATATTTCTCACTTCCCACAACTGTCTTCTGAAATAAGTAGTGATGGGAACATGGAGCTCCATTTGCCATCATTCAGTTTAAAAATTGCTAAAAAATAAATTCTGGTTCTAAAAACATAACAAGGAGTCTCAGCAGCTACAGATGAGATGTTCCTCACCAAATATTTTCTGACTTTTTATTTCTGCATGGGATACCATGTAGGTAGAAACAAACAGTAAAACTCAGAGAAGGTGTGGTTTACCTCACTGAGATATTCAGATATTTTAGAGTATTACTTCCTGTTTAATATAGGCTGCTTTTCTTTTTTCCCATGACAATGGTATAATCAAGTAAATGGAAAGATCCCACCCTTGCTATTCTTAGGATTCTGGTAGAAAACATCTAAACTGAGTAAAATGCTTTTACTTGCATTAATTTTGCATTTTGAAATAATAGAACATTATCTGCTGCTGATCTCCACGAGATTCGCTGTAGTTGAGGGGTAGACAAAAATATTTAATAAAGACTGGTACTCTTTTTGTGAGCTACTGCAGAGAGCTCACACTCAGTTTTTGGACAAGTCATTGTCTGTCCTTGTGTAAGATGTGCTTCCCTTGCAGCAAGACTGGGGCTCAGCGGTAGGTAGCTTCCCTCAGAAGCCCTGTCGCTGTTAGCAGGGAGGCATTGCAGCCACTCATTTTACACCTTTTCTATGGACAGAGAGTTCTGATAGACACCAACCCAGCCACTTCGTGAACTTTATATAAGAAAAAGAGAGGAAGAAAGGCAGAGGCAGAAGTAGGTTCTTGCAGCATGCATGTCAAGGAATTAGCAAATAAACAGAAAAGATATTGTAACCATGGAGGGAAAAATTAGTCTCTGACATACTGTGCAAATCAAAGCCTTCCAGCAACTCAAAAAAACAAAGCAAGATGAACAGTACAGAGGCAACTTTCTGGCTTTCCTGCTTTATCCATCCCTTCCTATCTGTTAACGTGTCAGAGGCAAATAGGAATCTTCTGAACAGGCCTGTAATCCTCCCATTTCCTTAGGGACAATTCAGCTCATCTTATACTTGTAGAATTCCGAAGTGGCTGCTAAAAGTACCCTTGTAGTTCTGCAACTTGTAACAAGCAAAAATTAAAATGGACGCAATTACTAGACACACAGATTGAGATATTTCAATAGCTTCAGCCACCCATAAGGACAAATGAAAACCTAGGACACAAGCCTTTTGCAGAAAACACCCTTTCTTTTGATTGAATGCCTTTTGAAATTGCCCTCATTATGGTGCAAGGTAAAATGCAATGCAGTTGCCTCTCAAAGTGACCCTGTTAGAGATTGCCACTTGTGAGAAAATCCATTCAGAAGTGGAGGCTGGATTGAATTGTCTAGTGGGTCAAATGGCACTAGTTAGAGAAATGAAGAGAGGTGCTTCAGTCCAACGATTCTTTCGGAAGTTAAGCAACAATAACAAATTCCATGAATACAAATGCACAAAGAACAGAGAAATGAAAAACTGCCAGAGACAGGTGAGAAAGATCTCCAAATGCTTTGCCCTTCCAGGCTCCACTGAGCAGAAGCAGCTCTCCAGTCTGGGAAGAATGATGAGATCTCAGAAAATAAATATGCCGTGTGGTCTGGAAACACCTAGATGGAGACCTTTACAAAGTTGCTTTAATCTGTGGTGCCCTTAGATTATCACACTGTTTTCAAGGTTATCCTGCAGTCTACAAGTACAGCTTTCGAGTCATCTGTCAACAGTGAAGTCTGACTGGTAAAGTAGGGGGGGATCCAGCAGAATCCCTTCTCTTTCTGATCTGACAAAGCCCAGTGAAAAATTCAGCTCAGTTTACGCACAAGGAAAAAAAATAAAGGAAGAAAACATGAGTCTCTAGCATGATTCACTCTAATCACATATGAATGGACAGTCTTTTTTGTGTACCTCCTTACTCTATGGAGATCTATGAGTTCAACAGTCAGCTTCCCCTGAAACACAAGGCAGTTGTCGTCATTGACCTATGATGAGGACAAGGCACAGCACAAAGGCTATTTGCAGCAGTCAGGTGAAAGGCTAGGGGAGACACACTGCTTTGAAATTGTTTTCTTTCCTGGTGTTTCCTGTGACGACTTTCTGCTCATCATTTTTCATTTCAGAGTACAAGAACCAATCAGTCAGCTACGTGCTTTTCCTTTTTGCTGAACAGTACTTCCAAGTCAACACTCACTGCAGGTTACAGAGTGAAACAAAAAATGGAAACAGTATGCTGTAGGTTATTTACAGATTGCTGCTGAGCAAATTTAAGCACAGACCTCTGTAACTCCATCATCATTTCCCTTGATGAGAACATCACAGACTTAAATTTTGTAAAGGAGGGGGAAAATAGACATAATCCATGTATAACAGTAAGAGCCCATTCTGCTGTGATGGGAAGAGGCACTGTATGAGGGCCAATACATTAGACCAATTTTTGCATTGTAGCTGAGATTTAATGGCCATTGAAACTTCCTTGGCATTTCCCTGAGAAGATAACTGGGCTCAGAGAAACTTTCATTTTCAGACCTATTGAGAAGGCAGGATACATCATAATAATCTTGCTTAATTGCCTCCTTATGAATTCTTTTCATGTAACAAACATTTGAAGAACACTATTATACATCTTGGGGTTCAGTGCTAGTGCCAGGTTACTTGTGTGTGTCATGGAAACCCCTAATGGGGTTTCCAATTATGATGATCAATTATTTGTGACATTCAGTTTACCTTGTCTTCTTTTGGACCTGAATTTATCTACAGGTTTGGATAAGAAACATCTGTTATTCCTTCTAAAATAATTTCTTTCTAACCAACAGAAGTGAATTAATAATTACCAGAAAATCTGGAAAACAAATGGTGTGTGGCTGAGGGACAACCATTGCAGGTTGCAATTTGTGCTAGTCAAAGTCCCAGTGCATATGTGTATCTTTGTGAGTTTGCTGGTGTGATAAAGCACAGCAGTATTTGGAAACCTGTTCCTTCTTACTAGTTTATTCTTTGATCTTCCACTTAAAATTGAACAGTGTCTTTTGGAAATAAATTTCTAAGTATTATTATCTCTCATTCTCTGCTCTCAGAGTGTCTCAAGAGTGTCAGAAGCTTCTCCCATGTCCAACAGAGCCAGTGAAATCTGGCTCCAAGATGGACGCACAACCAGCCAAGGCCGGGCCTGTCAGTGACAGAGGTAGCCTCCGTGATAATGCATTTCAGAAGTGGGGAAAAAATCTGCTGTGGAGGAGCAGCCAAAGACAGAACTGAGAATATGTGAGAGAAACAGCCCTGCAGATACCGAGGTCAGTGGAGAAGAGGGGGAGGAGGTGCTTCACATGCTGGAGCGGAAATACCCCTGCAGTCCAGTCTGAAGGTTGTGGTGAGGCAGGCTGTCTCCCTCCAGCCCATGGAGGACCCCAAGTCAAAGCAGGTGACTGAAGGATGCTTTGGCTCCATGGAGAAAGGAGCCTCTGCTGGAGCAGGTTCCTGACAGGACTTGTGGCCCCATGCAAAGAGGAGCACGGGTTTGCTGCAGGACTTGTGATCCCTTGAGGGACCACACTGGAGAAGTCTGTTCCTGAAGGATTGCACCTCGAGGAAGGGACCTCCACTTGAGCAGTTCATAAAGACATGTAGGACTGTCTCTCTTGGGAGGGACTGCATGCTGGAGCAGGGGAACAGTGTGAAGAGGAAGGAGCAGCAGAAACAATGTGTGATGAACTGACCAAAACCCCCATTCCCTATCCCCTTGTGCCACTAGAGGGTGGGAGATAGAGAAAATTGTGAGTGAAGTTGAGCACAGGAAGAACGAAGGAGTGGGCAGATGTTTTAAGATATGATTATATTTGTAATTATTCTACTACTTTTTTTTGTAATAAAGTCAAATAATTACCTTGAGTTGAGTTTGTTTTGCCAGTGACAGTAATTGGTGAGTGATCTCTCCCCGTCCTTTTCCTTGACTCATGAGTCTTTTGTTGGGTTTTCTTTCCCCTGTCCACTGGAGGAGAGGATAGAGCCACTTTGGTGTCATCTGGCATTTGGCTGGGATCAGCCCACCACACTTGGCTTCTGTGAACATATTTTTGAGGTGTTTGTACCTAAAACTATATGCCATAGCATTAAAGCCATATTACATTACATTTCAGTTCACTGACTATATATATTCTGTGCTTGTGTGTTTTGTCCACTTCTTTTTGTGCAGTCTTTCTGCCATAATCATAGAATCACAGAATAGTTAGGGTTGGAAGGGATCTCTGGAGATCATCTAGTCCAACCTCCCTGCCAAGGCAGGGTCACCTAGGGCGGGAGTGTGTCCAGACCGTGCTTTTCCTGGCCTCTGTCTCCTATTTGTCTACTCTCTTGCTTGTTTCAATCCATCTTCCCATGCTTGAAACAGATGCTAATTTAAACCAAAAAATGCTTTTTGTACCTTCCATATGTTGGGTTTTCTACTAACCTCTCATAATCTGATTTCTCTTAGAGCTGCTGTCTGCTTACCCAGAGAAGAAATCACATAGGTTTCAACAGAAAACCTTTCTGTAAGGTTTAAGGCAAGAAAAAACTCAACTCTAAAGATAACTATTTAGGTTCAGGTAACTAATCCATAATACTCCAGGTACCCTCTATTTTCTTTTACTATTTCTGATCCTCTGTATGGAAAGTGCCTGAACTGCTGGAGAGGAACTTCCAGCAATTGTTCCATGGAGCTTTGTCTCCTTCCAGCTCACGAATACTGAAAATGGCCATCACAACCCACTAGTTTTCAGACAATTTGTTCATTGTGAGTTGAAGTTTTCACTCTGTTATTATTAAAGATTAGTGTAGCTGCCAAAAGTATATAGGATTTTTTTTCTCTGATGTTAAAATAAGGCCATCTATCAGTCTGTCAGCTTATGTGAAAAACAACCCAAAACCAAATCTGGAAAACTCCGTATATAGCTTCCTAATTGTCAGTCACGTGGGTTATTATGACTAATTTCAAAGAAAGGGCCTCTGACATCCAGTGTGACTCATTGAGGAGTGTGTTAAGGAGAACAGTGAGTGAAAATTTGTACCAAATGTGAGCTTGCAAGAACAATTACAGACTAAAAATATCTTATTCCACTAAAGTATAATAGATTAGAAAATTATATTAGTTTAGACATCCAGTAGGTCTTGTTTTGACATGATTTTGATATTTGTTTTGGTGTAATAGCTCTCTAGCCTCTACATCATGAGTGTTCTTGCATGTAGGCACAACTAATTCTCTGAAAAGGTCCAACTGTTTTATTTCTACAGAGCAGTTCAGCAGGACCTAAACAGTCCTGTATCTCTACATGTAAATGTAAGAAAGAAATAAAGAAATTAGGAAGCTATGATTTAAACAAAATGGTTTTGTATTCTTGGTTGTTGCTGCTTTACGGCTTTTTTTTTTGTCTGTCTAATTCTCTGTCTACTCCAAAGAACTGTAGATAGCAGTAGGAGACCATATCCATCAGGAAATAAATAAAGGAACCAGGCTCTGAAGTGGCTTAGTGGCTTAGCCTGTGAGCAGTAACAGGTATTTAGCATATGGACAGCTACTGTATGGCACCTTGATTATCCACTTAACTAGGACAGCGGGCTCAACCTGGCAAAATTCCTATATACAGGAATATATGATAATACATACTATGTTATAGGGGCATCTTTTTGATCTTTTTGGCCTGCACTATTATGAAGTTCTCATTTTGCATTTTTGCTATGCATGTCAGTGAGCATGCTCCTGTCTGTATGGGACTCCCATATGGAAGAACTGTCTTCCCTGCACAGAATATGCTTTTATATATGGGAAGCTGAGGAACATCTTTAGTGATGGGACATGGGAAATGCTTACTTCAATCCAGCCATCATTTTGGATAGTGGAGCCTCATACAGGCATAAGATGAGCAGAGGGCAGAAGGACTTTTTTTTTTTTTTTTTTTTTTTCTCAGAGAAGGCACCAGAAGCCAAAGAAAAAACTCGTGTTGCATATAATTACAGGGAAAATGGAGGTGGCTTAATCGGACATTTGCATTCAGCTGGCTTTGAGTAACACTCTCTCTGTGGAGGTGAGAAGTTTTGAAACAAAAGTATAAACACCGAGGAGTAACAGTCTAACACATGCAGGTTTAGCAGATCCCCAATACCTGGAGAAAAGAAGTCGCCAACTCCAGCTAAGAAAAAGAAACATCACCAGGGCACACAGATGAGACCATCCAGAGCTATGGCTGAGGATGGTTGCCAGAGGAGCTTCTCAAGAGCCCTTAGGCTTCATATTGTCATGGGTAAAGACACCTGCTTTGTTGTGGCAGCCTTCTATGCTAGGTATGAGGAGAAACTGAGGGATACTTTGCACCAGAGAGGAAAGTCCTTTTTTTGTGTATAGACCAAGCCAAGTTTTGATCCAGAAGAAGTAAATGACAAATTTTTCTAACAAGCAGACCATAACTTTTCTAATAAGGGCATAAAAGGAATGTGATAATGTGAAGAATAAAAAGGTGAGTTTTCCCATTTTTAGCATTTCTGTGTTGCTAAGAAGCAATGTCTGTAGCTCTATTTCAGAATCTATTTCAGAAATTAAATTTTATGCCACAGTTCCTGGATTCCACTCTGACTATGACAAGTGGTTTTGCTTTCCCAATTCACAGTGGTTTAGGGAGCTTGAACATGGGAGGAAAAGGTAGCCTGGGGTAAGAGAATAATTCCAGCACTACTCTGAAACATTAGCCTAGGCTGAGGAATCACTGAGGACTCCCTATAAGGATGACATAGGTCTTACTAAGGATGACATAGTCTTCTGCTGCCATATATTCAGCAGTGTCAGGAAGCATTTTTTCTGTCTTTGAAATGTATGCAAATTAATTAATTAGTGGAATAACTAACGATGAAATAGTGAGTTACCGAGGGCTGTCCTCTGCCTCGGCCATCTGGGAGCTCTATGGAAAGGTCACAGTTGTCCTCCTACAGAGGAGCAAAATTTAACAAGTGTTGAGCATCCTTCCCACAGACACAAGGGAAAGCATGCTGCCATACGCATGCTGTACTTTGTTGCAGTCCTACTCTGATCCATGATGCATCCAGTGCATGTAGGCATTTGTAGGTTTATGTTACTCATGCTCTGGGTATGTAATAGGATGCACTGCTATGAGTCAATATTTTTACCCCTCATTTTCTTTTCCTGAAGTTGCAACTGGAGCCTGTGCAGATGTTAGAGGCAGAATGGTATTTCATCTTTACTGATAGAAACAAAAGGAGAAAAGTAGTTTCCTTATCCTAAAAGAAGGCTACAATGGGTATTATTCAACCACTCTCCTGGATGCTGTTATAGCAGTGAGGAACAGGGAAGCAAGAAGTGCTGGGTGACAGAAATCCTTTGTTACTAGAACATCAGGGTTTCAGGTTTTCCATGTTAAGAAGAACCTGACCTTACAACTGTCTCCTGAGATATCAGAGATATCGGTTCCATCTTTGATACACCTAGCAACAATGATTACTCACTTCAACTAAATACGACCTCACTAGTAATTATCTCTTTTGTAATTTTCTGAATTTCCTTCAGCAACAAATTGGAGTCATGAGCAAACTTCGTGCAAATGTAGTAACAAGGATTCTCCAGCTGAGCACTCAGCAATCTCATGAAAGCTTAAGGTGGTCAAGGCCAGCCTAGCCTCTAAACTATCCTCAAGCATTTATTTCCACATTCTCTTCCTCATAACATTCCCAGAGATATTAAGGTGCAAACAGGCTTCATACCAGAGGCACTGGAGAGGGCTTGAGTTAATTGTTACACAGAAAAGATTCTGGGATTTCAATAGACCATGAGCTGTGCTCTTCTAGCATTTCTAATGCTTCTAGAATTGTCAAGCATTTTTTCTAGCTTCTTATTCCACATTGAGGAATGTTAATGCTTTGTCAAGCTAAATTTAGTGATTTTTATGGCTAAAAACTATAAGTCTCTTTTGTAGTGCAATACCTCTACACACAGACTTCAATTACTTCAGCTACTTAGCTAAAAAAATGCCATTTTATTCAATTAGAAGAAAATATAGATTTTTTTTTTTTTTTTTGGAAGAGATAGATATATAATTCCAGGTATATGCAATCAGGGAACTCAGTGGAATTATTTTACTTTCATGTAGGACATATAGAGACAGAATCCATAATCGCTACTGTAAGAAAGAATAAAAATTTATTTATGTAATAAATATTGCCTTTTCTGAAAGCCTACTTTGCAATAAACACTACCTACTTTTAAAATACCAAAGTCATTCCTAGAAAATGAATGGTTAAAAAGCTGCTTAAAAGAAGTTATTAGTCTGGCCATAACAGTAATTTTGCTGCAATGTGTAACTAGCAAAGAGGAAAGCCTCACTTTCCGTGCCTTTTACCTCAGTGGTATGATGTAAAAAGGCTCACTTTAACTCATGTTATTCACTAGATATTTTAGACAGGCCATTTGATGATAAAGAAACATATGTGGGAAAGAACTGTCCTTTCCTTTTTCTTGCGACTTCTTCATGGTATTACGTATTTTATATTTTTTTTCCATTGTTGTAAAAAGTATGAACTTAAAAAGGGATTCTATCAATCCATGTAAAATAGTTTTTTTCATCCTGAGTCCCAGTGAATGTCAGTTGCTCATCTCCCACTATGCACAAGTGAAGAATTATCTCAGCTATCACCTGGAAACCATATGCCCCAGTAAGAAACCAAAAGTCAGCCAGTCTCTGGCAGGTGAGATTTAATATATATTTTAAAGTATGTGCGTATGTATTTAACTGACACTGAGTGTTTGGTTGTGGTTTTTTGTTTTTCTTGCCAGCAATGCATGGGTGTAAGAAAACTGTATTTCCTGTAATTTGTGAACAACAAAAGGTTGATCTCATTAGATAAAATGGAACAAGCACATTATTATTCCAGTAGGCCTACCTGTTATAGTAGGATTAAAATTTATTTCCTTATGTTGTTTTAAAAGCTAAGGTACCTATGAAAATATAATTAAAATTTTGGTCTTGTTAATCAGAGGAAGATTTTCTTTTGGCCTAAGCTAAGATCCTCTCTGGAATTTTATATTTTTCTTTACTTCATTGTACTTGAGTGCTTATGCATTAAAATTCACTAGGAGTCACTTCCCAGTTGTGTCAGCCTATAAGGCTATAGCATCAGGCTTACCGTACATATATTAGTTATAGTACATAGTACTATGGTACATATAGTACATATATTCAAAATCAATCTCAAACTACATCTCAGTAAATGGAGAAATATGCCAGCTTCATAAAGATGATTTTGCAATATTTTCATTAAAACACATTGTTAGCCTTAGACAGTATTGTATCCTGCTGCTTTCCATTAGCTCCAAAGTTAACATCAGTTTATTTTCTGTCTGTCAGTCTCTTTCTCACCCCACTAAATAAGCTAGGGCATGCACTGTTTTTTGGCCCCAAGTACAAGTGCATGACAGTGCTTCCATGAATATGGATAGATCCTTCCATTTCCTTTGAAGACAAGTAGGTCTCACCTGCACTGCTGGTCGACGCCATCCCCGACTCATTCTGCCACACAGCCACACCTGAAAGTTGTTTGGGAAGTGAAGGTTGGTAAGGTTACAGGGAGGTGCCAGCCAGCAAATACTATGGATAAATTTGCTTGTTTAGAAACAGCCTAAGGATCCAGGAAGGATCATGCTCTGCTGCTGAATCTCCTACAGTCCTGTCTCTCCAGTATTATGAGAATTTGAGATTCAAGCACATTTTACATAAAAGAAAACCATAATTTCATAGTTCCAAGTGGTGTTTCACCTCCACTTTGCAATGTGGCACATACAGGGATCAGCTGACATTTATCAGTAGTACTTTTATACAATTGGATTTTCGTTTGGTTTACATTTCTTCCTTCTGTTGCTATCTTTTTATGCATATTAATTACATTGTGGGTCATGAAATTTGGTGCAAATTGGGTGTTACAGGTTAGGTAGTGAAAAAAGTGAACCAATTTTTTAGACAAGTTTATGGTACCTGGAGGTGTGCATAACAATGTTCTAATTCACTGTTCATTTCAAAGGAGGTGTCATGAAAGTTCCTTTTAATACTAGAACTTCTAAAATTAATCAGTGAGCTAAAATTTAGACATTTTAGTAGAGTCAAGATAAAGCGGCTATAACCAGAAAAATAAAATAAAATATGCATTAACTGTAGTCCATATTGAATTCTTATGCAAGAACAAACCTGAAATGACTACAAAAGTTTTGACTAAGAACGACCAGATTTGATCTACAGACAGCAGTAACTCTCAGAGACTAACACAAACTTCAGCTTGTGGCTTGAAAATATATTTACATGTGTTTTGACTATTTTATAGGTATGTGTGGGTGTACTTCAGAGAATCTTGGAAACAAAAGGAAATAGATACAGATTAGAAGTAGGGACATTTTTCATGAAGTAACAGGGTGTATTATCATTTTCTTTCAGTAAGGGTATCTTCACCCATTACTGATATTTCACTGACAGCAAAGTAACCTCAGTTCAGAGCACACATGTTTCATGAAGGAAATTCAAGTGAGAGAAGATATATGAAAACTCATTCTTCTTCTGTCTTATTTGTGGAAACTTTTCATGTAGTTTGCAAGGACAATGGTCTAATTTGCTAGCACAGGTCCCTCTTCTACTTATTTACTTAGAAATAAAGAATTACATCTATTTTTTTTGGATAAATACATGAACACACACAAGTCTGAAGATGACTGGATGAGATATCTCCACGTAAAAATAAATAAAAATGCCACAGACCAAGGATCCTCATCAGGAGTAAGGAACGTATGTTATGTATTAGAAAAATACAAAGATTGAAACTGCAGATTAGCAATTCTGTCTGAGACAGGAAGGTTTTGTGGGGTTTTTGGGATTTCACTCAACATGAGGATTGTGAACAAGTTCAGAAACTTAAAGGAAAATATTGGTTCCAATTTTGGTCCTTCTGCTGTGATTGATTGCAAGGAATCTGCACAAATTTTACATGCAGTATAAAGTAATTATAGGGCTAAATGATAACGACAGAGTCATGTTCCAAGTATTTAAAACTGGTGTTTACACTTCTGTTGACCTGTTGGTGATGATTCAGTTGGTGCTTTAATATATGTGAAAAAAGAGATCTAAAATCTTTCCATACTGGGAATTTTGTCTCTGCAACACGATAATTCACAGGTCTACCATATCACTGCTTTCCCTATAATTTGATATTTTTTTCTCGTTTTCCTGATCTAGTAGAGCAAGTACTTTGGCCCATGCTTAAAATACAATGTAGATTTCATTTTATTTCTGGAGATATATCCTGGTTTCATCTGGGATAGAGTCCATTTCATCTCAGTAGTTGGTAAAGTGTTGGGTTTTGGATTCAGTATGTGAATAAACTTGATAACATGCCAATGTTTTTGTTGTTGCTAAGTAGTGCTTACACTAAGTGTCTTATGTTCTGCCAGTGAGCAAGTGCATAAAAAACTGGGAGGCAGCATAACCAGGACAGGTGACCTGATCTGGCCAGTGGAATATTCCACACCATAGAACTCCACGTGCAGAAAATGAACCGTGGGGAGTTATTCAGAAGGGGGATGACAGCAGTTCAGGTCAGTGTTCAGTGAGTGTTGGGCAGTTGTACTGTGTATCACTTGTTTTCTTGAGTTTTTCCTTTCTATTTTTTTTTTTTATTTCTTAAATTTGCTACTACTAATGTTATATTTTAGTTCACCTCAATTATTAAATTTAACCTAAGAGTTTTACTTTGCATTCTCCTGCCTTTTCTTCCAGGGAGTGGACGAGCAGAGAGCAAGTGAGCAGCTAGCTGTGTGGTGCTTAGCTGCCAGCTGGTCTGAAACAAGGCATAACCCAAAGGGGAAAAACAGATTTTAGGTAAAAAAACCCTGAACACCAAAGATTTTCAGGAGAGCATTTTAAAATTGCCACTGGAATTCAGCAGGTCAACTTTTATATATTTTCACAAGGTCATTTATATCTTTTGAGTATTCTCCCATAAATTTGCAGGTTGTGAAAGTCTAGAGCTAAAAATTGCAATTTTTATAATTGCAAACGTAACCAATTTAAACATTCTCCACTAGTACAGAGCCATGTATTAAACCAACACCTGATCTCAATTACTGATGTTGATATTCATCGCTAGGAATAAATGTTTTAAGGATGAAGAACAAATGGCTGATTTATGAAGGAAATAAAACATTTTCAAAGATTAATAATGATGATAGATAGGTAAGAGGAATTGATCTGTGAAATGAAGTCTTCTGATCCTAGCACAGTTACAGTCACTAGACAAACTACTGTAAGAATTATTTCTCTTCTTGTACCACCAGCTGTTTATGGGGTCAACAGTGTGAACCATGCTTTTTAGTGCTGTTACTCTTTGGTGTACTGAATCTTGGATGCAATGCATCTAGGAATAGAATTTCAACGTAAAACCCCCTTGATTGACTATAGCCAGAATGTAATTTTCATAAGTATTCCACTCTTGTGAATGCACAAAGAGTGCATATTTTTGCTTGCAAATTTCTTCGGCAGTGTACCCAAGTTTTATATGTATGAGCATACCCTGTCATGTTTTACTGCTCATTCTGTTGTTATATTCTTAACAAAGGAAGAGATTGAGAATTGCAAATCCTTTAGGTGATCTGAGAGAAATCATCTCTGAATGCAACTTAGAATACAAGTTAGAGAAACTGCACCTAAAATTTATAATCAAAGCTTCAAGTACAGTTCTGAGAAGGAGGATTTTCAATAAATTTCACAAACTAAATGAATTATGCAGCACACACCTGTCTCTCAGGATTAATTCTCATGTTACAGTGAGCTTGGAAAATTGTTTTTTCTTGACCTAAAAGGAGGTTAAAACACTTCCACTGGAAATCGATTCATTTTAAACTATTTAGCACTGTTAGTATTTTGTAGAAGTATGTATGACAGGGTGAGTTTCAATCGGTACTTTGTGTAGCAGTTTTGGGAAGTCCATCACACACAAAAAGAAATGTGAATGACTGTTTAGCAAGAAAGACCATTTCATTATTTTTCCTCTAAAATACCAGCTGAAAGAGGATCTGAAAAGTACAGATATGCTTTATGTCCTGTGCTAGTGTGCATGACTGGTCTACATGCTGAATGAAAGTGATTGTTAAAAAAACTCTTAGCTATTTTCACCTTGTTCTTTAAATGAACTTGATATTCAACATCATATACTATTGCATGCTGCAAAACACAGAGTGCATCTTTACTCTTTACGCTACAGTTTCAGTTGAAAACATTTTTGTAGATCAGGACAATTCTGAGCTTAAGTGGTATGTCCCAGACACAGAATAAAGACTGGAGAAAACTGATAAAAAATTTGACTAGTCCTTTTCCTGAGGCAGGGACCCTAAACTTACAGCATTCTTGACAAATGTTTACCTAACCTTAACCTCCACGGATAGAAATGACCATTTGTATAGTAGCACTATTGGTGGAATTATTCAAGGGTGTGCAGAGAAAATCAGCTGTCACAGGTAGATGTAGAGGTAGACTACATAAATCCATCGCAATGATGTACCTTACTTAAAGAAGGTGAAACAGAAATTCAATTACACCCCTGTATCTGTTCACTTGCCCAAAGAAGTGAAAGTAATGAAAAAAGGGACCTGAAATACAAGATTTTTTCATGTCATGAACACTCCTAACGCTTGTCTGTTTCCATGACTATGTTTACACGAAGAAGCATTTTAGTACAATAAGGATCAAAATTGGAATAGGTTGCTCGGAGAAGCTGTGGAGTCCTTGTCTTTAGAGATTTTCAAGCCTTGTCTTGGGCAGGGCAAAGCTCTGAAAAGCCTAGTTTAAAGCCTGAATCTGGTCAGGAGGCTGAATTTAAAGACCGCCCTCCCCTGATCAGGAAACTGGAGCAGCTTGTACTGAGACCCTGGCATCTGTGCTGTGCGCTGGTTGGAGGTTTTACTTCAGATCATATTTAGTCCTGTCTGCTGAATCAAATTTTGCTATCATATGGTTTGAGGCTATGTAATGTTCAGTTACAACCCTGAACTCCTGTAGGAGCCTTGGTGCATTCAGTGAGTGCCCAGATCAGAGGTTCAGTGTTAGTGTCCTCCAAAGTGAATAGTTTTCACACATATCAAAAATGAAACAATATACAGGCAGTAGTTGCATAAAGAGATTTACTTCAGAATAATATTTTTCCCCTGGAACAAGGTACTAAAGTAGACACAAACCATGTATATCAACTGAATCTGAAAATTAGGCACCTTAGTTCCTCAGTGGCTGTCTTGCTCACTCTAGTCAGGAGCAGTCTTGTGAAAGTCTTCCTCTCAGTCTATGGAGTACTGTGTAATGGGGACTAGACTCTTTGAAAGGACATGTAGTTTACTTAATTCTGGGTTTGATGCAATAACAAGATTTGACTGGAAAACTATACATTGGCTAAATTTAATTTTAGCTGTGAATTTATTGAGGTGGTTTTGTTATTATTTGTTATCAAGAAGAGAGGGAAGAAACTCACAATTATATCATGGAACTCTATTTTATCACAGCATTTACCTGTTCTTCTATTTGGACCTGTAATTTTCTTGTCGTTCTTCCTCAGCCCCTGAGCACTGACTGACAGGAAAATTTTTGTTACTCTAGTATCACTTAAATAATTTTCCGAGCACTTAGAAATGAAGTGATAATCATCCATCCCTCTCATGTACTCCTGAAATATCTGAGACATGGTGAAGTATAAAAGAGAAAAAGTCTTCCTTACACTAGAAAAAGAAAGTTGGGAAGTTCTTTCCTACAAAGCAATCTTGCTTTGAAAGCTAGAGAAGAAAGGCAGATATGGTTGTTTGAACTGCCTCTTGGTAAAGAGTCATATACAGTAGCAGAGATTTGACAGTATTTTGTAGCAGAGAAGTCTTGCAGCAAAATAATCCTGCGTCTGTTCTCCGAAATTTGATTCTTTTGCTTGTGTTCCCATTCAAGTTTTTTAGTACACACAGTTTCTA
>JAYRBT010000093.1:37274834-37292952 GCA_036023395.1 Myiotriccus ornatus | reverse complement strand
AGTTAATCTGGCCTCCTGTCTCACATAAGCAATCGAACCTCACCTGATAATTTCTGTGGCAGATCCAGAGACACAAGTAAGTGCCATGTCTGTTCTAAAACTATTCATTACCATAAGGAAGAGAAACAAAAGAATACAAGGAACAGCTGGAGTGAAGTGGAAAGAGGGTTAGGGTGCCAGAGAAATTACAGCCATACCCACTACCTGCTGGTTATAATTCAAATGCAGTGAGAAAGCAAATTTTGGAAATCTACAATTTACAGATCTACATCTGGAAATGTAGCCAAGACTTAGCAGGCCTGCATTTTTGCCCATGAGCCTGAATACTTACAAATACATGCCAGTCTATGCAGAGAACTAATAAAAATTCTAAAGTATCTCTAACCTTCTCTCCTCCACAGGACAAGGGAAAGAAAATATAATGAAAGGCTTGTGGGTAAAGGGCAGGGAGAGATCACTCAGCAGTGGCTGTCATGGCCAAAACAGACTCAGGGATATTAACTTATTGCTAATGAAATCAGAGTAGGGTAATGAGAAATAAAACCAAATTTTTTTTTCCCCTCTTCTTAAACACATTGTCTCAGAGGAACTACCACCATCACTGACAGGCTCAGCCTTGGCCAGTGGAGGGTCTGTCTTGGAGCTGGCTGGCACTTGGACATGGTGAAAGCTTCTGAGAGCCACTCACAGAAGCCAGTCCTGCAGCCCTTCCCTCTATTTAAATCTTGCAGTGCAACCCAAATATACTTGCATGTAGCATGTACCCTGTATTCAGAAAGAAAGGAGAATGATGTCAGAATATAAGGGTGCCATGTCTGACAAGGTGTATTTCCCCAGCCAACCCACATCAGATTGTTTCTGCACGTAATTTAGAACAACACAAAATATTATTCTGTCTTCTGTGATTTCTCATGAACAGCATTTGCTTTGGAAAATTCTCCTTCCTCCTTTTGAAGGCCAATCTTTTTTCTCCTTCATTGTGTATCACCTTTGTGGTACATTACATTATATTGACAGACATCTCCAGAGACACATACACCCACTGTTATGTTTCTATAAACAAGGCAATACTTTAGATTTTTTTTTTTTAATGTCAAATTGAAACTTTCCAGGAAATCTTCTTTTTCACTCTAAATAATGAGTGCTAGATAGCTGCAACATTGACATATGAAATGAGATACTGGTAATTCTGATGGCTCATAACTGGTAGCTTCTGAAGAAAAGGATCTCTTAGTACTCTTAGTGGGTTTGGGTCATTACCAGGCTGATTAGAAACTGATACATTTTTCTCTGAATCTAAAATAGCTATAAGACGACTTTGGTTTGATTCCCTGTTCTGAGCCTGTTAAACTCCTGAGTTACTTGACAATTTCGGCATTTTATGACGAAGTTTAGATGTTTTAGTCACAAAAACAGGCTGTTTCCCTAGACACTAGTAAATACAGAAGCAAAAGACAAGATTCAACACTGGGGACTACTTCTGAGGAGCTGGCCCAAAGGCTATTTTTCAGCAAGGATTAAAAATCCCTCTGACCTTGTGCTTTTTAATATATCTATAACTTCAGTGGGATGTATACACACTTGAAATATGCAGGTACTGAAGACCCATGATGGACTGGATCATAAATGAGGACTCATAAACTAAAGATGGCATTTTTAGTCTTTTGGGAAAAGAATTTTCAGTGACAATGCTTGCTTAAGATATTTATTCCTATCACATAGCATGTATAACATCTATTCTGTGGCCAGTGACAAATTGCCTGGGCTATCCACCTTATTCTGGAAAACTCAGGGTGCAACGTTCTGTTTAAAGGATCCAGGAAATTTAGTACCTGGACATCTGACTTCAGAGATATTTTTTCTCCTTTAATTTGTTCCATATCATTTGTGACTAGAAAAAACATGGTATGTATTCAAAACCTTTAAGAAGCATTGAATAGTGCAGACATAGTACCAGCTTCAGCAGTTTTGGAAGGTACTTAAAACTACAAGAAAGAAAACAGAATTACTTTTAAGAAGTGTTGGATTAAAATACCATGGTATATTTAGGATACGGTTTTGATTAAATTTACTCAAGTTGTAATGGCTCTTCAGCTCAGTTGATTTATTACTAATTTAGACTCACAGAAGCGAAAGAAGGAATCAAATTCTTAACAATTGCTAAATGTTGTTAATTTTTTAATTGGAAAACAGACCAAAATACTGTTTCTAAGTCTAGATGTGTTGCTAGACTTTGAATTCAGTACCACTTAAATAAAGTTTTAATTGTAACTTAGGTATACAAACAAGTTTTAAGAAAGTGAGTAAAGGGAAAATAATAGATATATTCTTCCATTTAACCCAGAATATATGACAAAATCAGAAGTTAGTATGAAGTATCTGATAAATTAGTGTTCCTTTTTAAGTGGTCTGCTGTTTCACTTGCGTTTTTCCTTGTAAGCCATAGGTGTGTCTCTTGATTTTAATTTCATAAAGAGGTGTCCTGAAACAAAGATATATTAAATGCTTTTCCTTCAAAAGATATTTTTAAACGTTCCACACAGTACCTCAGCATGGGACAATTAATTTCCCTATCCAGTACTGGGAACTAATGTAATGTCTTTCTCAGAACTTTTTTCAGTTTTTGACAAAAGTTGACTATCTAAAGGCAGTCACTTTTTTAACATTCTAGCAAAATATTTGAAATACACAAGGAATTTAGAGGCTTTCCTCTAAGTTTTAAAATATTAGGCACTGACACAGCTGCTTCTCACTGACTTTTGACAACATCTAACTTTTGAATGTCTCAGTGTGAACAGAAAAAGAAACCACATTTATGTCCAGACATAAAGGGCCAAAGCATGGGGACAGTTCACTCTAAGCTGGGTCTCTATCCACGGCAAAGCCAGGGCCTGTGTGGAACAATTGTCTGTGTCTTGGGCAGCCTTGTGGGCACACTCTGAGAGGAAGCATGCCTTGCATCAAGCTTTGTTCCACGTCAGTGCCTGGGAGCTTCCATCTTTTGCCAGTGGTTTAGAAAAGATACTACACTGGGAGTCTGTGGTTTGGATGGAGCCTTTAAACCAAGAGAAACATTTTTGCTCAGGTCTACTCGGCGCTCCAGCACCTGTGTATGACCCCTGGTGACAATGCGCTTGGCAAAGTGCTTTACTGGGGATGAGCCAGTGGTTGCTCTTGGGAAAGAAAGAGGTTGTCCAGGGTTTCCTGTCAACACAGGCTCTCAGGAATTGTTCCCATTCCTCTAGTGTTTCCTCCTGCAGTCAAAGCACGCTGTACTGGCGTAGCAGCCTGCTTCTGGGATGCCTCTGGGAACCCAAGGTACTTGGGGTCTGGAGCTTTCCTCTCCTGACAGAGATCCAGCCAAGGTGTGCACATGGACAAGTGGGTTCCAGAAGAGCAGAGTAAGACCTGACTGCCTGCTCCCACAGCTGTGGGAGCTTGACCTGGTGGAGTTGGGCTGCTCTTGTAGAGGAGTGTGTCAGGTGTGACTGGAGAAGGACCAGGGATGCCCGAGTGCACAGATGCCAGTGGGAAGACACATTAGGGTTGTGGCTGTCACCATGGCCTACATCCCTGGGTCATGCAAAGCTCTTTGGGTGACTCGCAGCCTGGCAGTTGCTCAAAAGGCTTGGAAAGTCCTGAGCTGGCACATGGAAATGGAAGGCTGGGAGAGCATGAGGGGAAGATCTCCTCTTGCAGCAAGGCAACAAATACTGTGGTTCTGCTTGCAGCAAACCAAGGACATGAGGCTGATGTTAAACAAACTCATCGTGCACCCTAAAAAATCCTCCCCCTGCCTTTTCTGCACTGCTGAGAGATTCTTGGATAAGGATTTCTTACTGTGGGTAGCTCTTTGATTTTGGGAAAAAGCAATGTTTGGAAAGCATATGGATGTTTATTGTCTGGAACAGCAGGCAAACCGCCAAGCATGCTGCAGTGCTCTGCTAATGCACTTGTAGGCTGCAGCTCCACAGCTAGCCAGGCATTCTGCACTCAGCAGGGTTGGCTCCTGAGCAGCACAGGAGCACATCTGCTGGGAAGAGCTGTCTGAGAGCCCCAGAGCTGTGCCATGCCACTGTACTCATGGTTGCCACAAGTTGAAGGGACATTGTCAGTGGCCAAGCTCTGTGTTTTCTCATGCTGCTGTGGGTATCCATGCCGGACTTCCCCTTTGACCCTGCTCCTGTTGTAGTGCTTGTACGCAGTACAGAAGTGTGCACAATACAGCAGTGCTGACCTCAGCAGTACTGAGTAGAGGGAAAGGATCAGCTCAGCTCTCTCAGCCTGTAGGCCATGCTTCCTAATGCAAGACACCATTAGGCTTGTTTGCCAAAAGGGCACATTGCTGAGTCACAGTCAACCTGGTGTCCATCAGGGCCCCTGGGTCCTTTTCTGCTACAGAAAAAGTTTAAATTAGTTTTTGAAATAATTTAATATTCACAACTTTTAGTCTTCTTACTACTGGCTCATGACATTCTCTTCTGTCACAAAAACATGTGAGAACTCAAGCTTTAATGTAAAGCTTGAAGGGTAATCAAACCAAACACAGCAAAATTAGTCGTAAAATACTGCTGCTAAGGTGAGTGAGTTTGCAATTTAGTGCTCTCTGAAAACTTTCAGGATATGTGTTACATTTGCCTAGAGGACCAGGCACAGTTCCATTCAACAGTACTTCATAGAATGATGCCACCCAACTCAGATGCAGTTATTTGGGGGTTGATTTCCCATGAAAAAGTGTGTTTTATTTAAAAAAAATAAGTATTTTAAGAAAAACTTCAGCTACAGTACGTTGTTCAAACTACATAAAGTTAGTAATAAGGATCCTGTTTATATGACTGATTTATATCTACATTTTAGTGCAAATGTTCCCAGTGATTTGTTATTCCTTAGGTGGATTTTTCAATTAGAGGTACACCAACTTTGCCAGCAGCTCACATTACCAAGAAATGAGGTTACTGTAAGTAATGAGGTGGTAACAGTATGTATGAAGATCTTCCAGTGGTACAACTCTGTGTGTTTTCAAACATACATAGAAAATATTCTGTCAAAGTCTCACTTCAGCTGTACATAGTCTGCATGCTGACAACATCACAGCTTATTTCAGAGCCTGATCCGAAGGCTTGTGAAGGGTGTTTTGCAGTGTATTATTCAGTGTTTAATTATTATCTTTCATTACGTGGCAAAACATGATTGAGAATCTGTTCAAATGGGTTTTAAAAGAAAACTCATCCATTGGAAGATGACGCGCGTGCATGGATGAACGAGATTCCCACTGTCCCTACCTACTATCCAGCGAAACCACAGCCAAGGGAACGAAGAATGACCCACTTTCACAAGTGGCAGAAATACAGGAAGTTCCCACTGCAAATATCAAATTTTAGTCCTCAAAACCAAGGTGCATTTCGAAGTATTCCGAATCATAACAGCTTTTCTGACAGAAAACAAAACACAGTCTCCAAATGCAGCTCTAGTTTGCCAGTCTATCATGAGTCAGCGAACACAAACTGCCACCCTGATCCAGAGCAGCTGTCTAATTACAATTTTGTTATTATTAATTACTGAGTAGAAAATCGTTTGTAATTAGCTCTGACTAAATCATAGTTTAAACAGCCAAAAATTACATTACAAACTAAAGTGTAATTAGAGCACTAGACTAAAGTGTTTATTTAAACCCAGTTTAGCTACTGCAGATTTTTCAATCAGGTTCTCAGGCTCATACATAGATGTAATTAGTCTTCAGTACTGACAGCATACTGCATTTATTCATTAAGCATCAATATTGTTGAACAAATGTAAATAAAATTTAGACAGCAATTCCTTAAAGGGACAGTTATGGAAACATCTGGGTGAGATAATGAGGCTGGGAATGGTGTGAATGTTAATGAGCTTTTGGTGCTGCCCTGATAACCAAAGAATTCCGGAAGACACACATTTTGAACTCCCTCTACTTGCTGTGGGTCTGCAAGTACCAGTGATCTTGCTTTTATTGGTGTGTAGTTGCTTATCTAGACTGCTTCAGTGGAACTATGGACTTGGCACCTGGACAGATTCCCACCAAGCAGGCAGGAAAAAGTTTCATACTTGAACACTGGGAAGGAAAACAGCACACAGCAACACCACTGACATTTCTTAATCTATTTTGCTTAGTTTAATGTAAACTAAGTGATCTTCAAATATGCAGTAAGACTGTTGGCAAAATTTGTTTCCTTTAGTTATGTACAATGAAACTAATATATCTCTTACAGAGTATCTCACAACCATTTCAGAAACTGGACTTCAGCTACACACTGCAGAGAGTAATTTCTTTCTGAGTTCATATCTGAGAAATCAGCTTTTACCCCTGGAAGCAAGAAAACCAACCTTGCTAGAGAGGAGAACACAATCTGATATCAGGCTTCTGAACATTCTGAAATTCTAGGACACTCATGCATAAGGTTTGGTAGTGGACAATGACAAGGCATGAGATATAGCACAATCACTATTAACAGAACAAATGCCAGGGATATGATGAGTGCTTAAAAACAAATGTCAATATTGATGGAAAAAGCTATACTAGACTGTCTTTTATAATGATGATTGTGTTGTGTTCTCTGTGTTCCTTTAGCTCATTTACTGACACTACAATACAAACTCCAAATGGCCCAGAATTTTCTTGTGTAGTTTGCATCCTAACAGTGATGTTACACAACAAGGGGAACTCCTTTCATGCTATTAGCTTTCGTAGTTTAAAAGACATAAACCCTTTTTTTCCAGTTCTATTCAAAATCTGTACATTATCATCTAGTGAACTTCTCAGGAGTCATATTCTCAGGTGAAAAAAAAAACAGGATTTTTAGAAGCCTGATCTATTTTAATCTTTGGCCATTCAAAACTTGACTTTCCTAAAAATAGGTTTTTAAAAGTGGTCATAATAATTTCCAAATCTAGCAGAGGCTGTTCAAATGCATTCACTGCAAACCCATCCTGCTTTTTTACATTGCCTGATGATATCTGTGATAAGGATATGTTGACCTTGTCTGTGTGAGTGCCCTCGATACCTGCTTTGTAATACAAGGAAGTATAAGTGAATGCATTGCCATCTGAACTGGTGTTCCTTTGCCATTTTGCTAAGATATTGCTTATGTCAACACTTCAGTCACTAAAATGTGTTTATAACTTGTTAGACATGATACTGTTCTGATTTTGTGGTTGGCATACACATCCTCAGTTCTGCTCTGTAAACAAACCCTGACAGAACTTTGCACATTATTTACACTTAATATCTCCACCTCCAACCCCCTTGTTTCAATATAAAACTCCTTTCCTCCTTCCCCTATTTATCGGAACTGTCTCTGTGACAGGCTTGAGTTGCACACTAATGAATTCAGTAACTATCCAATAATAAGGCTTAATGAAAATGCATATTACCACATGTCCTATAACTTTAAAAGTTGGGTCCCTTGATGAAATTTTGAGCCAGCAAGGTGAACTTGCATCTGGAAGTGTTAAAGATAAAAGTTCAATGAAAGTGATATTAATCCTACTTGAATAAGTAGTTACATTATCAAGACTGTAAGAAGTGAAGAGGCAGCACATTAGGTGTCTAAAATCCCAAGCAAGTGGGTAAAGTGATCTGTCTGCCTGTCAGACAATTGTGATGTTTTGGCTGAAATATTGACAATACAGAACAAAGACACCTCACTTCTTTTCTTTCAGTGTGTGGACAAATCTGGGCTCTTACTAGGAAACTTAGAAAAGGAGCCTAAGGAAAATTTGGAAATATCCTAGTGGTGTTATATACAGGTCTGCCTCTTTTCATTTAAGTTTCAGTAACCTAAATTTTGTTATGCTCTGTATCTCATATTTTCTGTCTTCCTACCCAAATTAAGTAATAAACAATTTCTTGGAGGACCACAGTAAAGTAAACTAGAGCCTTGGTTGGCAGGCTGAGGAACTACAATAACCACTTTTTGATGCAAACTTATATGAAACATAATATTCAATGGACTCTCCAGTTCTGAGCAAATTCAGGCCAATTGTGAACTTCATGTGAAGAATGTGGTCTTAGTTTTGGTAGAACAGTTGAGTGGAAAATATGAGTCTTTCAAAAGTAAAATCAATTATTTCAAGACTTCATTGCAACAGAACGCCTGAACAGGTGCTTAATTCTATCTCTGTTCATCACTATGCGTATATTTAAGGACACGATAAACACAATTTTTAAGAGGAAATTGTATTTTCATCAAGGAAGTTGTTAACCCGACATTATATTTGTTGGATTTTTTTTTCAAGGTAGGATATATTTATTTGGTTTCAAATTACACTCTTCTTTAGGTCTTTTGACAAAAATGATTCCCAGAGAAGGGTATTCTAGAAGTAATAAATAAAACACATGGGAATGAATAAAGGAAAAAAAAATTTATGCCTATAATATTTACCAGGCTTCTAACTGATCCAAATGGGAAAAAAAATTTTGGTCCATCAACTGCTGAAAGGTTAAATAAAAGCTTTTTCATTGTTATAAAGAGTTAGTTGATTATAAAAATCTATATAACTTTAGACCTTTAACTGCAAACAGTAGAAATAGTGCTTCTCTCAATATTTATCTTATGGTGTGTCTGTTTGCTCATGCTAAAGTGAATTTGACATAATGGTAAGTAGTTCAAACAATCTATACTGCTGGAAGCCTTCCCTCACAAACTATTGATTTACTTACCCCATCCACAGCATGCTCAGAAACACTTCCCATTCTGTTAACCATTCTGTACAGCTAGAATGCATCATTTCACACTGTCTAATGGAATTAAGCAAACCTTGGAAGGCATTTTGGTGGAAAACTTGCTATATTTATTTGTAACTTAGCATAGTGGGGAGAAAAACCTTGTTAATTTCTCACCAAAAAGACAAGAAGTTTTTATTTTGGTAACCTTTTCTTTTGTTTGGATGGACGCATTGGTGTTACCAAGCAAGGACCATATCCTGGGTGCAAATTAAAGTACCTTCAGATTAAAAGTAGCTGAGGTCATCCCCTCCGTGTCACTAACAGTCAGGATTAGTGGTGACTCAGTAGGTCAGAGTGTTATATGGCTCTAGACAGAGATTATGCTGGGTCACTTTACCTACTTGATACTTTAAATTCTTAGAGGGTAAGGAAGGAGTTGTTCTGGGAGAACTGAGAATTTTGATAGGGAGTGTGAGGTCTGTTGTGGGAGGGGAGTATGTCTCAAATCATCTGAGGAGTACATTCAGAACCATTCAATCTAGAAATCACAGATATAAAGAGAGGTGCAACACTGACTTTTGATGTCTTGGCTGTTACTCTGAAATACTGAAGTATAAATGTATGAATGTAAAGTGTGAGAGAATGAAAAGAATCATAATAACATAGAAACATAGAATAGTTTTGGTTGGAAGGGACCTTATAGATCACCCTCCCTTATATTTCCACTCCCCCTGCAGGGACACCAGCTTGCTCAGAACCCCATCCAACCTGACCTTGAACAATTCCAGGGATAGGGCACCCACTGCTTCTCTGACCAACATGTTCCAGTGCTTTACTCTTTGAGTAAAGAATTTTTTCCTGACATCCAGTCTAAACCTGCCCTCTTTCAGTTAAGGCCATCGTCCTTTGTCCTATCACTACATGCTCTTCAAAAGTCTCTTTCCAACTCTCTTGTAAGCCCCCTTCAGGTGCTGGAAGGCTGCTATAACGTCTCCACAGAGCCTCCTCTTGTCCAGACTGAGCAACTCCAACTGTCTTTCTTTTGTTGAGGGCCCCAGAACTAAACACAGTACTCCAGGTAGGGTCTCACAAGAGCAGAGTAGAGGGCCAGAGTCTACTCCCTCGACCTGCTAGCCATGCTCCTCCTTTGGACAGAGCCCAGGATACGATTGGCTTCCTGGACTGTGAGCACACATGGATGAGTCATGTCAAGCTTCTTGTCCACCAGTATCCCCAAGTCCTCCTCAGGACTGATTTCAATCCATTGTCTCCTCAGACTGTATTTGCACTTATGATTTCCTAATTTAGGTGCAGGACCTTACCCTTGGACTTGCTGAACTTCATTAGGTTCACACATGCCCACTTCTGAAGACTGTCAAAGTCCCTCTGAATGGCATCCCTTCCCTCCACCATGTCAACTGCACCACACAGCCTGGGGTGCAACATTGTTGTCAGAAAACTTGCCGAGGGTGTTCCTGCTCAATCCCACTGTCTATGTCACAGACAAAGACATTAAACAGTGGCAGTCCCAGTGCTGACCCCTGAGGACACCACTTGTCATGGATCTCACTTGGTCATTGAGCCATTGACTGCAACTGCTTGAGTACGACCATCCATCCAGCTCATTACCCACTGAGTGGTCACCTATCAGATCGGTTTCTCTCCAGTTTAGAGACCAGGATGTCGTGCAGGACAGTGTCAAATATTTTGCATAAGTCCAGGTAAACAATGCTGCCTGAACTTGTGCACCTTCAGCTTCACAATGCTCTCAAACACATTCTTCATTCTACCAGTCACTGCCTTCACCTTTTGCAACTTGGGCAGTGTGGCTGGAACACCTGGCAGTGAAGACTGAGGCACAAAAGCTGTGGATACCTCAGCTTCCTCCATATCCCAGGTTACCAGGTCTCCCATTTCCTTCCAGAGAGGGCCCACACTCTCCCTGGTCTTCTTTTTGTCACCAGTGTACCTATAGAAGCTTTTCTCCTTGACCTTAATGTCCCTAGACAGGTTTAAATAAAGCCATCTCCAATAGATGCAGTCGAGTCATGGCTAAAGTGCAAGTGGGATATGATTGGAAGAGCTATTATCTCTGCTTCTTTGCCAGACTTTGAGTGTGTGGGTTGTTTTGCAGGCCTAGCTTCTTCCACACCCACTTGGACAGCCTGAGTATTCATAAAGCATTCTAATGAATGTTCAGCTATCCCTTGCTTTCTTCGGTTATGAACAGAATGTCATTTCACTTAGATAAAGAATTCTTTACTACATGTCTGGTTTTGCCTTTTTCCCCCACCTCTTCTTGATGCATTGACATTTTGTGGACAAACTGATATGACTTCCCCACTTTCTCAGAGCATCTCTCTCAACCCCAAACACGAATGTGCGATTTATCCTACTGTGGAATTTCCAGAAAATGAAAAAAAATGTCTCTTGATCTTATACTTGTGACATGGTAAAACTTCTCAGACCTTAAAGCAGAGAGAGACTTTGATCCTGGTAAGGAAAACAGACTAATGTACAGGGCTTACAGAGCTAGATGCCCCAGACATGTCTGAAATGATACCCATAGGATCAATCTGGCTTTGTTTGGTAAATGAGAAAACAGGTTGATGAGAGGGAATGTGCGTGCTGCAAAATAAAGATGGAGAAGAGAGCCACTAAAGCACTTAAAAACATTAGAGAAGACTTTCCAGAAGACCTTTTCCTGATGTTATGGACGAAGAAATAATGTTGTAATATTGCTACTATATGGCACTCTTTTTACAAGGTGAGTAAAAGGTGTCTGGACTGACAACTGAAGTGTTTTTTTGCATTTTTCTTGTCTTTTGGACATGAAGAAAAGAGCAGTTATTGTGGGATTTTCTTCTTTCAGGAAATCTATCATTGGCAATAGTATATACCTATGTTATTTATATTCATTATTTGTTTATATCTATGTTTTCCATAATTGTCTGATTAGTTTTACTGTTGCAAATTAATTCTGATTTAAAAATAGGAATATACATGCGCATATTACTCCTACTAAGGTTTACAGTGGGAAAGAAGTAATTGCCTTCTGGGTTGAGAAAGTGAACATTTAATATTGTTATTGCTCACTGGAGATCACTATTTTAAACAAAAAGAGCAATAGTTTTACCTATAAGCCAAAAACTCTGGTCTAGATATGTTTTATTATAATCTTTAAAAATGTGTTTTCTCGCAGCTACTTTCTACCTACTTTTTTTTTTTTTCTTTTTTCTTTTTTTTTCTTTAATCTTGCTCACAGCCCTCAGTCCTACAGGCTGGTAAATATTTTTCATCCTTTACATATAAATAGAGATTATAGGTAATAATAGCAATTTCTTTTACCTGGGCATTTTTTTTTAACATTTGCTTTAGCTATTCATTCAGATTAGTATTTAAAAGATGAAAAAAAAAAATACCAATAAAGTGTAATGCTGAAAGAATTGTGTCCTTTTCTTCATTACATCATTTTTTTCCGAAATGCTGGTTGGAAAATATCTACAGTGTCTCCTGTAAGAGTAAATCAGAAGCTGAGTAGAAGAGCAACTATCAAAACCACCCATGACTATCCAGGTAAGCATATAGAACCAGTATCCTATTCTCAGGAAACATATATATATTTATAATATCTCTTTGAAATAAGAAAGTTATTTGATTTCCACAGTTGCTATTTTTAGCAACCAGAGTCAGTAGCAAACCATAGTTAATTTTGCGTAATATAATTTGTCAGACTCCTGAGAATTAGCTCTAATCATATTCATTAACCACATTAGATAGTGTCAGAACAGAACATTTCATCACTCAGACTAGAAAAAAGATTTTTTTTACCCTCAAATTTAAAGAGCAAAAACATAGAACAAATATTTCAGTACAAAAAAAATCCAATTTTTTGAGTAGCTTTCATTAGCAAAAACCTTCAGTCTTCTCAATCTTGAGCAGAGAATAGTGAAAACAAGAAGAATTAAAGGTAAAATTGAGTAAATATTGTGACTTAACCTACAGGCACTATTAAAAATAACAAAAAAGTAGAAAAATATATTAAATTTTTTTCCTAACAAGTTTCAAATGAATAAGAACCAAACTTCTGTTGTATTTACCAGCTCATCTTTTTTATATCTGCAATTGAACATCTGTTCTCAGAGTACATTCAGAACAGATGGATTACTCTGTGTTGGGAACTGTATGGACTGGGGTAAATTTACTAAAAAATGCTCAGTGTTGCAGGGCAAGTGTAGGAAACAAATAGGTCAGCTGGGTAGACTAACAACAGAAATACCACTCACAGCAAGAAAATGGAGGCAGTATACTGTTGTTCTGTTTTAAGCCACATACTAGATTTCATTGCAAGACCCTGTTTGTGGAGAAGCCGCCCCACAACTCAAGTTTGAAAACCCCAGCAACTTCAAACCAACTGATTTGTATGTCAAGAAACTTCAGATTTGTCTAGAAGTCACAAAAGATGAAGTATGAGAAAACGTCTTGTGTATCCAAATAGAACTTCACGCTTCCACCTAGGTTTGTAAGTATATATTTTTTTACCTCCCTCAATCTTTTATTACAAACCAGTCTCTTGCATAGTCACACACAAGTGAAAAATATATATTTGTTTTGATTATTGCTGTATCAGATGTTCAATTCTATTACTTTTTGCTTTTCATTCTTTCTATCTCCACAGGTATAATTAAGATCCAAAGTTAGATTCCAGCTCTGTGCTTAGTAATTCTTTCCACTTAAGCACTTTTAGGAAGACAGCCTCATGGCTATAAAACTAAACAAACAATGATTGGACCTATGTGTTAGCAGTACCTTAAAAACAAATAGATGCTAAAATTGTGATACTGAGGAGATACAAATTTACTTTGAGGCCATGCCAGCAATCTATACACAGACTTCTCTTGAGAATCATAGAACAGCAAAATTGTACATAGCCACAAGATGAACAGTACCAGATACAATAGTGAGAGCTTTAAACTGCATGTGCTGGGAGAGGGGGACAATATCAAGCTCGTCCCTGGGAAGCTGTGGGATGATATGCAAAGGCCAGAGAGAGAGGGTGCTAGTGAGGGCTCTCTGCTAGCAACTCTGAAGTTTGCTAGCCACACTGGAGCACACTTGCAGTATTACAGAGATAAGCCAGGATCTTCTGGGGTAAGAGAAGCCAACAGGGAAACACAGGGAAATTTATCAAAAAAAATAAGATGTAGTCCTCTAGGAAGACGACATGGCCTACGGCCCAGATGAGGTGCTTTGGCATCAATGAGTGCAGCATAGGCAATAAGCAGGAGTTGGAAGTCACTGTGCTGCTAGAAGGTAATGACCTTGTTGCCATTACCGAAACTGTGTGCGATGAATCCCATGACTGGAGTGTGACTATTGATGGCTACAGACTGTTCAAGAGGTTGAAGCAAGGAAGGAGATGAGGAGGGGTTGCCCTCTGCTTAAGAGTTGGATTGTGTGTGAAGAGTTGTCTCTGAGGAACAACAATGAACAGATTGACAGCCTGTGGATAAGAATCAGAAACTGAACCTTGTGGTTGGTGTCTACCACAGGCCCGTGGTCAAGGGGAGCCTACTGACGAAGCCTTCTTGCTCCAGCTACAGGAGACATCACACTTACATGCTCTTGTCCTTCTGGGGGACTTCAGCCATCCTGACATTTGTTGGAAAGTAGCACAGAGAGCTGGAGGAAATCCAGGAGATGGCTGGAATGCATGGAGCATAACTTCCTGACCCAGTAATGGGCAGCCCTACCAAAGGGGCAGCAATACTGGATCTGGTGGTCACTAGTGTAGGCAAACATAACAGGGACATCAAGTTTGGAGGCAGTGTGGTCTGTAGTGATCATGCATTTCGGAGTTCACAGTCCTGAGGGATATGGGTCAGAAGTGTGAGGTTAAGATCCTGAACTATAGGAAAACAAAATTCCAGCTCTTCAAGGGGATAGTCAGCAGGACTCAGGGACAAGGGAGTGGAACAGGGACAAGGGAATGGAACAGAACTGGCATATCTTTAGGGAAATCTTTGACAGCATGCAAGTACCAGCAATCCCCAGGAAGAAACAGAGAAAGGAACTCAAGACACTGTCACGGCTGAGTAGGGAACTGCTGGTCAAACAAATAGGAAAGAAGCAGATGCACAGATAGTGGAAACAGGGACAGGTGACCTGGTAAGCATATACAGATCAAGTTTGCTTGTGTAGGGATGGGGTGAGTAAGACCAAATCAAAGCTGGAACTCAACCTGCCAAGGGATGCAAAAAATCACAAGAAGGGCTTCTACAGGTATGTTAACAAGAAAAGAAGGGTCAGAGAAGGTGTACCCTCCCAATAAACAATGATGGAAAACTGGTAAGGATGGATGATGAGAAGGTTGAGGTACTCAAGAAACTTTTTGTCTCTGTCTTCAATGGCAAATTCTCTTCACACACTTCTTGATGGACAGCAGGATGGGAACTGGGGGAGCAAAGTCTCTCCCACTGCTAGTAAAGATCAGGTTCATAATCACCTGAGGAGCCTGAATGTATGTAAGTCTAAGGGGTCCAGTGAAATGCATATTGGAGTCTGGAGGAAACTGGATGATGTAGTTGCCAAGCCACACTCCATAATATTTGAAAAGTCATAGCAGTCAGGTGAAGTCCCAGTTGACTGGAAAAATGGAAATATTGTACCAATCTTTAAAAAGAATAGAAAGGAGGATCCTGAGAATTACCAACCTGTCAGTGGTTGGATGGTCACATCCAGAGGGTAGTGGTCCATTGTGGGACCAGTGTATCTTCATCAGTGACATAGCTGTAGGGATCAAGTGCACCCTCACAAGTTTGCAAGTGACACCAAGCTGAGTGATGTCATCCAGAGGGACCTGGACTAGCTCAAGAAGTCAGCCCATGGGAATCTCATGCAATTAAAAAAGACCAAGTGCAAGGTGTTACACCTGGGTCTGGGCAACTCCTGGTGTCAATACGGTCTGGGGGATGAACAGATCAAGAGCAGCCCTGCCAAGAAGGACTTGGGATGCTGGTGGATCAGAAGCTGGACCTGACCGGCACTTGCAGCCCAGAAAGCCAACTGTATCCTGGGCAAGATTAAAAGATGCATGACCAGCAGCGTTAGAGAGGTGATGCTACCTCTCTACTCTGGTCTAGTGAGACCCCGCCTGGGGTGCTGCATCCATTTTTGGGACGCCTAGCAGAGGAATGACCTGCACCTGTTGGAGCAAGTCCAGAGGAGGCCACCAGGATTATTAGATGGATCCTCTCCTATGAAGAAAGGCTAAGAGAATTAGGATTGTTCAGTCAGGAGAAGAGAAGGTTTCAGAGTGATCTAACTGTGGCCTTCAAGTATCTGGAAGGATACAGGAAAGAGAGAGAGCATGTAGTGACAGCAAAAAAGGTGAATGGCTTGAAACTGAAAGAGGGTAGGTTTAGATTAGATATTAGGATGAAATTCTTTCATGTGAGGGTGGTGAGGCAATTGGAACATGTTGCTCAGAGAAACTGTGGATGCCCTATTCCTGGAAGTCTTCAGAGTGAGGTTGGATGGAGCTCTGAGCAGGAATGTCTAGTGAAAGATGTCCCCACCCACGGCACAGGTGTTGAAATGAGCACGGGGGTTTAAGGTCCCTTCCAACCCAGGTTGTTCTATGTTACTATGAAGAATGAAGTGTGTCTATTTGGCAGAATAAGTATTTCTGCTTCTATAATCAACAGCTCAGGCAGCAACATGACAGGAACAGATTTAATTTGTTATGAAGAGAATACAGCTTTCCTGTGAAGAAGTTACCCTGCTATTTGAAAAGAATAGGTCATTACCATAGCAACTTCATAACATCTGACCCTCATACACAGACCTGGGCCAGATTCAGATCTCAGTCTTGTCAATGTAAATTTGAAATAAACCCCATATGAACGATAAATGAATGTGTATTTTATGGAAGACTGTAGCTGGAGACCACATAGGCCATCACAGATAGTAAGTATGCTGCCCTCTAGAACCAATTCACATGATATATTTCAAGTAACCAATGTGTAAGGCCTATTCTTTTTGGGAAAAACATGAGAAAGGGTAGTAGTTATTGTGCTAAATTTGGTTATAACAACATTATTATTTTAATGGATTTCAGAGTATACTGAAGTATTCTTCAAACAAATAAAACATGAGTTGTACAATAATGGATCTGTAAACGAAGGTTCTGATCCTGCACAAATATGTGTACAAGTTTGAAATTATGTGCTTGCACGCCTTTGTGGAGACAGCCTGTAATAAGTTTTACAGAGAACAGTCTACAGATCTTTGAAGGACTGGGTCTTGATTCAAGATCTGACATAACATGATTGAGTACTATGACTGGAGGCAGTAAAGAACAGAGAAACACTTCAGCACATATTTTATGTCCGATGCAGTCTGATTCAAGGGATGAGAGGCATTGGTTTGCACACTCTCTGCTGTAAGGTTGGGATGGTGATGGAGTTCTGGGGATGACATCCTCCTAAGACTGAGTGCTGCATTGTCATGAATCCCAGCCCATGTGTCTGACACACAAGTGGAATGGACTCAGCATTGCACCTGCTGAAAGCCCCTGCTCATAAGGTTCAGCCCTGCCGCAGCTCTAGGGATCTGTTCTTGGAGCTCATTGACTGCACGTTCTAGGCACACCCAAGCTTCCAGGCACACAGGTTAGTGAGGAATGAAAGACAGAAGCTTGGGTGTGAGCTCCGCCCAGCTCCCACATCTGCAAACTTTCCGGCTCTGGCAACTCATCAACACTACACTTGGCTGCAAACCTGAAGAGTGGGTAGTTTTCCCTGGAAAAGCACTTGTGTTTTGTGAGGAGCCTGAGCTCCCCTTTAATATTCTGATACAGGAGTCTGAGTCCCAGAAGCATGTAAGTCTCAGGTATAAGATGAACATGACTGAATCATGGAGTGTATTGAAGGTGAGTCCATTCCCTCTCCTGGGCTCTTTCTGAGTGCAGTCACAGCAAATATTACTTAGGTCTGAAATACCTACATATATTTTGTAGGCTTCAGCTTTTAAAGTGCAGAGTAAAATGCGAGAGGCCAGAAACAGTTAATTAATAATAATGAGTTTGGGTTACACGGTAGGATTTGATGACAGAGGAATTAGGGAAAGGTTACAAAGTATCAGACTCCAAATGAAGCCTAGTCTGGCAGCTGTCCTGCCCATAGTCCCATTAACTCCCTCTAGCACTGCAGCCAGGAGTTAGAGAGGCATAGATCAATAGGTATATCCAATTACAAGTTTGTGTGCCTGTAGTAATAGAGAGGTTTCTACACTGCTTTGAAGATCTTTTAAAAGAAAGATCTCAAATTAACTCCTTGTGTGTTGGGAGTGACCTGGAAGGAACCTCCTATGGATTGTGGAAAGCACATGTTGTGAAGCAGGAGAGCCAGGGAAAAA
>JAYRBT010000093.1:37257097-37274734 GCA_036023395.1 Myiotriccus ornatus | reverse complement strand
GAGACCTCCACCTCGGAGGCTAGCGCAAGAACCCCTGACGCTGGTCTGCTCCTTTCCAGGACAGCAAAGCCGCGTCACTTGTGAAGAACAGAAAGTGCTGAGAAGGTACCCTTTCTTTCTGATAGTTGTCTTGAAATGTTCATGTCTGCATATGTACTCCTAGTAAAAAGAGAGGATAGGCAAACCTATCCTTATACTCAATTTGCTTGAAAGCTTCTAGATCCTGCCTTGAGTCTTTGTGGATATTTGGGTTGGTAACCTTAATAGCACATCTGGAGCAGTGGATGTAGACCTGCAGCCCTCAGTTTCCACAAAAACCTGTGCACATTTAAAGAATGAATCAGTACTTGTGGTTCCTCTGTAAGCAGAGGTGCTTTTTACATTGCGTTTTTCTCCTAGGAATGAGGTCCACTCCAGTTAGTGCCGCACAGGAGACAGATAAAAAATTTTTTGCCGGATGACTAGAGACATGATGACTTCCCTTTATTGCAAATATGCAGACTGCGTGCAGCCAGCAGCTCCCTTTAATTTGTAGCATGGTCTGAGAACATGATTGATAAACCATATCAATAAATTGCTGTATGGCTTAGGTTCTGTCTTTTACCATCACGTTTTTAATATGGAGGTGGGCTGCAACCTTCCATCCTTTATTTAATTTGCTTTCCTTACAATCCTACCACACACGGAAGTACATCAGGCTAATGCTTTGATGATTAATTCTTCTGATTTTGATTTGAGGCAAATAAAAAGTGCTGGTGAATGTGTCTTTGAGAGCCATGTGAGGAGTAAACCTTTAAAGAGCTTTTATTTCTGTCCCATCATCTCAAATTATCTTGTTTACCCCCTGAATTCTGAGCAGGTACCATTACTGCACTCAGTTGTCCACATCCCTCTTTTGAAGGGAAAATTAATTCTGAATTACTGGCCCTATAACTGCCTACTTCTTCACATCATCTGTCAGCAAAGCAAGCAGACAAAAGCTGGCTAAGTGGATTTCTGTTAGCTGTCATTTAAAGGGAAAGGGACAGGTGTTGAATGAAGCTTCGTTCTCCAACTGCTAGTTAACAACACATATAGAAGAAGTTTAATTGCTTGCATCCACCTGCACCCTTGTAATTTCTTAGCTCTATTGATTTTAATGAAAATATTAAGTGCACTTCAGGAGCAACAGCTAAGTGACATGTTGATTGAAATATACAGGAAAATGTATAATGGAAGCAGGCTATTACAGTTTTAATAGAATCTGAAAGTAACATCTAGAGCAGCATTTTTGCCTGCTATTCTTTTGCATATAGCAAGTTCTGAAGTGAGTAATTGGAAGCTGAGTAAATGTTTGATCGTTGTTAAAGCAACCTTTCACCCTAATAACCTAATTTTTATTAAAAGCAACCCAGGCTTTTTAGCATATTTTATTCCGTTAGGTACCTTTCAGGGTGCCACATAAACAGAACAAAATACGTGCATGAACAGTATCCAAATCAAGATAGCTCAGTGTCTCGCACAACAAAAGGTTTGTAGTGAAAACAGTGACAACAGTCTTTCTGTTTCAATAAAAGTCTGTGTGAATGGCTTGGAGTTTGCTTGAAGCTACATTCCCTTTTTTTTTAGAGGATTTTGGACTTAATGGAGCAAGGGATATAAAAGCAATCTAATCAGCTTTGGTTCTGGAATAACATTCAATGAAAATTTTATTTTTAGTTCCTTGTATTCAAGTGTTTTCCTGATAATACTTGGTGTATCCAAAGCTGTCAAAGATTTAAAGTACATTAAACTCTTTCATTGAAGAAAGATTCAGTACCTTTTCTGTAATAGAAGTTCCTTAAGGAAGTTCTGTTTTGATAATGCGTGTGTATTGTGTAGAAAGCGGCTCATCTTCTTCTCACTCAGTTCAGTGAATGTTAGATGTTTTGAAACTGCAAATCCACACAGCTGTAAATCCTAAACAAAACTATTTTACACATTTAATAATCCATTTCTGACATTCCTTGTCACATTAATTGCCACGATTTTCATACTTTTAGAATCTGTAGTCAGAATCCAGTGTTCCTTGTTGCTTGGTACTGGGCAAGTACAGACCAAAAAATACTGCTATTTCTAAGGGCTCACAATCTGAGCCTGAGACTAGACATACAAGTTAGTAGAAGATGAAGAAACAGGTCATCATAACTGAAAAAAGTTCAGCACATAAACTGTCTTCTTGTCTGCCATGTGCTTTTGTAGGACTTGTGAAACAGCACGAATGCACCGAAAGATCCTGAGATGACCTTCCCCAGTGTTCGTCGTCCCCAGGACGAGGAATAGGATGATGAAAACATCCTATTACACTTAATAATGCAGGAATGATCATATTGAGTCCACTATTCTGTTTTTCTGTTAATAAGGGTGCCTATAAGAAGTAGCAAATGCAGTCTTCCTCTGAATACTCTCACAGATTATGGGAATTTTCCAAGAGATATCCTATCTGAGCATGCCTTGAAAGACTTTTGTTCCTTCAATGACTTCTGTTCCTTGAACTTGCTTAATTACTGTCTGCACATGTGCAACTTTTGAACGCTTGCACTGTTTCCGCAGCTTAGCTACTGGAAGACGTATCTCTTTGAGTTATCTTTGAACACACTGGTATTATTTACTGTGCCTCATTCTGGTGCTGGAGGAGACATTCCCAGGCCTTTCCACATTTTGCAACTGTCTTCCACAGTTGAATGGTCCTTGTAGAAAAACCACTTTGTGTGAACTCTGACTGTCTTTGTTGCTTTTCTGTACCACTTCTCTAGTTCTACCATCCGTCTCTCAATATCGGGAAGTTAAAACTACAGACAGCACTCAGTTACTAGCACAACAGAGATTTACAGAGAGGCATAGAGATGTTTTTCTTTTGTTTTCACATTTTTTTAGTGACTGACTCCTAGCATTAAAGTTGCCCTTTGAATGTCTACTAAGTATTGAGTCAACATTTTCAAAAAATGGATTTTATGATTTCCGGACTTTAGTTCTCAGCACTAATAATTAAATTCCCACCCCGTTTCACAAGATTTGGACTTTTTTCCCTCTACACATTACTTTACATTTATGTGCATTGAATTTCATTTGCCATTTTACCCCACTACTAAGGTTTTCTCCAGCCCTTAGTATACAGTCCTCATCCTTCCAGCATGGAAAGCATCATGTCACTGCTGTCTTGTCCAGGTCACTTGTAAGTACGCTGAACAGAATCCTATGGGATTTCACTAGTAAATTAGTTTCTACTTTTTCTTTTCTGTCTCTTATTATGTTATGTATATGTGGGAGAATATTTGCTTTTATTGCAAGAGTATCCTACTTTCTTTATCAGATATCAGTGAGAGATTTTTTGAAATGTCTTCTGGATGCCAGCTGATCTATCTTGTCCCTGTGCTCAGTGCCTCTTTTAATAAATTGCAATAGAATAGTGAGACATTATTTCCCTGAACAAAAGCCATGTTGTTTCTTCTTCTATACATAATATTTAATCAAGTAGCTTATAATTATACTTTGGAGTAATTGCTGTTGGTCTCTCTGATATGCATATAAGGATTTCCGGTGTGTAATTCTTAAGATCTTGCTTATGACTTCTGCAAAAATTTTTTTATCATGCTGGCCACCATCTATTCCTGTGACACTCACAGAGTTTTAAATGAACGATTACATGTTGCAGTTAGTAGCTTGGCTATTTCACCCTTGAGTTCCTTTAAAGCTCTTGGGTGAATTCCATCTGGTCCTGGCAGTTTGTTATTATTCATTGCCAAGTGAGAAGTACAGGCTGGACTGAACATCTCAATAGTGAAGATGATAGAAGGGGAAAAGGTTGGGAGTAACAGAAATGCCTTAAAAGAAAAGATTAACCGTTTATGGTTGACATTAAAGGCAATAGAGAGGTATTAAATGAGATAGATATGGTTGAAGACATGGTTACTGAGGATGAATTTTACAGGAGGAAGAATAGATCTGACTGGGCAAAATTTGTCAACAGAAAAGAAGACAGAAAAATAAAGATTAAATGTAATGAAATGCATTCAAGAAAGACTCTGTTTATAAAAGATGTGGGCGGAAATTCTGCATGTGAGAGCTTGATTGACCAAACTATTTTGTGAGAGTTCGAGTGTCAGAACCTGACTCATAAGAGAACTGGATAGCTGAAAGAGGACTGTAGTAGTGTAGTATTGTAGTCTGGCTGCCATGTGCTGAGATTGACAAAAAAAGGGAAGTTTGTAAAGGATAAGAACTGAAGCACAATAGCTTAAAATGAAGGAGGGCTATGTGCACTCAGAGTCATAGGGAATAAAGATACACAGGGGAGGGATCTCCATGGAGTCTTAAGGAAAAGTTAAATTAATGGACATTGCATTTAATAGTGCTGACGTTGTGCTTTGTCAAGCAAAGTACTATTATACTTAGAATTGTTTTACAAAGGCCATTTGCTCATGCCAGTATTTTGAAAAGCTAAATTGCAAAAGAGAAACTTCACCCACTTCATGCAGTTCTGGGTAACTGTGAATTTAAGCTATGTAGGAAAACTGGGAAATAGGCCTACGTGTTCCACATGTTAAAAGAGGCATGATTAAAGGAACTGCAACTCAGGAAAAAACATTAGGAATATAAAAGAATGTCTGACTGTGGTTTAAAATACAAATTACTCCTGATATCCTTTTGCTGAGTAGGCAGTTATATGCACTCAGCCAGATTCTGAACAAAAATATAATCTTAATTTTCTGTTCTTTGCATACATCAATAAGAAAATGCTTTCTCTCAGTTCACAAGTAGCTATGTATCAGAACTAAAAAAACCCACAAAAACCAACTTGGTAGACATTGTTATTTATCCTCAGTTGACTCTTATTGATGCTAAAAATCCAACTATATGGACACAGGGAAAAATAAAATTCTGAAAGTCCTACAACCGTAATTCAGACTATCAAGAAATGCAATGTGAACAAACAGGAATAATTGCCCTGATTGTCCCATGCAAAAGCCAAACTTGAATAAAAAAGTAAGAGAAAAGAGAAGGGAAAATACAGGCATGTACAGGATGGTTCTTGAAAAAGTACATGAAAACAATATTTTCTTTTTCATACATACCATTTAATGGAACATTCAGACACATGAACCTCAGACACATAATCCTTGGAGGGAGAATTAAGAATTTGTTTGCATGCAACTAAACCTTTTAAAAATTGCTCTTGATTTGTTTCTTACAACTAAATTCTCTCTACACAGGCAAGACTCATACAAATGAAAACTTTAATAACATTGGAAGCCCTAAATAATTTTATTGTATCATTTCCTAAGCATCACTTTCACTTATTACATTTTCATCATATTGCAAATGTTCACACCATCAGATTCTTGCTGGGTGTCCTGACAACCTTAAACAGAAAAGGAAGCAAATCTGAAAGACCAGAGAAATGCTTTTAGTAGTACCATTAATGCTTCTTTTGTATGTGAAGGTGCGGGTATTTGAAATAATAATATGAAAACCAGATTATTTTACTTAGAATAATAGAAGCTGAATTTTTAACAAGCATGATTGGCAAAAGTCTCTCAGAGTTCAAGAAGTGTTTGGACATCACACTGAGGCGCACTGTGTGATTTCTTGGGGTTGTCCTGTGCAGGGCCAGAAGCTGGACCTCATTGATCCTTGTGGGTCCCTTCCAAATCATCATATTTTATGACTTTAGAGATAGGCAGATTACTCATTTTGCAAAGAATATTTATTTGGTAAATGCAGTCTGTTATATATACTAGAGATACTAAAATTTGAATATGATTTTGAATAAAGTTTATGTTAGTATTTAGACAGACTTTTGCATGGATTTTCTTCAACATTATTGGTGAAATTAGCTTTTCCTTTTCCATCTTTTTTTTGCGTTACTTTTTCAAGTGACACTTTTTTCAGATGGTCAAAAAGTTACTGCATGTCCATTGCCGAATGAAATCAAGCTCTCTATAGTAAAAGCTGATGTTTTGAAGAAATAGATAAAACCAAACAAACCTGTTGTCTGGTTTTTTACCTTGCAAAGCAAAGAGTAATCAGCTTTATCTGCCAACTCAACTACTGTTTCCCAAAGAGTTGACATATATTTTAGAGTTAGAAAAAAATGAAAAAAATTAAATGAAAATTAAAAAAAATGGGAAAAAAAAAAAAGGAAGGTTGGTTCTATTTAATTACTCTTTTCCTGTCTATTATTAATTAATAATAAGATATGATTCTACCAGACATTTGTGTCTAATCTACTGTCCTTAATCATGCAAGAATATATCTGTCTGCAAAAACTGTGATGCTAATAAATAGCATGGGTTAACAATTAGCACATTGCAAATGATTTTGTTCATTTCAATGAATAACATTGGAGAAGAAGAAGTTAGTCTTAGCAAATACCTTTTTGCCAGCTGTGGAAGTCAGCCACAGCAAGTAAAACACTTTTATGTGGAAAAAAATAAAACAACCCTTGAAGTGTTAGATGAATATTTCATAGAACTTGCGACTTTCAGTGTTGTTGTTGTAGTCAAGTCAGCACTGGGCCAGAGATTGTCATCTTTACTCATATCAGTAAACATCAGTCACATACAAAAGACTACATTTAAAATTGAAATGTAAGCTACACTTGAACCCTATAAATTGTCTTTACCTTTTGGAAAAACAACAGGAAATTTTAGAGACTAGCTTTACAGAACCTGAAATGTCTTTTCTGCAATTTTAGGATAAAAAGGCTACATTTAAAGAAGATTTCTCTTCTCTTCCTATATATAGTTTATTTCCATTATAAATTACATCAAATATTAATTGCACTGTACCCCATCTCTCTTGGCATTTTGTAATTTCACTTCCTTTTCACACTGCCTCTTTTCAGTGTGTGTCCCTTATATTTGAACTATCTCAAACTGAAGTAATATGTCACTAATTTAACTCCAAAGTTTTAATGGTATTGGTGCTTAAGGAAATGTGTGAATTCAGGAATTTTAATAAAAACTTAGAAAGATAAGGTATAGTAACACACAGTTAAAGGAAGATGAAAACCGTAAATTCATCCTCTACTCAACGAGTATATAATAATACTAACACAAGGAGCAGCTGCAGTTTCATACTAGATTAAGCTAAATTTTAAAGATAAATAAGATTAAAAAATACATGACTTTCTGAGTAAAAAACTGATTCTAAGGTATTATAGAACTAGAAAAACTTTGTTCTTAAGAGTTTTGTTGAAGAAAATCACTAAATTTTTGCTGCACGGGAGATGTGAGGCAGATCATGCTTAAAAATGAATAGGGTCACAAAATACAAGGTCACATCAGATATAATTTAATCTCCTCTGTATCAAAAGCTACTAGGTTTCTTTCAGGTGTTTCTTTTCTAAAGCAAGTACCTTGACTGTCATTAATGAGTAACTTGTGTATCACCTAGTTCCTCAGTGGTGCCTGCCATCTGTGAGTGGGAGGGATATTTACTTTCTCATAAAGAGAAAAGACCTGAACTATTCTGACACTAGCGCTATGATGGAGATTCAAGCACAGATACATAGGTAGATACACATTTGGATTTAATTTGCAGGGTTTTTTTTTTAAAGTTATTTACATGCGAAGATGAAGCCTGACCAACAAATACACTTAGCCTCAACTAATGTAATAAGAAAAATTAGTCAAGTAGTTTAGCATTTAATTCTGCCAAACAGGAATTTTTAAGCGTTATTGTACTGAATGAAGCACAGCCATACTCTGATTTTAGTTATGAAGAAATGCTGTTGGAAATCAATAAAACAGTGTGTTTTGCCCAACACAACAGCTTTCTAGTCAATAAAAGTATCCAGTTTTGGGATGTGAAAGCATGGCGTTTAGGTAGATTTCTTGAGAAAGAAAGGCTAGTTTTTTTCAGACAGAGTTTATGGATAATACTTTTCCAACTTGCTTCCCATTACAACTTTTAGTTTGATAATATTTTAAACAAAGTTCTGAATCAAGATTACAGACTTGTCAATCCAGAACTACCCATCTTTTACACAGTAGCTCCTAGTGAAAAATCTTTATGTAGCACTACCTGTTCCTAAGAAGATTCAGAATACTGAAAATTTAGCCTTTTTTGTCATTACATGAAAATTTTTGTTTCTGAATGTTAGTTATACACTTTCTTAGAGAAAACAAACAAACAAACAAAACAAACAGCACACACACTTTTTGAAATTTGGGTCCTGAGTTATAACTTATCTGTGTATCTGAACTGAAATCAAGATTTCTGTATCGCAGCTATCTTTTTGGACTTTAAAATTTGAAATCATTTCACAGAATCACAGAATGTGTAAGGTTGTAAGGCTCCAAACTCTCTGCTCAAGCAGGATCCCCTAGAGCACATTACCCAGAGCTGTATTCACAGGACTTTTGAATATCTCCATGACCTTTCTTTTAACATAAGAAAGAAAAGTCTACACTGAAAGTCCTCAGAAGACTAGCCTGCCCTAAATGGAAAACAGATATTATGGCAAGGCTGCATGGTTCAAACACCATGTTTCTTTCTTGAGTACTTTATGCTGGCTAACACTGAGCTTGCTTGATTGTGCTTGTTCATGCATACACATTGCAAGACAGAACCTTGGCTGGGAAATAAAAAGAAGAAAAACACTTAAGTGGATTTGCATTTGTCAATTAAATAAGAAATATACTGACTTATGTAATGCCGCTCTTGATTGTCACTGACCAGACTGGTGCTGACTGGTTCCATGAAAAAATAGGTATCTCATAAATACTGTGTCCTGCAACAAGTTATGATGATTCTTTGATGCTTAGCCTTCACATAGAGAGAAAGCTGGAGACAAAAAAGCATGGTTTGTGTCATCCATTGCACTCATTCACAATTCTGGCTGTCTTGTTACTGTGCTGAGAAGGAAGGCTTCTTTCCTCATCTCTCTATGCCGTGATATTCTCTTGAGAAAATGCTACCTTCGGTGTAGGTCTGAGATTTTTTATATTATACATGCACCCTCTTACATGTACAAATCTTTACACTTATATATACTCACTATATATGTTCATATACACATTATACAAATAGGCACAATATCAAACCACATATACATAGCAGAGCATGTGTGAGGGCAGAGCCTGTAAATCATAAATGAGACAACTGCTGACACACAGTGACAAATGTGAATGAACCGAGCCATTAAAAAGTGGAAATCTCCTGTTGAAAATATTGGTCAGGGAAAGTAGCACATAGATTATGCTATTTCCATTTATGAATGGAAAATACGAAGGAAAGAAGTGACCTTGCACGTATTGGTTCTGCCTGAGAAACTCTAAGGGTATGGGAGAAGAACCAAAGGGAAGAAAACAAAAGATAGGTTGTCTGTATGCAGCTACAGCAAACCCAGATGGATCAATACAGGGGTCACAACCATCATTAACTGGGCCCAGAAAGAGAGCACTGAGAGACAAAATTGCATTAAGTAGAAATGTGTGCTGTGTAATGGGGATGGATTGAAAGGATACTTCTATTTTTGCTTTCATGCCTTCTCAGAGCATCTGCTCCTCACAGAAAAGCTTGTGTAGTCCCCATCGCTGGGCAATACCTGGGAGGTGCTCAACCCCACCTCTCAGGAGCAATTGGAAGTTCAAAGCTTACACTTTTCTCAAAGTTACAACAGGATTGTAACTCCTCTGGACCTTCTACAGAGAAGAGATGATTGCACGAACCTTTGTGTCCATGAAATCCTTCCAGCTGTGAATTCTTTAAGCACCTCTGACACCTCAGAAACACAGCCTCCAGGTATAATTATTCATACTGAATGTGATGTGGGCAGCAGATGTGAGATTTGGGAAATAGAATGTTACAAGCATGGGACAGAAAGCATACATTTGACAAGAAGATACTTGATTATTTAGAAGTCAGTATAGTCTGAATACAAGTCTACTAGGTGACTGAGGTGTCTTTCAGACTTCAGCTGGGACAGTGCTCATTCCAGGAGGTGCTGCAGCAGACTGGTGCAGCCTGTGAGTTTTCTGAACACCTTGCTCTTTTCTGAACAGTTTTATGCCGAAGCTAGTGAAGGTGTCAGAGTCAGTCCTCTGGGAATTCAAGGTCTACTTGAGAGCTCATTTTGAGGCTTCTCTGAGTAGCTGGCTTGCTTAGCCTTTTTTTGTTTTCCAAAACATCTTACTTCGCTACAATGCTTTGTGGAAGTGACAGAAGGAAAGAAAAATCACCCACAAAATGAAACAGAGTAGGTACAGAATAATATGTGTGTGACATTCCCCCTCAAAAGGCACATCAGAGGTAATACAGACTACATTTAGTTTTCTTTTCGTAACGCTTTAGTTAGCTGAGTGCATTGTCTGTTAGTCCTTAGAATGCTGGAGTAAATAAAAATTATTCTCTCCAATGCTGTTCTTTCCATACATACTCAAACATAAATCTTCTTTAAAGAATTTGCAAAGATAATAGCCTCAGAATCTTTTTTTCCTAAACTATTCCAATTTGAATTTGTTTGAAGTTACATAGGTGACTGCATTGCCTTTACTCTTTGTTTAATGGGGTGCACAGAATTGTCTCCACTGTGGGATCCCTGTGAACTGTTCTGATAACAGGCCAGAGCCAATGCATTTGAGCTCTCTCTCCCAGAAACTTTATCATACGTATAGTAGTAAAATCATACTGTTATACGTAATAGAAGTAAAAATGTATTCAGAGCAGAAATTAAAAAAGTCAATGTTAATTTTATTTTATTAATTTAAATTTGTATATAAAGGAAACAATGTAGATCAGAAGGAGATGGGAAAATGTGTTTCTCAGAGCAGAAAAACATTTGAATATTTGCTATTCAACTCAGGCTTCAGAAAAGGGGAGTAATCCATGTAATCCATGAAATATAAAATGTATTAGGAAGGCTTGCACTGTGATTTTCAATGATAAGTGAGATCTAGGTCTTTTCCTTTAACAATTTTTGTGTCAGATTTCTTTAGTTTGCTTGTGAAATCCACCCTCCTACATGAGTGTCAGAACTTGTGAGGAATCAAAGAAGACCCTGTTACTCAGTTTTAAAAGTATACAGTGTATCATAAGGAAGATGGTAAGTCTTCAGAGAGTGTCAGATGTGACTATGGGAACTGATAAGAAAGATGTTCTTTTGATACCACTGACAGACAGGAGGAACACAAATGTGTAAACCTCAACAGGATCCTTATTCTTCACTTTTACTGTCTCTGCCTAGAAGATGAAAACAAGCAAACTCAGTTTTATGTGTTGCTATCGTGCAACACAAAAATGTTATTTTGAGTCACTCTTGATCACTCTTACATGTTTTGCCCATATCTTCTGTGCTAAATATCTGCTAAATATCTGTTTCGCCCATATCTTCTGTGCTGCGTGTCTGTGGCTAAATAGGCTGTGGCTGATGATCCTGCAGGATTTGGTCCAGTCAGAGATTACAGCCCACAAGAAGGGGTGGATAAATGAAGCACTTGTGAAGAGCATGACTGATGCCTTGTAATATTATTTCCACCATCTAATCTGATGGTTGCGGTGTTGGCTTGGTGACTCATAAGGGCTAATTCTACCAGAAGCTGTCTTAATCACCTAGTTTCTACTTTGAGAGTTTCCTGCTTCCTTGAGCAGAGTCTTCTTATCGTCTTCAGACTCTAGTGTGAAATAACATTCACTGATGTCCAGTATTTTAAATTTCAGATTTATCTTATTAGCACTTTCTACCATTGTGCACATACTTTCTAGTATTATCCTGACACTTCATTTGATATGAATAAAAATTTCATTTGCTTTTCTCAAGTCTGTGTTCTGTAAGTTGATACAGCTAACAGAAACTTCTTTAATTCATTCCTGTGTGTATAATTTTGCATGAGCATACTATGAAGTATGGTTTCTGTTAACTCATGTGTTTAGGGTGTTCTGAAAGTTAGTGTATTGGACAAGCAAACATCCACTTATCTCCCATACTGATGAAATCTTCCTGTACTATTTCATCAGCAAGAGTTGTTAGAAATATTCTCTCATTCTGACATTACTGAAGCTAATTTTGGTTCCAGAGCAAGTAACTTCTCTAGGCAACTCCCTCTAATTAAATAATTCTTCATCAAGCAGGAATATCAGTTTAAGATAATTTACATTTGATCGTATAAACATGAATTATTATTCTATATTGCATTTAATCTCAGTACTAATTTTCCTTTTTTTGAAAAAAATTGCTCAGTGGAACAGACACGTATCTGCTTTCACCACAGTTTATTTATTAATGCGAGTGCCGTGTTAACACATTGTATAGTCATACAAAACAACACCTTTCCCTCTTTCCTTGATAATCTCCTTCCTTGTGTTAAATCCTCAATTTGCAACAATGGAAGACTCCCTTTAGAAGTCACTTTTACCTATGCATACCTGAAGATTTCTTTGTGCACCAATGCCAAATCTTTGCTTTTTTTCTTTCTTTACAGCTATATAAATGAATGTAAAATACCATGATTTCCTGAAATTCTTGCCAGGTTTTGATTGCGGTAGATAGTTAATTTTTCTTCATAGTATCTAGTATTGGGCTGTGTTTGGGATTTGTGTTGGAACAGTGTTGATAACTCAGGGATGTTTTAACTATTACTGAGCAATTATTACACAGCATTAAGGACTTTTATGCTTTCCAAAATGCTTTGACAGTGACTGGACTGGGGTTGCACAAGAAGTTGTGAGGGGATACACCTGGCACAGCTCAGCCCAGCTGACCAAAGGAATATTTCAGACCACATGGCATCATGCTCAGCAAAAAAAAAGCTGGTGGAAGAAGAAATAGGAGTGGGATGTTTGGAGTGATCGCAGGATATTATCCAGTAGACATTTAGTCAGATTGTCAAATTCCTTTCAAATGTGGTCTTTGCTGGATGATGCAGCTCTCATGTCTTTCAAAGTAACAGAAAAAAAAAGGAATGTTGAGCCATTCACAATGACCTGAGGTTACTGTGTATGCTAGCAAGGACAAGTTTTATCATTGTATAAAAATGAAATAAAGTTCTTCCCAATAGACTGCAGGAGACTGAAAGGAAGCAGAATGCATTAAGCTTAACATTTCAGGGGCTAGGTGAGAGGATACTTCAAGTAGTCTAGTAATTGTGTCTTTCAACTGGAGAGCTGCTCTTTTATTGCATTTCCTGTTTCCTACTCACATTTGCTGGGTGCATATGATAAACAAAAACACTGTTTATGAACACTACATTATATTTGTCCAACCTACTGTTTTCTGTCTGTACTTTCAGTATACGTATATGTGCTGTGTACTATCCATTTTTACTACACCAAAGTTGTTCTTCTGGACAGTATGTTTCAACCTTTTTAAGAGTCAGAGGGGAAAGAAGGCTTTTGCAAGACATTAAAATGGAGAAAGAAGCAAACGAAGCTGGTTTGGATTTGCTTCTAGCTTCACTGAAATATAAACTCCCCAAATATTCATGGAAGTTACTCATAATATCATGCAAGTATTTTTTAATGTATAAAAAAAAATTTTTTTTGCTAACTCATTTTAGCGTAGAGAGCAAAACAGAGTTATTCTATACTAAAATCTAAATATTTCTCCTCTTACCCTGCACTTCTGTTAACATTTCTGTAACTTCCAGAACAACTTAAACAGAGCAGGATCCCACTTTCCATTGGCTTACATCTTGTGTAATAATTTGCATCTCTGCCCTATGGAGACTGGTTCTTAAAATCGCTCCTGTTGCTTTTGGCAAAACAAATGTTATATAGTGTTTCATTGTTCCCAGAAGAAAGGCAGAAAAGTAACTCTAGGAGTAGAAAGGTTACTCAGAAAAGTAATCAGGAGTAGAAAGCAGGTTTTTGTTTTGCTTTGTTTTTTTAATTTGCCTTCTTGTTCAGATATTTCCTTCAGGTGAATAGTCTAAACAAAGACATAGGAAATATAAATGCTTAGAATTAGATTTGTCTTCATAGAACAGGTACTGGTTTAAAAAACTTGGTTTGTCCCTTTATATGCAGCTTATATTGCAGACCAACAGAGAAGCAAGTGCAACATATGTAAAATATTGATGATTAGAAAAAACTTAACTATTGAGATTGCAATTATTTTCACATGGAAGGTGAAGTGATTTGTTTAGTCTAATGTCACTACTTCATGCAGTTTCTACATGAGCAGTAGAGACTGTTTATTTTCTTTTATTTGTTGTTGATTGTTGCATAAAGATCTTGGTTAATTTAGCTTTCTTCTTTCAAATTCATAGCAAGTCATCCAGAATAAATGTATTAAAGAGTAGCTTCATCATGAAGGGTTCTAAATGACTCAGAACACAAGGACAAATTGAAAAATGAATATTGTTTTTGTGCATTTTTTGTCATTCACCATCAAAGGAAAACATGTCATAGTCTAAGCATCTTTCATCTCCTAAACAATTGAAATCACTGGACACTGCAAAAGTTACCTTCAGTAAGTGGTATTAACAAAGGCATTACTACTTATGCAATTAGTGGGTTTTGCAGAATCACTTAAAGGTTACTTTATGTGTTACTTTTCATGATTTGGAAGGTTGATCATTCAGAATTAACAGAACGGCCTTTGAGGGTTGAACACTTCAAATTTCAGAAAAATTTTAAAAATTTTCCTTCTCAGTTTTCAGATGTTCATCAGGTAGGATGAAACCTTATCAACTGGATTCTCTCCTGGCATACCAATATTTGTATATTGTAGTGATTGCCACCGTATCTTAGGAAAGTGAGACTGAAGTTTCCTGTCAAAACTGATGAAAAGTGACGAGAACAAAGTAGGGATAAGGCCTGAGATTAGTTTAGCAATAGAGTTGTAAGGATGTCACTTCGGGGATGACAGAATGATCAGAATGAGAACCTATGTCCTAATACTCACAGAAATCATCATCTAAGTGTTCCTTTACACCCAAAAGCCTCATGCAACATCTGCCTTGTCACCAATTTTTTTCTGTTGGTCAGGGATGTCTGCTACTCTATTCCTCTCCACTTCTGCGCTCATCCTGTGCTTGCTCAGGTTTGCTTAAGCAAGTAGGCCACAAAAAACATTAAACTTTGTATCAGTAGTCCCACTGAACAGTATATTCAATTAGGTATCTTCCATCTGTAATTGTTGTATTCACTGCCAAAATTTTGTGCAATATTTCGATACTATAGGCCATATTATGGTGTTTTTTTCACTATGTGTCTCTGGGTAGATTTTACTCATGACAATTAGTGGTACCAAGCCAAGTCCTGATCTGTTGCGTGTCCTAAGTCTTTGTTATAAATTCTGGTTGTCCAGATGATGCTAAAAAAGATGTCCTCAAAGGGGAAAGAAAAACAAAATAAATAGAAAATTTTAATAAGTCAACAAATGTAGGGGAAATAAAAGAGAGTAGTTCTTGACATTCTGAATATATGTTTGTTTTAGATTTGTTATTCAGTTTAAAAGCATATCAGATACATGCATGACTGTGACTTGCTATTAGCTCTTTAATCTTCTCCCTTGTGATTTTTACTAGTCAGAAGATCTTTGGAGAAACATATTAAAGTCCATTTGGGCCTATTAGAATTTGAAATTCATATTCTCTGTGGTCTCTGTGGGTTTTGTTGTTTCTGTTGAAGAGACTGAGCATTATATCTAAAGCTTGCTACAGGATTCTCTGTTTATTTGTGCTCTAATGGAGTTGCAGGAAGAATAGAACTGTTTATTTAATTCTTCCATAAGGAAAAGGTATTTTATTATCATTTTCTACTGCAGTATTACTTATTGCTCCATCGAGCTAAGTATTGTTAGCACACATAATTAAAAATACAGCCCTTCCTGCAAAAACTTGCGAACAAAAAAAATATAAGCATAAGTGAAGAGGCAGAGGGGTTGGACAGCATAAGGTAAGGATGGAACCATCCCATTAAGCAAAATAACCAGAAGTCACAGGAAAATCTTGCTCTGACTGCTAGCAGAAATTTATTGTCTACTTGTGCTCTAATGGCAGGATACAGTTCTCAGGAGGGATCTGAGTGATGAAGACTATGGCAGCGACTTATGAAGACTGATTGTTACATATTGTTGCTTTGCATATGTTTAGCGTTTCTGGTTTTTCTTTTTGATGAGAGAAACTCCTGGAAAAAGTTTTGACATTTTGCTGTTTTATTGTTCAGCTTGTTTCAGTTGTGCTTGGAAAGCACTGGAGACACCCTTGCAGAGTCATCTAACTGTGAGCTATGTGCTAGCTGTTCACTATTTTTAGTACAGTTTAACCTTTAACTTGGATCAGTCATTGTAAATTAGTTCAAAAGTCGTAATACATTTTTGCTTCTAAGTTCACATGCAGAATGAAACTAGTGAAAAGGGTTAAGTAACAGGAAATCCTCTCTTCCTAAAACAGAAATAATTGTGATGACCCTGGGTATGTCTGCTAATTAGCGGGCGAGCATCATTGCAATCTTTCTATCAGTGTCAGGCATTCATACTTTACTGCTGATGTGCTGTGTTTATGTTGTTGCATATATTTTACTGCTGCTATGTAAGAAGCTTTTTTTTCCCGCTCTGTAGGGAAATACGTACATACATATATATATACACACATATATACATTTGGTCAGATTCTCATGCAAATGGGAGAAAATTAATTTCTAAGACGAAGTCTGAATCACAGAAGAGTTTTTGTGGGAGAGTTACAATCAGAGGGAAACACGTATGTACTACAGAGAAGTGTTTTCTGTTTTGTTTTTTTTTTTTTTTTTTTTTTTTATTTGTCTTGTTTTGGGTATTTTTTCTAAGCATAGGAGATATACATGTGAAAATATTTCATTATTACATGGTAGCAGCTTAGCCTATGTTTCTTCATATTCCAATAGTTTCTTAACTATCAGCTCAAATGATCTGAAAACATGAAAGAGTAGATTCAACTGATTACTATTTATTCTGAAGAAAAATGTGTGCTCTCTAGATCCTGTGGGGTTTGTAACATATAGTCCAGGTATTCCATGTATTTTCTTGTTCTAATTTTCTTGCCCATGGTATGGACATATTTAGCTTCTCCCAAATATGCTGTCTCAATGCAATGCAATTATGTCCATAGAAAAGAGTAGAAAACATGCCTCTGAAAACATGTCACATGAGTATAAGACACCTATATATCAGAGTATCAACCTCTCATTAAACACACACACATGCCCCCCAACCTCAGAGCAGCCTGTTGGTACAGGGTGTCTATGGGTCTCTGGGGAATGTTTTCACACTGTTGGAACACTGCTCTCTGTACTCCCATGATAGAGTTGCTACTATACCGCAGAGTGCTGTTTCAAAGTTTTTCTGCTTACGTAAGTTTCGGGTTTGCAGGTTAGGGATATCTGGTTCCTCCATACGAAAAGAGTTTACAATAGTGGTCTAGATCTCTTTGAAATGTAGTTATTACTGTAATTGAAAAGGGGAAGTGAGCTGTATACTGCTGATCTTTGAAGCGGGTGCACAATTAGGTATTTGAACAAGAACAAAGAGAAGAGAGTGGTTATTGAATAAGTCTTGAAAGATTACATGCTTCTGATACTTAGGTCTGGGTGTGTATCCATGCTGACCATAACTGCTTGTGAAGGTGACATATAGGCATATTGCAATCCGTACCAATTGACTTTCCAATTCAGGTGCTGTGGTGAGCAGAACCA
>JAYRBT010000093.1:37233389-37244970 GCA_036023395.1 Myiotriccus ornatus | reverse complement strand
ATGTTTCCCTCCAAGTCCATCAAAGAATGGAGGTTTTCTTTGCCCCTCCTTTTATTATTAATGTAAAATCAAACTGACCCGGAACAGCTACAGAGGGAGGCTATAGCGATGGGCAGGGGAGTGCAAAACCATCCAGGAAGAGATAAAAGAATATGCTTTGCAGCAGAAAAAAATGAAGTCACAGATATTTTACCTTGGTCATTTCCAGTTTACTGGTAGTTATTTTTTAGCTTGTGGCTATTTTACTGTGTTTTTACATGGTGAATGTAGTTTGGAGTTTTCCAGCCACAGCACTAAGAGAGAGGACCCTTAGAAGCTTTATCATTTCTGAGAGAGATTAGTTGGTGTAATTGCCCATGACAACAAGATCCAAAATGGATATTCTGGGAAGGCTTTTCCATTCCCCTGTGTTTATGTTTTCAACACTAGATGTAGAATAAAGTACTAAGCCAGAGGTCCCTTTTGATTCTCTAGCCAGAACTCAAAAAGCTGATTATAGGAGCTTAGGAAGTTACTGCCCACTGTCCCTAAGAGCTGACTTGACATTTGGGCACAATATGGGAGAAAACAATGTGCTGCACCTTCTCCCACTGTCTGTTGGAGACATGGGAACTACTTATAGCCTACTCACATGTTCTGGTATCCATCGCGCACGAGAGACAGTGGCCTCCCTATTAGGGGCTTTCTTTCACAGTTTGTATTCCTGGCTTGAAAAAATTCTGTCTGTCTCTTTGAACATTGCTAATATCAGCTTTCAGGTCTCCAGCACTCCTTTTTTGGTTCTCTTCTCAATTATATAGGGTGTGTTATGAAGAATAGAAAGTAAAGAAAGGAGAAATCCATGGTAATTCAGGCAACACTTGTGAATCCTGGATAACATTTCCTCTATAAGGCATGCTGGTTTAAAACTAATGTTTTAACACAGCATTTTTGCTTTGCTCTTTTGATTGGCTTACAGTGATATTATTTGCCTTACGTTTTAATATATTCAAGTGTCCTGAATCAACATCCTTCCAACAAGGAGAAGTGGTAAGTCTTTGAGTAATACACCATAGGCACTGAAAAGGGTTTACTCTGCTGTTGACTCTGCTCATGTAGCAAGCACAGAAATTAAAATATGTCTTGAAGACATTTCCTTTTAACTTCTCACAGTCACTCTGTAGGTGGCCTCACATCTTGTCTCTGAGTCTGGAGAGCAGGTGCCTCATGCGGAGGACAGCATGCCACCAGTCCATCACTGGAGAAATAGAAAAAAAAGCTGTTCCCTCAAGAGTCTTTGCCATCTCTCTTACCTTCCTTTCCAGGAACCTAGCAAGTCATTGTTGTGATGCTTCAGTGATCAAACTATAACATGTAGGAAAGAGTGATGTTTGGATACATAACAGCATTAGCTGCAATGTAAATCCCCGCTTCTTGACCTTTACTTTTATTGTTATAAAGGTACAGATCTCCAGGTCCTGTACAGCCCAGTTTGTGTTGGGCAGAGGCAGGGGCTGAGAAGGGGCAGGGATGAAGAGGAATCAGACACCAAAATGTTGGGGGGAGAGGAAATAAGACTAGGGCTTCTACTTCTTAATGTTTAAAATTTAGTAGCACAAGCTTTTAAGCATTATTAAGTCCAAACAGACAGGATATTACAAGCTAATGCACATACGTTTTCCTTTTTGAGAAAGAAAGGAAAAAGAAATTAATTACACATGCTATGTGTTCATTATATCATTTAATGTACACTGTGTAAAGATACTGCAGTGCTGAAGGTAGTTTTGTGACCTAGTTGTAAGGCAAAATGCCAGACCTCTATGTCCTGGAAGGTCTTTAGGCTGTCTCACGTCTTCCATTTAGCTGTTTGCTAGACAGACTTTTTACAGTGATCTATTGATCCTAGGGAAAAAACACTGAAGGAACAGACATGTGAAAGACAGTCTGAGCAAAATAAATATTGACTTTTTTTGTGTACGAAATAATAAACATTTACAGAGCACAACTTCAAGTTGGGTGCATGTACAAGACTACTTAATCTTTTTAACTAGATAATATAAGTCTCTATATGGAAATGTTTCCATTTCCCTTGACTTCTTTCTGTTGATTTTTTTCATACCAAAGACCTATTTTAGAATTGTTTTATGAAAACCCTGTCATATCAGTAATTTTTTATAGCTTTCCTTTTTTCCTCTCCTTCACTGAAACGATATCCTCTTATATAACCAGGCTTCAGAAAGAAGAAAATGAAGGTTTGCCAGAATCCTTGTGACATGATTGTAACAATCTGTGCTACTTAATGCGGACTTTATAAGATGCATGGCCTTTTTCTTCTTTAATGTATAGCCCATTATTAGTCCCCAGTTCAATGGAAGATGTTATGTATGGATTAAAAAATGATGCATACACCGTAGCTTCAAATAAGACTCAAAACAAAATGTAATTTGATAACTTCGGAAAATATACTGTTTTCTCTGCCTTTAGGTAAAGCAGACCACTGCCCTGAGAGAATGCATTTAGAGCACATGCAGTCTCAGTGTTCAAGGTCTGATTCTCAGTTATGCCGAATTCTGCCTCTGCGTGTTTTCCTGGGCAAGCTGCATGTTGAGGATAAAAAACTCAGTGTAGTAATCATCAAGAGTGTTCATAACCATGGTAAAATTATTTCAAAACGTGATCCTCCAAAGCTTTTAACAACTAAGGAACTGATGTAAGGAAAAAAAAACAATTTGGTGTTACATTTGTGTTGCAGTTTGGCTGCACCATTGTTCTTTAGAATTCCTTTTCTACTTGGTCATCTTTCAAATGAGTGCTATTGCTACTTCAGTGTGAGGCAGGTACCAAACTGTTTTGCCCTGTTAAGCATAAGCAGCTTTTTTGAAAATGACTCAGAACACTTTGGAAAACACATATTTTGTGGTCTAAGACTATTTTTAAAAATCCTGGATGAAAAGGCCATGATTGTATAATCTGAGCAAGTAAATTCCTTCTATGTATTATAATTAATTATTAATTAATAATATTAATCAGTTTATAAGTAAACAGATAAAAATATAATTGCATAAGTTGTGAACTTCATGTTGAGGTCTTTCTTACATTACAGATCACCTTTATGGTTGCTCCCATCACCTATACCTGCACTTAAATAGTGACAGTGGATCTATTGTTACACTATTGCATATTGCCAAGTAGAATAATAGACATGAAAAGTGACCCTTGCACAAAGAAGAACCAGAGATTAATTTCAGACTTTGTTTCCTTTTGACAGAATGACTGTAGACAAATTATTCCAATGGCAAATGGATGATGATCTAGGAAAAGGCTGGTATGGTTGCATTGCAAATAGATCTAAATAGGCAGTAACAGTTTAGTTTAAAAGTTTAGGCAGCACTCCTTAACCTTCTTATTAGTTAGCTAACATTACTTCTTATTAGTCATCTACCTTTTAAGGATGAGTGAATGATCAACGTTCGTGCTGACTTCAGGCTTTTGACTTGTCATGAAAACAAAAGTACTGTCAAACAAGCATTCACATATGGTCATTGCAACTATGGGAGAGGTCTGATGAACAGATGACATATACCAGTGTAAGTGATGAGAACTGGGAAAGAGAGAATGCTATTAAAACTTCAGGAATGAAACAACAGAAGCATATTTTAGCTTAGGTAGAGTTGTTATAATGCTATTAGCAGCGTTGTGTCTCAAATAGGCCTACAACCTTTTATAGGATGAAAAATGCAATGCAAAAAGTTATGCAGTAACTCTGATCACCTTTAGAGCATTTAATGTCATTTCCTGTTCTGCTATCTGCTTTCAAGAAGTATAAGACCAGAACCACTCTACAGTCAACATGTGACTTTGCCAAAGATGTATAAACACATTTTCCGTTTTCTGTTCATGTCCTAATATTCCCAACATTTTATTTGCTTATTTGATTGCTGCAAAACACTGAATTGACATTTTCAATTACTCAGAATGACACTGCAAATAGTCAGTTCAGAGGACGTCACTGTATGAGCTCAACACTATGTCCATCATTATATGTTACAAATCGAAATACATACAATAATAAAAGTGGTTGCAAATATTTTTAGAATTCAAAAACCAATCATTTGATCCCTATTGAAAATGAAGGCAGTTGGAAAATGAAGATCACAGAATATCTCAAGTTGGAAGGGAACTATAGGGGTCATTAAGACCAACTCCTCAGATTCAAATTACTTTCAGGTACTAAAACCAACTTATATTGTTTTTTTCTTGTTGTAATCAAACTGGTTTTAGTTACAGTAAAAAAGTACAGACTAATAAGCTTAGAATCTATAGTACACACTCCTTCTTTTATATTTCATGACAGTGGAAATAATGTGTTAAATTTGTGTTGATGGTGATAACTGGAAAAAAAAAATCTCTATTCAGGCATTTAAGCCTCTATTAATTTGTTCTCAGTAGCTACAGAAATTTTGGTTTTGTCTATGGAAGGATTGATATTACTGTTAAAAAACATTAAGTGCGGTCTGGTAAGGACAGATAAAACCACCAATTTAAGAAGAAGCTGTTGCAGCATCCAATCCAATGTGTATTACAAGATTATTGTCCAACCTGGTTTTAGGAAATCATCTATCAGACTATTATCCCTCCTTTTTTCAATCTCATTCCCAGTAGGAAGGTCTCTAGGACTTTCCTTGTTGTCTACAGGTTTTTTGTTTGTTTGTTTGTTTTTGTGTTTTTTTGGTTTTTGGTTTTTCGTTTTTTTGGGGTTTTTTTGAGATAAATGATCAGGAGAAACATGCAAGTGACCAGTTTTGTATTGCTCAGTCTTGCAGGGACCTTTGACTGCTGCTGTGACAGAAAGACCTAATCTGCCAGAGACTATAGGAATAATGCAGCTAAATTCAGCAGGATAAATCATCAGGATTGAATTTAAGCACACATGCAGCATTTTTATTGTACTTGGGCCTGCATAATGAATAACAAAATAGATGGTGTGGATTAGAGAGTTACAGAGGATTTTATATATGAAAACATTAATTTCTCCATTGACAAAACTAAAATTTGCGTGATTCTTTCTACACAGTCTTCTTGTTACCTGTGATCCAAATCATCTTATCAGCTGGCCTATGTAATGCAATACAAACTTCAACACATTTGCCTATGTGTTTATCCCATGCATTCAGCCATACTGAATAGGTCTTTGGCATATGGCAAGACCAAAACTAAAACTAAAAATTACTATAAAGGGAATACGATATAAATTTTAAAAAGTATAATGGAGAAATAAATTCAACATAAAAAACAATAGTTACAACACAAGTGTGGTGTATCTAAACTTGACTGAAAATTACCATTATATGACAATCAAAACATTTTTTTTTTACTTGACTTTCTATACCTTGACTTGAGCTACGGTCCTGGAATTTGGGCAAATTCTTCTAGCACTATGCAAAAACATTTTCAGAAAGAGTGTTTGCAAGAATTTAAGGAAACAGATAAAAATGACAATGTGAAATAAGGTCACCATGTCACAGATAGTCAGATTGCCCAGCCTCAACCTCCAATAGAGCTGAAATTGTCAGGAACAAAACTGGACACTGTAAGCTAGACACTCTCTCTGGAGAGCTTTACAGAACTCCAGCAATATCTGTCTCTGTGTTCAGCTTGGTGAACAACTATTCCAGTGGTAAGAAAGCTTTGTGGACCCAAGCTCAGGGAGCTATCTTCCCACTGCATAGTGAAGCATGCAAATCTAATACTTTCAGATACTTCTTAATTTTCAAAGTGGGTTTTTTGTTGTGCTTTGGTTTGGTTTTTTGGGTTTTTTTTACTATAACCCAGAAGTTACTTTCTATATGTTTATTTTGTATTTATTTCTTTATATATTTTATACAGCTTTAATTGCTTGTGCAGGCAAACATAAATTCACCTAAAACCACACTTTTGTGCACATGAACAGTGAGAAAGAGATGTAGATCACTATGTTTTCAAGACATGAAAATAACAAAGTTTGGACAATTATTTTCTTCCTTCTATATACTAAAGATAAACTGTTGGGGCAAATACAGTTTTTCAGAAAAAGAAGAAGGATTGGAACTCAAACATATCTATGTTTGTATCAGTGTTCACTGACAGTGATTATATAATATTATCATCTCTTTCAAATATTTACCAGTTAATGAATAGTTACATTTTGCCTATGGACACTGGAAACAAAGATGCAAAGGATGCAAAAAATAAATTTTATGTTATTTAACAAGCATCAGCATTTTTTTTCCCAGACAAAATGAAATATTCCACAGGACAAGAAATACTTCATGTCCAGAAGAAAAGAAGTATCAAGGTCAGATAAACATGCATCAAAATTGCATGTCAGCTGAACAAGGCAATTCATATGTGGGTTTGGTCCCTTGCAAGTGCTAGAAAATGTTACTTTGCTTTTCCTCCATTATTGTCGCTTGATAGCTCACTGTGTTGCAGTCATTGGAGGTATTACAGAAGTGAAAAGATGATTATTGTGGCTCAGCTCATGAATGGCAACTTCCTAAGCCAAAATAGCCTAAAGGCTCAACTGAATTTAGTAGGCATGTCTCATATGTGGGGCTTGTACTAAAAAGAGGAAATGTGCATCTTGGCATCTTCCTGCTCTGCCTCTTTCCCACTATGATGAAATGATCCTATTTCCTTCCAGTGAGCAGTAAGCCTATTGAATTTAATTAAAACTTCATATAATTCTTCGACTCTATCAAGGATGAAGTGATAGCATGGTCATTTACCCCAGCAGTGAAAGCAGCACCCTGACTCTAGGCACCTCTCAACAATTCTTCCCAGGGTAATTTTGCCAGATCCTGTCTATTTCTGAACTGTGTGTAGTAGCATGATGTGCTTTTATCTCTCTTCTTGCTCTTTCTCCCCTCCTTTTGCTGCCTCTCCCTTTCATTGAAATGGCACCTAAGGAACGAATTGCCTCCTTTGTCTGAAGCCTGCTTGTTCACAATGGGGGTCTTGTTCTGAACAAACCCAGAGATGTCAGGCTGTATAAACACTCAGGGAAAGATATGTTTCATAAAGGTTCCCACTCTGGAAAATTATATGCTACTTTCAAAATGCTTTGCTACTTTCAAAAGTGTAATTATACCCTTCCCCTTAATGACTGATGTAGCATGTGTTTACACATGTTTTAGCTGACTTATGATGATACACAGAAGCACATTTTACATATGGTTTCAACAGCTAAAAGATAATGGGACCAACATTTCAACCTGTCTGTTAACATTGCCCAAGTACTTTTAAGTACAAAGTATACCTAGTGCCAGAGCTTGTCCCCTCCCTGACCCTTCCTATGTATAATAAATTACATTGGTTTTTTTTCCTCAAGTCTGCAATCCATGTCAGCTGAGCCCGGCCGGTTCTGTTAAAAATTTTTTTGTTTCGTTGGTTAGTTGTGGGGGTTTTTATTTGTTATGTTTGTTTTATTAGTAATTTTCCCTCAATATTTTCTGGATGCCCACTTGATTGTGGTAGGTTGGGCCTGTATGGTAGAGCTGAGTTTCAACCTGGAGAAAATTTTAATATTTTGGCTTTAAAGGTCTGGATGGAACAAAGGTTTAGTTACATTATTAAGGAACCTTTCAGCTCTAGGCTAGTGGCTGAATATGTGACCAAGGGCATGGTGGCTGAAAAGTATTATGCCACAGGGGGATGATGAAACAATGAGGTGACCCAGCCTCCACCCACTGCTGGAGGCGCTTGACCACCAAGCACTGCTGTCACAGTCATTGTAACTTTCTTCGCAGGTTTTGAGAAGGCATCCAAGATCTGGTTTTGGATGAAAAGTATGCTTCAGGGAGTGAACAGAAGTAAGGGCTTTCAGCACTCTAGGAAGGAGAACAGGCACAATAATTCAGTGTGTTGCCTAAACCATGACAGCCAGAAAACTTCTAAGACACAGGCATAAGTGCAACAGGGCACTTATTTCATATGTTGTGAAGAAGACACTAAACAAATATAGGACCATATGGTCTCTTGCTGTCTAGGCCTCCACAGCTGGGAACTCTACGGAGAAAAGGAGTTCAGTCTCTTGAGGGAGAAATTGTCTTGCTTCACTTCACAACTGTTCTGGCATTTCTAAAGCACCCACTAGAGAAGGTAAAAAGAAACACTTTGGTTTTGCTAAAGCAACAGCAAAAACTATTAAAAACAACAACTAAAACTACTGAAGCATTGAACAAAAACAATTGCAGAGAAATATTCCTGGTCATCTCTACTGCCACCACACACAGTCACTACAAACTCCTCTTCGGCTAACACTCTCACAGTGTTAGCATAGGCATTTCTACCTCTTGTTAACAATTAAAACACATAGACAAGTGCTTAGAACTAAAGGAGCAAATAATTGCCTAAACTGACAAAGCTGAAGGTACACATCTAGGCAAGATTGGACATCAGTCTAGCAAGTAGGATCAATGTATTTTCCCAGTTGTGTATTGACACTGGTCTTCCTCTTTCTAAGGTTAGTTAAAAAATTTTGTTATTTTCTATACCCAAACCATGGACTCGGGCATTTCTTTGTAATGTACACCCTACAGAAACGCAAAAACCTAATTTTCCTACCGATCCAAATCCATGATACCTTTTGTAAAGCTCCTGAAAGACTTAGATGTAATAAGAGATAACCTGACGTTAGTGTCTTCAGAATATAAACACTGTTCAATAAGGTCTAAGGAGATTGCCACATGATGATTTCTTCCTCATCAGTGTATTTTTCAGGCAATATACAACCTATGAACCAGAAAGATAAATTGATGTCTGAGGAAAAGAGATTAGATTCAGAGTTGGTGGGGGGTTCTATAGCTCAGCTAGAGTCAGTGGAAGTAATACCTTGCACTGTGTAACTGATTAAAACAGTTATATAACATTTACACTATAAAAACAATTAAACACACTCGCATAACATTAAGGATTCAGTGAAATTACCTCTCAGACCTTTGAAAACAGAAAACCAGTAAACTTGTCTGGGACTAATAGTGATTATTTGCTTCAGCAAGCCAATCAATCACTGAAATAGATTTAACTCACTTCTAAGGGAGAAGTGGGAAATCTTACATTCTCAGTGGTCAGTGGCCATGAACTGTTCCAAAACAGCTTTCTGGGGTCAATCTCATTTTGTGCCATGCAAAAGTCAAACAAAATCAATATTTCCCACTAACAATGTCCCATTGCTCAGAGAACAGCAATTCCCTAAGGTATGTTAATATATTTACTGCTTTCACTGACCTTAGTGGTGTTGAAGCAGTATGTATTTGAATACCTCTGATCAGTGAATTTGTAATTAAAAATGCTGCTAAGAAAATACCTTTCTCTTTTAAAATCCATATGCATCTCAAACATCAAACATGTAAAAAAAAAATCACAGAGGGTCAAGTCTGTTTAGAAAGACAGAAAACTTATTTTATTGCACCTTTTGCCTCTGCACATCTTGTGATAAGAATGTGACTTCTAAAAAGGTGCTTTATTGTAAGAATTCTTCGAATATTGATAAGAATTTGGGTTATCTTATACTTTTAATATGCTTGGCATTGTATCTATAAAACATTAAATTTTTTATCTGATGATGAACCTCTGTTAACACTTAGAAAAGTCTCAGACATCTGACTCTATGCATATGTATCTGTAATTTACATTCAGGCATCTAAAAATAAGTCTGGCATGCTCAGGTGATGAATACTACATTAGGGTGAGCTGAAGTGACTTAGTGTCTCCAAAATCCAGATCACTCACTGAATGACCTAAATACTGATTTAGATTCTTCACTTCAGACACTGTATTCTGACAACTTTGCCCTTAACTGGTACTTTCTTCTCCATACTTCTGTTGCTAAAGACACCAGCAAAAATAATCTTTCACTTGACTTTTCTCCCACTTAACTTTCCCCAACAAGTTTCCCATGTTTTCCTGATGTCCTGTTTCCTTCCCAGTCTCACTTACCAGTTTCTACACTGAAACTTATTGTTGAACATATCAAAAGATTATCCTTCAAGTTCCTATAGTTCCCCAAATACATTTTCTCTATGGCTTGAAATATTGGTTAAGCTATTAAAAAAAAATAAAATTCAGTTTACTGGACATTTTCCTGTCTTCATTCATGTCTCTCTGGCTGCCTACATTGGTTGTCAACTCTGATGGCCATATCAGGCTTTATGCAACTGATCATCTCTAAGCAGTCTGTACTCTACTGGTGTAAGCAACATCAAGTGTCTTTAGTTGTCTGTTCTTCTGACATTGTTAAGATATGACATTGTTAAGATATGATTATTAGAGGGATGCCTCTACCTGAATTAAGGTGCAAACAAAACCATATGCCAAAGTCAATAGCATGGATTTTATTTAACAGTATATGTGAGGTAGAGAGAGACAGAAAGAAATAGAATAGGGGGTGTGGAGGGGAGAAAGAGAGAGGCAGATTAAGTAGAAAGATAATCACTATCCAGTGGATCCAGATAGCATCCTGTTGATCCTCTTCATCCTGGCTTCTCAGTGGTGGGGGTCCTGTCAAACATAGTTCAGTGGGTTAATATACGGTCATGTATACGTGGGAACGCCCAAGCACCTCCCCTGTGGGGCGGAGTTTTACACTGTCTGTTCCAGCACTGTGGATTCCTCTGGTGGAGGGACCCAGAAATGAGTCTGGGGACTCTTTGGGCATCTTTGATAGTTTATAACACCTTCTAAGACGTGACAGATGCCTCTCCCGACAGATGCCTCTCCCGACAGATGCCTCTCACATCAGCATAATTTAGGGAGTTATTCCACACCAGAAGAGATGAATACCCTCACATGTCAATGTGAATTTCCTGTGTGAGTGTGACCTTTCCGGAGAGGGGGAACAAGTAGAGGGGACTGTAGTTTTACAACTGAGCCAACTTGTGTTAAGAGAGGACAATTAGCATGATAAAAAACACCATTCTGTCTCCACAGAGAGAGCCTTCTCCCTTGTCTGGCTCAAAACCTAGAGCCTCTAGCAGTGAGTGCTCATCCCCACTGCCTTATGCCAATAAGAGATTTTGCCACCACCCACAAAAAACCTCTCCTTCTACCCCTCAGGGGTGCAAACTCGCCCCCAGCAAAACACCCTTCCACCTCTTCAAATGGCCAAGTGTTTGAACCATGAACATTCTGGTCTCTCACAGACATGTAACTTTGTGCACGGATTGTCTCTGTCCTGGACTTACCTCCTTTAGAGAAGTCTGCCTTAACAGTAAGCTGGCCACCTCATGCATTCCCAGCTTTCAAGAATGTAGGTTTCATAATTAGCATTAAAAGCCAAAATGACAGGAACACATAGAGAGAGACACCAGGTTTTCAGTTGAGAGAGAGTCTGCCTACTCGCACAGTGTTTGATGTGTGGTACAGAAACAACTTGTGTCCTGGTCCTAGACTGTAGATGTCTATAATACAACTGATAATCCTTAAGTGAGCCCACAACCAGATGCCTGTCTTATCCTTTGCTGTCCATGCCAGATGGTGTTGCATAGGGTACACATTTAGCCTAGTTTTCATGCTCTCCACTGTCTTCATTTCAGAAGCATTAGGGGAATTGATTTAGGCAGTG
>JAYRBT010000093.1:37212799-37224074 GCA_036023395.1 Myiotriccus ornatus | reverse complement strand
TTGCATTTTTTTAATTTTGATTGTAACAAACAAAAACAGAGAAAAACAAAAAAAAAAAAAAAAAAAAACACAAAAAAAAGGCACAAACCCCAGTCCCCCAGCCCCTTACAATCCAAATCTATAGCTATTAACTATTTTGGATTATATGAATAAATCTAGCCTGTTGAATGCTTCAGGTTGCACAGTAACACTGCCAAAAGATGAACAGGAGAGTGCAAGCACTGTGTTTGTAAGAAAAAAGACCAGGAAATAGAAAATCATGGGGTGTGGTTCCCACAACCTCTGAATCTACTCAGTAAATTTTTTTTGTTCTTTAAAAAGAGGCAGCAATCAGTGCTGATTGAAATACCCCTGAATGCAGTTATAATGAAATTCCATTTCTCGCCCATACCAGAGTAGCAGCCATTGTTGGTAATGGTCTCCTTCAAAGCAGTGCAGTCATTGCTGCCTTGTGTGGTACCATGTGAGGCAGAGGCAGGCAATTCTTGTAGAGTTTTACCCAGAGCTTGTCTGTCTGTCCTGAAGAAAGGAGAATAAGCTATGCATATGCTGTGGGAGCAAAGAATAAGACTTGATAAAGTGCATTTTTATTTCCAAACTGGCAATTTGGGTAATTTTACTTTGCTGTCCAGGTACCTACTATGGTATTGTGTATGCATAAGGATCCATTGTTTTGCACATTGATTATGCTGGACTGTAACTTGTTTCATGATAGGTCAGTTCAAAACCCTTTTTGCTTGACATGATATAACACAACCCTGTGGATGAATCAGAAAAATTGCTGCTTTAGAGGAACACTGAGTGAGAACACGTTACTCTAATAACTGAAAATAATTTCTTTGCACTCAGTGCTGCTATTGACCTGCAGTAAGTAACAGGTGATTTTTGTTTATTGGATAAAATGCAAAAAATAAGGTCCTTTCCTTATTTAGTTCCAGTTTAGAAGTTCTTATTTGCCAGGAGGGTTTCTTAGTTTCCCATGTGATTAAACATAAAAATAAGCTTTGAATGACAGATAATGAAAGAGTATATCTGGCTGTTGTTTTCAGTCCTGATAATCTGTAGTGCTTCCTTCATCAGCTCCAAGATTCACTTCTCTCTATTAGTTTCATAGAGGTTTATGTAAACCAGTGATTTTTGTCTCCCTCTAAACTGAGTTCCCAAAGAATGAAAATATCCAGAAAACCTGTAGCTTTTCTCAGTGTGCGATGCTTTTCAGCCCTGTAAAACATTCTTTGCAATCTTCCTATTTGCTTTAAAATGAGGTTCCCTGATGGACTTGGATAGCACTACTGCATCCCACTCAGCGCAGGAACTTGGAACCCATAGTGGGCTACTCTGGATCCAGATGAGCTGAAGTGGAAGAGCAGATGGTGGTAGAACTTGGGATATGTCAAAAATCAACACCTATGTATCAACCATACATAGATGCCTGCATGAAACAAAGACGTTTTTACCAGTCACTGGGCCCTGACTGCTTTGCCTGCTACAGTGGCCCACAAAAGGTTAGGGTAATTTGTAAGTAATCCTAAGTGGGATGGATGCAGTGACATTCACACCATCTAACTTTGGGTAGCTATGGGGTGGATGCCCATAACCCAGAGAGTCATCCTTATGTAGAGAGTGGAAGGAAGACGAATTAATTCGAGACTATCTCATTCTAGTGAAGGCTTAAATAGGACAGAAAGATTTCTCCTTATATATGCTGCTTTCTCTATAGGGATGAAAAAGGAGTCCAGAAAATTAAGTTTGGTGTACATACATACACACACACACACACACACTTTCCAAACATCTCGAGTTACTGGGATGAATCCACCAAGGTTTTTGCTGCACGATTCCAGCTAAAATCAACAGGACTGACATGGCAGAAACTTATCTTGACAATGTACTACTCTAAGAGCTGTCAGAGTAAATTAGCAGCAAGAGGAAACATTTTCATAGCCCTGGTGTCCTGTCTAAAATATTGTAAGGCTTAAAAATCCACCATACGAAACCATAAAGGCCAAACAAAAACTCTTGTACTGGCATATGAATATTTAAAAATAGTACTGCTAGAGCATGATTTGACTGTGCAAGCTTAAGTAATTCTGACAGAAAAACCAGACACATGAACAGTTTCCTGACTAACAACAGAAAATTGCTTGGCAACACTTTTACATTGTAGTGGCGTTTAGGTTTCCATTTGAGTAGAAGGGCAAAGGTGCCTTTAAATATTGTGCACTAAGGAATATGTCTTCATCCAGAATGGGGCTTGTCCCTTGTGCATTCAGTAACCACACTTAAAGAGAGATCCAAGGTCCTTGGATCTGATCTCCTTTGTGAGACTATATCCTACTTGAGAAATGCAAAACAAAAACTGATGGCTAGACCCTGAAATAATTTCAAACCAGAAATAAATCACACCTTTCTAATAGTGAGGGTGATTAATGCTTTTGCAAAAACACAGTTTATGTTTCCATTAGACATAAATTAATGGGCTTACACGGATACCTAGTACATAGATAACTAGATGACATTTCGGAAGTGTGTGATACAGGATGAGGTGTGATGGGATGATCTAGTGGATCCTTCTGGCTGTGTTTCTTCAGAGATGTAATACTAGCCATTAAGGCAAAACCTCTGAGAAAAATTTTGCTTCTTTCCTTGACCTCCTTTACTCTCTGTACACAGCGTCTTACAAAACAGTGTCTCCCAGTAATGGATTCATCATCTGATTCTGCTCCCAAGGCAGCACAGCAAGTGCTGTGTAAGTGGGTGACATTTATTTTCCATGTACTTCCTTCAAGGATCCTGCCACATGCCAGCCAGTCAGCTCTCTGTGATGATTTTGCCAAATTGCCTGTTATAACTTGTTGACTTTCACAATACTGAATCAGAGCTTCTAGAAGCAGCGTATTGTCTCAGGCTGCATCATTTCCTGAGACACTTACCAAGGAAAGTTTGGACATAAGTGGGTAGACACCTATTGGCTGCTCCCCTCATTATGATGACTGGATCCTTGTGCCTTGCAACGTTCAACTTCTGCATTTTTTCAAACCTAAGTGATCCAGAATTCAGGTGCCAAGGGTCAATTTCCTCCAAAAGAAGAGGGAATAATGGAACTGCAGAGTAGTGCATTACATTTAAATTATTTGTGCTAGGTGAAGAAAATAGCAGTTGGAATTTATCTCCTCACATAAAAAAAAAAGAAAAAAAGAAAAAAAAAGTTTCTGTAGGTCATTTGTTAATGAAAAAGTTCCAGAGGCATGACAGCCTTAAAAATGGGAAACTATCTATCTCCTACTCTTAGGCTCAGACAGGGGAGATCATAAGAACAGCACTGAGACAGAAGTGAGAAATTCTTGAGACATCACGCTGAACAATTTTCTGGGCCAGCTGTTTCAAATATTTGAAGAAGTCATGTTCTTTGGTTTGCAAATTTGAAACAGATGTAATGACCTATCTGATTTATAGTTAGTCTTAATGGAGAGCAGACCATACTTTCCCACAACAACCAAGGAATGTGAGAAAGCCTGTGAGGTATACTTTTTCAAGTAAAGTCTGCCATCAAGACAGTAGGATTTTTGTTTGTGCTACTGGTCAGATTTGTGTTTAAAGTGCTTCATCATGGAGAACTTTTTATTCTGTAATGTCTTTGGGTCTTTTTTTTTTCTCAATTGTCCGTAAGTAGAAGATAGATTCCACATGTACCTTTTCCTTGATACCTGCCTGAAACTGCTCAAAGCTGAAAAGGGAACTGCAGTTCCCAGTTTCTCATGGAGCTTTTCCATACTCATGGCTCCAACCCAGTGAAAATGCTGCAGGAACGTGTGTGCTAGATGTCACTGAGCTGGCTATTTTGTTTTCATTGGGTCCTTCACAGTGCACATTTAAAGATGCAGTCTGGCTCTGAATCTTTAGCTAGTCAGAATACAATTCTTCAAATTAATTGATCTCATTTCCTGCCAGGCTTCTGTGCTTATTAGCCAATATGATGCCAGCTGTAGTTCCTTAAGTACATCAGAAACAAAAGGCTATTATTTCTGGCTAAATTCCAGTAGGCTCATTACCTTCTGCCTCTTTTAAAATTCCCTCTCCAATTATACCGCATAAGATTTTTTTTTTTTAATTCCTTATACTGTTTTTTTGTATAGCTGTGTTCCATGTGTTATCTTCCACACCAGAAGAGGCTTCATTTAAACAACAAAGAAAGTAATCTCTCAGAATACAGAAATCCAACATATACTGTTTTTTAATTTTGAATTTCACCATCAATATTAGCCAGGATTATAATCATTTATGTATAATCAGGTCTGCCCTGCATTTTGGACTGCTTAGATGAAAGGTGCTGTATAAATTTCATTAGATGCAAAAGCTGCTTCTGGAGGTGAATGTGTAAGACATCTAGAGGAGTGAGCCTTCAGATCAGAGTAGCAGGCCGTCTCTTAGCTGACAAATTAACTTCTCTGACAAGGGTTAGTGGTCAGTACAGTGTGTTCTAAGAGAAAATATCCCTCCCTTGCAACAGATGAATTTGTTTGCCCCTATTAAAAGATATTTTTAAGCAAAATATATAATATCTGAATTAGATTTTACAAAAACGAGACACACCATAAATAATCATATTGCTTCAGGCATGATGAACGACGCTTTGTGTGACATTATTGCCTTGAACTTCATGGACTATGAACAGGCACACAGTGCAATCTATAATTGAACTAAAGTGTGTGAAAGGGTTTGTTACAAGGCTAATATGGTAATGAGTATAATTGATGAGTTTGCTGAAAAATAACTCCCGTGAGCACAGGAATATATTTCTCGCATTTTTGGCGACCTGAAAATAAAAAAGGGAGGGTAGGAATCCTCGTTAAATGTGGTTTTAAGCTGTGTAGTGTTCCCTCACCCTTTCCTTCAGACCATCTCCACGAACTCAGGCTTTGGCTTGGTGCCCGAGGTCGGACTGGCCACAGCACGCGTCGGGCAGTCAGCAGAGGGCAGTGCAGAGCTAAGGCTGAGCCGCAGCCTCAGCCCTGGCACTAAATTTTACTTGTTATTAAATAAATTCATAGGGCTAATTTAGCCTCAGAGGAAATTAAACTGCTAATTACATGTATATAAGCCACTGAAAATGGACCCAGTTGTTACACCAAATAATAATAATAATAAAAAAATCTGCCCCACTTTGTCTCTCATATTTAAAATATGCCATTACGGTCATGGAGATGACTTTGAGATTTTTTTTAGGATTTTATGCATGTGCATGCCTCTGTGTGTGTGTGTGTGTGTGTGCACGTGCGTGCATGTGTTTATAAGATTGTGTGTCTGTACGAGAGGGTAATCCAACCATTTCCACAGTCCATCTCCTGCTGAGTAAACAATAGTGCTTTTTTTTCCTCATTCATTTATCCAAGCCAATGTCTTTATAAATGCTAGGTAATATGCCCCTGGGTAACATAAGGGCAAAGCTCTAATTGAATCAGGTCAAGACTCCACACATTATCTCTGATAGCACTTTTAAAATGTAGCTTCCTCTGTCAGATCATCTGCCTCTGAATCACTGTATTGGAGATAATTCTGACATTAAGAAATTAGCACTGGGGCTCTTATAAATATACAGATCCAAGAATTATTGGCTGGTGATGTCAAGCTTTCACTGATCTGTTAATAATCCTTAGAGATGTTAAAAACCATCTCACCAAGATCAATGGATGTCTTAAGACTTAAAAATGCATGTAAGACATAAAGAAGGATAAACATCTGGTGTTTTACATCACTTGAAAGACTTTGGTATCATGAAATGCCTATTCTCTTCACATGCCTGCTCCTTTAAGACATTTGAAAACAGAGCCGAAACCACAGTGCAAAGGAGCAAAATAGGTTTATTTATTCCATGCTACAGATTTAGCAGCCTGCATAACTAAAGGATCAGACATTAAAACATAATTGGTCACTCACCCTTGCATCACCAATATGAAGCTGGTCTGATTGACACCTGTTTCCAAAAAAAATTATTTGGGAATATCCTGTCCTCACAGTGGCAGAGGGCTCCTGGCACTAAAGTACTCACTTTCCTGTGTGTCCCCCTTAACAGCTCTGACAGTTTCATGCCTGGAAAGATCACCAGTTTGTATCCACAGGCAGAACCACAGAGGCACATAAAGAATGTTCAAAATCATGGAAATGCACTGTGTTTTGGTATGCATCCCTTGGACATCCCACCTCACATAGTTTAGTCATGCTGGAAACAAGTGATGAATCCAATCAGCACCATAAGATTGTCAGGGTTATTTCTTAGGTTAAAAGATTAACATTTAACACTCTTTTGCTCTCAGGATGAGAAATTTTGTCATCTGAGAAGACAAAAGCTTGATGTATGCCCAGATATGCCAGAGGTATGTATCTCACATGTATATTTTTCAGTTTGTTCTTTTAAGTCTTTTAAAGGTTTTTTTAAAAGATAATAATGATCTATTTTACTTACCCATCAAGAGCTTTGAACTGAAGGCTTTTTTCCTGAGTATATAGCTAGAGCATTAAGGGCAGTATGGGTAGAACAGCCAATCAGAGTAATGAGTCTCCACTGCTTGAGAGAGTGAGATTAATCTAAATCAAATACTTTCCACTATGGCAATTTTAACTAATTCCCTCATGAAAGTATAAAAGATATGTGAAACCCCTACAGTCAGCATAAACCTCCTGGTAGGGCTAGACAGGTAATACCTTTTAAGCTTGTTAATGTCTTATCCTGCTGGTTTCTTCAACTGACTCAAAGAATAGCTGAGTACTTCTCAACCTGTCATTACAGAGGAAAGCAACTTTCAGCATGCAGATGGAAAGGGTGATGCTGTGTTTTATATATCATGGTTTGATAATACCAGCATGGCTACTGCCCTCTGGACTGATGTAATTAGTGCCTTTATTAGTTTTCCCAATGCATATGTAATACATAGACAGAAATATTCATGAAGGAAATTTCAAAGGGAGAGGCTTATTTATTTATTCACCTATCAGTTAAATGCTGCTCTTGAACATATATGTATGCAGGTCTGTTCACAAAAGGGACCATAAGCACACCTGGCCTATGGCAAACAGGTATTGCTTATGAAAATGGAAGTACTACCTTACAAGATGGGTTAGTTTAGTGGCAGTTCTCTCTATTTTTGCTGGAGGTGCAATTTCTACCTGGCGATTTAAACCTCTTGCAGTACCAAAATGCATGGTTTGGCATTGTTTTTACAAGCATAGTGTTTTATGAGCTCTGAGCCCCAGAGTCTCAGCAGTTGTACAGCAGCAGCAGTAGAGCTACACTGATTTACATAATCTGAGAATCTGTCTTTTTCCCCTCTGAGGTTCCTCTGATCAGTGTTAAATGAAGATTAGCACACAGAGGAGTCTTTGCAAATCTGAACATTACAAACGAAGGAACAGGAGAGAGGAAAGGTTAAGAAATACATTCAGAACCATGCAGACAGAAAAATTAAGTGTATCTTTCATCTCATGATTTTTCCCATTCCAGAAAAAAAATCAGTCAGGATGTCTCTCCAGAAGAAAAGCAGTGCAGGGCATCTTACAAATGTGGAAGGTGCTGCTTTCACTGTAGTAGAAGTTTCACACATTGTCCTTCTCATTTTCAGTCACTTCAGTTTGTCTCCAGTCCTACCATAACAGAACAACTCCATGCTGGGAGTTCGCCATGGCCCTTCTGATGATGCCACTGAGCCCTTCTACCAATAAAACCTGCTGGGGTAATATACAAAGCCACGAAGAATGTGCCTAAATGCTTGTTTATGTTTTATTTCTTGTTGTTCCTAGTTTGAAAGGGGGAAAAATGCTTAACAAGAACTGAAATATTTGCTCCTATTAGAAATGCATGTTATTATCCCCAGGTTCTCTAGTTATGGGGTGTGGGGGGCTATTGTTTTATTTGGTGGGGGAGGGTTCATTTTGGTTTGGGTGGGGGTTTTTTGTTTGTTTTGGTTTTTTTTGATTCAGAGGTAATTGGAGGAGAGCATTATTGAATTCTTGTTGTTTTTCTTACTGCTTCTGCTAGACACAATACTCCAGAAGAAACTCTCCTATAGACATTTTGATAATGCTAGGACAGACTTTCTATGCTAAAAGCTATTATCAGGCAAGGCTAGCAATTTAGCAAAGTAATCTTTATATACTGGACATTGTGTCAGAGTTCTTACAGAAGAGAGTTTTTAGCCATTGAATTTTAAGATATTTCTTTGTCTCTATCAACCAACTTGATTCTTGCAAATGTGTTAAATAAATGTCTATGATTCTTGCAGGACATAACTAGACAGTATATAAAGTCAGAATAATGTTAAGATTTTAAGCTATTGAGACAGATAGATAGATAGATAGATAGATAGATAGATAGATAGATAGGTAGATATTCCATGTCTATTAAGAATTCATACCTTATCTCCTTACTTACTGAGGGAAATTATTCATAAATCCACTGTGAACATATAAGTGCTATTTAAATACAACGTGTGCACCACCACTTTCTCCTTTTGCCTTATAATGCTTCCAGGTGTAATCTGCTTTAAATGCAGCCACATAGTGGTTGGGAAAAAGGTTTAAACCAGCTTTAAAATCTGTAAAAAAGCTGCTTTGCTTGGACAATTAAAAAAAAAAATGAATTTTATAGGAAAAGAAGGGTCTGGATGACTGGGAATTGAAAATATTCCGAATAATTCATCTGCGTTGCTTCCTTGGATAACCTGTATTTTTGGTAACAAACTCCCTGAACGAGTATATTCATTTCTGTAAGTATCATGAGTTCTGCTCTCAGAGTTCATCCAAGAGACACTGAACGCTTCCACCTAGCCTTTAGGTCACATTCTTCTATGAAATACCTTGAAAATCTACCAGGAAAAAGTTCTTCCTCCCAGCACCCTAGCTGTCCTGACATGCTTTAGCCTAGAAAGAGCTGAATCAGATGGAGCTGCTGTCTGCATTTCATACACCTCATCTGTGTCTTGGTATCAACTTCTTCTGTTCCTCCCAGTTCAACTGAAGTGAACTATTGTTTAGGAGACTATGGATCTCATAAATGGTCCATTCAGGAAAAGACTGAAATATGTTCTTCCAAAAAGCTATGGGCAGATAACTAAACTGCGGATAGGGACTAGGACAAATTCATGTGCATTTCATTTCAGTAAGAATCATAGGGAGAAAAATTAGATGAATCCAAGTGGAAAAAGATAATTTAGAATACGAGGATATCTTCTTCTGCATATCAGACAATATTGCAGGGTAAGAGAAACAAAGGCCATACTTAGTTGTATCTTCTGAAGAAAACTAGCCGAGGGAACTAGTTCATCACACAGGCTACAGAAACTAGGGCATATGGGGTCTGTTGCTGAGAAAATATTTTCCATTTCCTTAATCACAGAATTCTGGATAAGTTGAAGCAAATGTAGACAATGTAAAAGGCTACTGAAAAAATTAGTTTAATAGAAATATTTCAGGATATATTTCAGCCATGTTGGGGAAACCTAAACCTGGGGAAAATAAAAATCTTTTCATATAATTGATACATTGCAGACAGTTCTTCTGCCAAAATAATTTTTACAGGTTTACTAAAGAAAATTGTGTTGCTCACAATAGTAGTCTTACAATCAGAATTATTTTTTTTTAAATAAAATTACATCTTCCTATGGTATCAATAACAATTATTGTCTACTTTACTTGCATCAGCTATCTCTATTTGTAACACAGCATAAAAGGAGAACATGGGTTTTCTCTCCCTTGATTCTTCAGACGGTGTAGATCTTCTCTTGCGACCTTCGTCCACAGATTACCCAAACTGTATTAAAACTCTTAATTTCAGATTTTAACTTTAAGGCAATGAGAAACAGACTGAAAAATTCAACTCTATTAGAGTAAATATAGGTCTTCAATAAATACGCATTTTTTCCTTCTATTTCTTATATCTGCCTATAAGCTCAGGATTAGGTCTTTTCCAATTGGAAAACCCAGGAAGAAGGTTTTCTTTCTTTTTTTGCATCTGTTCAAACTCCCACCCTCTTTTTGTGTCTATGATTTTTCTGAGGTTTTCCTATATCAAAGATGGTGCAGTACTAATGACCTGGAAACTTATTGCTCATTAGACTCCCAATGTGAAGTCTTCCTCTCACTCTCTGTGCTTGAGCTGCTAGGATCATTCCTTGGGATTGTTCCTGACTGGTGAACCCCTGGCACACACACAGATACTGGAATATTTTTCTTTCTATTTTCTAGGACAAAATCTCCTTCTTTAACTGTGGCTTTTTCAACTTCCCTATTTCTTAAATGTCTGCATAGTTACCAATACATGAAAAGTGTTGTTTTGTCCTTAACTTTTAAATTACAGAAAAATTGTAGCTAATTTTTCATTGCCACAGCTGTGGCCCAGAGAAATTGATCACTGAAGTTACAAGAGAAGCCTTTGCCAAACCCAGAAGCGTAATGATAGCTCTTCAGCCTCAGTTCAGCATCTCAACCACAAGGCAATCATTCCTGCCTCATATAGAATCTTTTAAATAACTGTAATTAGTTGCTGCAGCAGTTTCCGGTTTATCAAAAGCAATAAATAAATAAATAAAATGCACATTTCCTGAATGATTGAAATCCCACCTTTCAGTCTCAGTGGGTAAATATGATGCACATCATCTTACTCTGAGTAGTTTTATCAGGCATGATTGATTTGATAATAGGTGGGTTTCATTTTAATATCAGTGACAATGGAGGGAGAGTAGAAGAGAGTAGTACAGTATATCAGGTATTTAACAAAGACAGCCTGAAAATCGATAATAATCCTTCACCTGTGGCTCAAATTTTCAGACAAGTTAAGCAGATGAGTGGCCCATAATGTCACTCAGTAGTATTTGTCTGTTCATAGGCTCACTCTTCCAGTAAATGAGAATTGTTGTTGATTAAAAATCCATTCTAGGGATGCCCACCAACATATTAAGTAGTTCTATCTTCCCAGTGGAGCAAAAGTATTAATCTTGGGGTTTTTTTGGCCTTTATTCAGCACAGTTGATCTCTCAACACACACTGAATGGAATTCCTAAATGGAATTGTTACCTGTGAGTCCTTGGGAATGGCGGGGAGTGGGTGATACATCTGAAGGCTGTGCTGCTATTCAGCAGAATCTTGATAGGCTGAACATTTGGGTAGACGTTCAACAAGGTCAAGTGTAGGGTCCTGAACCTGGGGAGGTGTCGTGGTTTTGCCCACCAGCCCGTCCCTGGGGCTGTGAATGGTTTTGCCCAAGTAGATTTCCGGACAAAACCCA
>JAYRBT010000093.1:37107402-37125157 GCA_036023395.1 Myiotriccus ornatus | reverse complement strand
TGGTAGGCCACAGATTGATTATATCTATGAATAGCTGTCTGAGATCATGCAGCAGATGCTGAGGAAATGAATTTGAGAATACCAGAAGAATTACAAGTATGAAAGGCAGGAGCATTTCTTAAATGGATAAGAAGAAAGTAAACAATCCTTATGGATACCTCATGGATATGATAAGCCTCAGTGAGTATAAGGGAATAGTTGAGAACAGAGCTAAAGATCAAGCATTTTATTTTTCCCTGGAATATTAAATGTGAAGGATACTTCTGGACAGTGAAAGGTGTTGGCATTTCATGTCTTACTTGCCTTGGCTAACAAAGATGAGGTTTCTGGCTTAGACACAACCAAGCTTTCAGATGTATTCTGAGGTTTAAAAAGAAGAACCCCAAACTACTTTTGTTTGTCATTTCTTGAGCTCATGGCTTTTTAGTATAATAATTAGGATGAAAACTGACTGTCAGTGAAACACCTGTCAGCACACGAGTATCTGAACTTGGGTTAGTCTAGTGACTGACAGATTGGGTACACTTTTCACAGATCACATGATCTTCTGCGCTGGAAGGGACCCACAAGCATTATTAAGTCCAACTCAGCCTGCATATTACAGTCCCAGTAATCACACCGTGTTCATGAGAGCACTGTCCAAACACTTCTTGAACTCTGCCAGGTTTACTCAATCCTATTAGTTTGGAGCTTCTGCTTATGACAATTAGGTTAACGGTGACTACTGTTTGTTAAAATACTCATGATGCAGTCTAAGTCCAAAATAACGTCTGAAATTATTCTATATCCCAAAAGCTTGGAATCATGGTAAGTTTTCTGAAGCTTGCTATTGAATTATGGTCTTGGAATGCTGTTTCAGATAAAAGAGGGAAAGAGAGAAAGTCTATGAAGGATACTTTTCTATTATCTATTCAGAACTTTTCTCAGACTACTTGATGAATTAAAAAATTTTTACAATCTAGAAGTAATTTATCGAATTTGGGGTTTCCTGGTTTGTTGTGGTTTTGTTTGGTTTTGTTTGTTTGTTTGTTTTTGTGGGGTTTTGTTGTTTTTGTTGCTGTTGTTTTGTTGGGATTTTGTGTGTGTGTGGTTTTTTTGTTTTGTTTTTGGTTTTTGTTTTTGTTTTGTTTTGTTTTTTCCCAAAGAGATGCCCTTAGGAGTTTCTCTTGAGGCTTTCTGATCTCAGTGAAATTGTAAATATTGTTTATGGAAATTAGCATTTCTTCCAAAAATTTTTAATCAAAGATAATTTTTTTAACGAAAAAAATATTTTTACAATAATGTAAAAAATAACCACGCTGATGGAAAATATTATTGTCTAGTTTCTTTTTTGTTTGTTTGTTTTGTTTATCATATGCAAGGAAAAGAAATTGGATCCAAGTATCAAGATCAAGAAGAACTAATTTGTAAAGTGTAACAGTTTGATGCATATGCTCATGAGGGGTTTTCCAAATTCTTCGTAAGTTGGTTGTCAGCCTGAATTAATTCTCAAATAGCTCTGAAATGTCATGGATAGGTATGATGATGTCCCTAAACTGTTTGGTTATAATACGTAGAAACAGAGACTTGAAGGACTAGTGGTTTGCTCAATATAATAATAGTTTGTGAAAGTGCAGAATTGCAGAATATTTTTCATACTCCTGTTTTGTGTATGAAAATATGAAAATATTTTCCTTACTCTTGTTGCTTTCCAGTATATGGATTTTGAAGATAAAGTGGGAAATAATAGTTTTTGAGTGCTTGAATGTGCATTTGTTTTTCCCTTTTGATCGCTGAAATAAGTACACATCTTTCATCTTTGTGGGTTTTGTTTTGTTCTCTTTTTTTGATGAAACAACATTTAAATTGAGACATTTAAATGTACTTTTAGCAACTCAGATGCTTGCTTGCATTGTTTTAATGTGTATACTGGTCATCAGTAATTCACAGCGGTTAATGCACATTCTACCAATATTTTTTCCTTGTCTTTTGTCATTGGTTGCTACAGTCAGTTTTTCAGCATATATAGGTGGAGTATCTGAAAAGTTCAGCTGTTGGTCAAAGACGCATGGTTGGCTCTGTATGAGCCAGTCTAGTATGAAGGACAGCTTACCCATGTTCAGCCAATCTGCCCTCTGTACTCATCTGTTTGCATGGTCACTAGCTTAGGAATCTGTGTTCCACAATCAGCTGTCACCAGATTTCTTTTATTCTTTATAACCTCCTTGTCCTTCCCTATGATTTATATGTATTTCGCATGTCATATTTCTGTTTTATCCAGACACATCTCCTTAGCTTTGCTGTCTGGCTGTTTATTCAGGCTAGCAGATAATTAACAATATGGAGGTGAAAAACCTTTTGTGTTTTAAAGAGCACTGTTTCTCCACATTCACCTAATCAGGGCTTCTTTGTCCCTAGGTCATTACCAATTATTTCACAGAATGGTTTTCATACGCGTATGTCAGATGGCCTCAGCAGTGGACTAAATATGAGAGTCTGTGTTTTGTTTTGAACCATCACCTTGGGATATAACCATCATAGACACTAGAGTTACCATCCAGTTATACTCTCCCTCTTTTCATAAGGATCTATTTTTTACAATATTTTTAAGGGAGATAGAACAAAAAAAAAGGAAAAGCACAGTGCCCTAGCATCTCTTTATTCTGGCCCCTGTAACTTTCCCTAGTCAGCATCAGATGTTAAAATAGTCATTAAAAAGCATCTCAGTAAAGAAAGGGTGAATAAGCTCCTAAAAAAGAAAGTAAACGAAAGGCAAGAAGACCTGGACTGAAGATCCCCTGCACTCTGATCTAGTGTTACTTTGAAAAAAAGTCGCTGTAAACCCTAGTATCTACTGCTTATTTATTGAAACAAGTAAGCAATTTCACCACTCTTTGCTGAGTATAAAATATAATGCAAACGGTGAGAATCTTTTGTAAATTTCACAAGTATTATTGATGTTTGTGATACTGAGTTTAGGACAGAATGAGAATGTTTATGGGGTTTTTGTCACATCTTACTTTATGACAAAAGGAGCCTTGAACTTATTATATCAAACATTTGCTGGATTACTTCTACAAAAGCACGTACTTGCCTCTCAATCCAACCAAATGGATAAAAATGCAGTCAGTGAGGAAACTGATCCATAAACAGAGAAGAATAGCAGTTTTTCAGCTCAGAGCTCCTTTAACACAGTGTCATAGCAGAGCTGGACCTAGAAGGGAGAAGCTGTCCTGCTAGTCCCTGAAAGCGCAACACTTTATTCAGAATATCCCTTAAATCGTAGCAGAACAAATGAAAGTAATAACTAACAAGACCTTTAGTACTTCTAACTTCAGGTGGCAGTTTGCACTTTTATTATTTCTAAAACAGCTTTTAAGATGCTTTGCATCTCATCTGCAACGTTTTATGTACCTCTTGGTCAAACTTTGATTGAATTTCTTATTTTCAACTGGTTTACTCTAACAATTATCCATAAAATTCAGATCAGACTCCTGTCTCAGTGATGTCAAAGTTAAATCTGCGATAACTTCCATGAGTTATTCCTAATCTACCCCAGCTAGAAATCACTCTTAGAATCTCATCCTCACTGAAACTCATTATACCAATTATGTGATGACAGCATTCGTCAGTTATTTATTCACTACTTCTATGAAGAATTAGTAGATACATGATGATGGACTTCTCTTATAGACTAGGCAGCAAGGCATAAATTAATAATGACATATTTACTATATTGTTTAGCTCATAAACCATGTCTTTCCTGAGAATTTACAACCCTAAAAAGCTTCATACGGGTTTAAGTAGTACATGTGTCTCTGTGTGCGTTTTGAATAACTGAATGTGGTTATGTGATGGTTTTGGTCTAGGCCTTCCTGGTAACCAGCTCATAACCAAGGAAGTGGTCATGTACCCAGTATTCCATATGATTTTTACATAAACCAGAGTATAAATAAAATGAAGATTAGAGACCTTGCTCTCTTCTCTTCTGGTGAGGTTCGGGAGCAGTGGGTTCTTGTGTTGGTGTCACTTATCTAGAGGCTGAGGCCTGCGCAGACCTCTGGTCTGCCATGAGGGAGGAGGGAGAGTGCTGACCGTGTCTGGCGATCGTGTTTTTCTGAGGGACGTGGTGAGATTTATTTTGCTAGTTCTTTATTTTGCTAGTTCTTGGGTTTGACTGTGTGTATCTGTTCTGTGTCCCTTTTTGTCCCTTTTTCCCCTTTTTCTTTCCCTGCGAGGGTGTTTGGATTCCCTTTGCTGTGTACATAGCATTTGAATTTTATATAACTGTAATATATGTAAAAATATATATTTTTATATAATTAGATTGATTTCAGGTTCTTCAATTTTTATAGGTTTTTTTCCTTTGCCCTAAGGGCAGAAGGGAGGGAGAAAGAGTTGTTACTGTGAGTTTGGGCATTTGGCAGGGAGCCAGGTCCGAACCGTCACAGATTACATACTATTTCACACCTTGAAACATTATTATTTCTTTATTATGTTTAGGGCTTAATGGCAACTCTTTGTGTTCACAAGTATTAATCATCCATGATGTTAGATACCAATGGTCCTATCTCCAATGCCATTTATCATGGAGTAGGCTTCCTTTGTGTTCTTTGGGTTCACTCATCCTTACGCTTGAGAATGCACCCCTTGTACAGGGTGAAAAGTGAATGAGGTGTTGCTCTGCTTTTATGTTTTCCTCTAATGATGATCCATTGGCCTTGTATACAAAGCCACATGCAAATATGGCAGTTTTATGGGTGCTGCCTATCTTCCAAGATGGTTTGTAGGAGAACGGATCAGGGTAACTACTTGGCTTTGGATAATGTTCAAATGGCTATGACACTGTTCAAATGGACCAAGCTTCATAAATGTATAGAACATGGTATAGTTCTTCTAACTGGCATACTATTAGTCCAATTTTCTGTCTTCATTAATCTACCTCTTTTTTTTAATATTTATTTGGGTAGGAGGGAGCTGGGTGGGATTTTTTGGGGTCCTAATTACTGGTAGAAGGAAATGAATGCAAATAATTCATCACCATTGCCTCAGTTGAAAGACTACCCTGAAATTTAAGAGACAGCTGAAATTAGCTTGTGAGGACAGGCACCGTTGGACCAAGTATCTGGTTTACACATTTGGAATCTCAGAAGAGAGCAACTCTCTTTCAAGCAAGACATTCTGATGCTTACAGACTTTGCAACATTAACAGACTGAGATAGCAAGTGTTTTAGACAAAGTCAGGATAAGTTCTTCTGTAAAGGTAAATGAAGGTGACACAAGAAATTATATAGAGGACCACAGGTTACTTAAAGACGACTAACATATCAACTTAATGTGATCATTGTATGGAATAATTGCACTTTATGTCAGCAGTTCCAGTGGCATGGTCTTCATCAATGAGATGTTTCCCACCACCAAAAATCTGAAAGCATGTCAGTCCAAACTTCTGTGCAAAATTGTAAAATCAGTTACACTGTATTAAACAACCTTTTATTTTTTTCTTCTTTGCCTCTGATCACAGAATTGGATACTAGTGCCATTTGAGTTAAAGAGAATTTATCGATCCGCCATTTCCATGGTATAATGTTTGCATAGTTGTCATATGCACAGAAAGGACTATATCACTGGCAGAATAGAGTGTACAGGTAAGCTTCTGGCAACCCAGGAGACTCCGAGAATACATGAAGGATAACTTCTTTATTTAAGGTGATAGACAGCCCTACCAAAGGGGTTGCAATACTGGACCTGATGATCACCAAAGTAAGCAAACTGACTGAGGACATCAAGAGGGTTGCGTGGGTAGAATTTGCAGTCCTGAGGGATATAGATCAGGACCCTGAATTTTAGGAGGAGGTGTTAGTCAATAGGACCTCCTGGGAAAGTGTCCTCAGGAACAAGAAAACAGAACAGAGCTGGTAGATCTTCAAGGATTCTTTTCATAGAGCACAATAGCTCTCAATCCCCATGCGTAAGAAGACAGACAAGGATGGCAAGACACTGACTTGGATGAGTCAGTACGTGCTGGTCCAACTAAAGGGCAAGAAGCAAATGCACAAGCAGTGTAAGCAGGGGCAAATAACCTGGGAAGAGTACACAGACACAATCCAGTTGTGTAGGGATGAGGTGAGGAAGGCTGAAACATGGCTGGAGGGGAACTTGGCAAGAGATATAAAGAATAATATGAAAGTCTTCTGCAAGTATGTCAGCTACAATAGAAAGTTCAAAGAAGGCATAACCCCACTGATGCGCATGAGTGGCAAACTGATAACCATAGACAAGGAGAAGGCTGAAGTTCTCAACAATCTTTTTGCCTCGATCTGCACTGGCAATCTCTCTTCCCTCACCTCTCAAAGAGTTAGAATGGAAGAAGTACAAGTACTTCAAAACAGCTATCCCCAGAAACTGGGTATCACAATGGAGAAAGTCCTTGTCTTGAGCTGGAACAGCAAATGTTACTCATGACAAATGCTGTTCTCTGTTTAATTTTGAAAAAGAACCTGACTTTCTTTTACTTGCTGTTGGAGTACCTGACTTCAAAACGTAGATCCCCAGTTTTTGCAGAGATGTTGGACAGCCACAGAAGGATTAATTGCCCTCATCAATTCTTCTACCATGTTTCTTTTATGTTTCTCCTGTGGTTGCCCAGGACTCTGAAAGCTTGGTAACTTTAAGAACCTCAGTGCATATTACGCTGAAGTATCCTATTTGTCCCACATGAAAGGTGTTATCCAATAGACATTTTTAGTACATTTCTGCCAGGTCATACCTGGAGCAACTTAAAGACAGCTAGATCTCTGACCAATGCTCAACAAGAGTATTCTACCAAGATTTTTAGATATCAGGTTCTCTAATACTTGGATCATAAGAGGGTGTTTGAACACAGTTCCTGGGAGATGACCCTGGCCATTACACTCAAGGATATTCTTATACTGTCTTGTCCTGTGTCAGCTTCTTTGAAGCATAAATATTCACCAGGAGGAGAAAAAATGTGTTTTCATGTCATTATGTGCAGGGTTTCTATGGGAGAGAAAGAAGATAGGGATTCCAATTTCTTCTCTAGAAAGCACTTAAAACCTAACCCCGAGTACTTTAAACAGTCAAGTCCAAAGCCTCTTCCTCTCCTAATTTTTTGCCTATTTCATTATTTCTGTGATTTCGTATTCAAGTTTACTTCTTTGCTTTATAGCCTTCATTAATTCCAAATGATGAGTGAAGTTAACGAGAAATTTTCATCCCACTGCGGTGCAGATTTAATGCTTGCTTAACAACATAGAAAAAGTCTGTCTCATATTGAGAGCAAAGAGAATGCACAGGCTCTTCCAAAGGTAAGGGTTATAAAAATAAATTGCCAACATCTTCACCACTGTGTGTTTCTCAGGGGCCAAGCTGCCACTAGTACATTATGCATGTTGGTTTTTTAAAGATACTAATTATTTTACATTATGTTTATTAAGCCCTCTAAATCATTGCTATTCATCAGCCACCCAAATTTCTCAAGTGCAAGCAAAAGAAATAAAGGTCATCCATGGCTTTGACATGCTTGATGAATATGGTCTGTATAACATTTACCACAACTCAGAACAGAAGCCATTATTTCAGCAAAGCCTGTTACTGTTCATTAGTACAAAGAGTGTGCAATAAATACAATGAAAGATTGCTCAGTTTACTATATCTTAGTCATCCAAAGCAATTCCATGAATAACTACAGGGATTTGTCTTTGAATGACTTATTTGCTTGCTGCCTAATAAATAACATGTAATTAGGTTAATATATTGTTTCCTAGTTATGCTAGCCATGTAGTGGAGGAAAGTAAAAGGGTGATTTCAGATATGAAAGAATAGTAGATAACTTGAACACTACCCCTTCAAATACTTGGACTCATTATGTATGGCTTAAACTGCTGGGAGGTCTGTGTGTAAAGGAAAAGCAGGAAATAACCTTAATGAGTTCTTTATTACTCAGATCATGAATTATTATACAGGTAATATAAAACTGCAGCAACTGTTCGGCATGTAAAATTTTCTTCTGTTTGAATAAGGCACCCTTGATGACCTGACACTGGTGCATGAAAATACATCGTGCAAGTTCACAAGACCGGACATTTTACTCAATCTATCAACATTTTTTTCAGGAACTCATGTATTTCAGGATCAACAGTGAATGGATGTCTATTCTCATCAGCTGGTTGCACTGGAAATAAATGTTTGATGAAATGCCCTGAAAAGACCTCATGGCACTCAGAGGAAATGCTTGTTTACCATGTGAATGTTGAACAGGCTGAATGCCATGAGGAATGAAAGCAGTGGCCAAAAAAAAGCAGAAGACAATAAATTTAATTAGTTTTTTTTTTTTGTTGAAGGAAACAATTAATTTGAAGTCACTATTAATATTTTAAAGATTAAAAACTAGTTCAGTAATATACTTGCATACTACCATCCTGTTTTATAAGAGTGGATATGGAAAACTTAGGAATGCTTTTCAGGATTTTGAGCCAGTGCGTATGTCCCTTATGCCAATTTTAGAATTCTCTTAAACTGCCCACTGCAAATCATCCAGCGTATGCAGAGCTCAGTATGAGCAACAATGAGGAACAGTGATCTTTAGGTATCTGAGTAGATGAGTAGTTTTCTCTTAGTCACATGCATTTTTTCTCATGTAGTACAAATAACTTATTTATTGCCTAATGTCATAAACTGCATGAATTCTCAAATGGGGTTAAATATAGAAAAAAGATCAAATTCAGTCATAGTTTGCAGTCAAAAACATACTCTGATGTTTTCACCAAATTTCTTTGTTCTGCCAGGGGAATTACAAGTGAGATTTAAGTAACAGTGGCACAGATCTTCTATGGCTTTTCCTTCAATAACAGTTCGTGTTTGCTAAGCCTGTTTATAAAAGATGTCAAAGATTCAATCCTTGATTTTAACCAGACTGAAAGTAATTGCCTGTGGAAGTTACCACTTCACACAACAACTGCTATTCCTGACCCATACTTCTGAGGCAGTGTGGTCCCAGTGGCTGGCAGAGGCCAGAAAACAGGATAAATTTTCATAATCAGAGCAGGCTGCCAAGGAGATTGATTTTCCTCAATAAAAGTGAAAATGGAAGCAGCTGTATCAGCTGACTGGGAATGAACTGGATTTGTCCACACTAACTTAAGTTTCTATCATCTGTGGAAGGGTCTGCCCCAAGGATAAGGTCTGTCTTGGTGGAAGGGTCTGCCCCAAGGATAAGGTCTGTCTTGATTGAAAGAGGCTTCACTGGTGGTGTCAGTTCTCTTGCTGTATGTGCCGGGTGTGGCTGAGATAGAGTTAATATTCCATATCGTAGCCCATAATGTGCTGGGGTTTTATTTTTTTGGCTGAAACACTGTTGATACACCCATGTTTTGGCTATTGCTGAAAAATACTTGAACAGCTTCAAGGTCCTCAATTTTTTTCCCTCTGTTCCCAAAGTGAGCAGGGTTGGGATGGTCAAGTAACTGAGAGAAGACACAGCCAGGACAGCTGACCAAAAGTTATCAAAGGAATATCTTATACCATAGTTTGCCATGCTCAGCAACAGAAGTTTCAAGGAAAGGATTAAGACAAGGAAGACATTTGTGGTTCTGGTGTTTGTCTTCCCAATGAACTGTTATGTGTGATGAGGCTCTATTTTCCAGGGAGTGGATGAACATGTGTCTACCCATGGCAAGTAGTATATAGACTTCTTATTTTGTTTTGCTTGCATGTACAGCTTTTGGTTCACCCATTAAACTGTCTTCATCTTGATCCACAAGATCAAGTTGGTCACTTGCCTTGTATTGTCTCCTCATCCTGCAGCCCTATGGGTGCTCAGTTCTTTGCAAGGGTCAACCCACCACAGTGTTTGGGACAGGTAACTGGCAATTTTAGAGAAATACATTGTAACTCCAACCAGAGTCCTAGGATTTCTCCAGCTTTTTTTGAATCTTGCATGGTATGTGTTTTGCACTTACAGTCTGTTCTCAGCAATTTGACAATCAACTTGTGTTCCCAAAGAGTGGCTACCGGCAACTGACTTTGCACACACTCCTTTGAACATCTAGCCCTAAGGCTCTGGCAAATGCACTAAGGCAAGGAATTTTAGAGATAACATTGTTCCTTTTGTCCTTACTTCACCCCACTAGATTTTCCAGCAACTACTAATCACTGTACAGCCTGGATCACATGCTGTTCTCCCAGTCTTATGCATTGCCAGAGGCACAAAGGGACGGATAGGAAAGGTGATCAACTCACAGTTTGAAGTGAAATGGCAGGTCAGTTCTTTAGTGGGTTTAGAATAGTCAGAAGTAGAAAATATGACTTTGGTGTGCAGTATGTGACATGTTTTGAAATCTTCAGTGTACCCAGTTTGAGAACAAGCCTATATTAACCCCTCAACTACAGTCTTTCCAAATATCTTCAGCCACTTCTCATGGACTGTTTAGTAAATGACTGATATAAGGGCATGTCTAGCCTGCTTAATAGCATTATTTAAAGCTGGAAGTTGTTATAGATTTTTAATAGAGGGCTGAATCAAACCTTAATTAAGACATACACTGCCTCATCTTCAACAGGTATTATTTATAATTAATTAATATATCAATTATTGGAAATTACTCATTTTTTATTGTCCCACTGCAAGTTGATCCTCCATGTGTTTATCTCCTGTCAATAGTGGTTTAAGACTTGTTTATTTAAATCCTCTAGACAACCATCTATTATCAATTTCACATGATGTTCTTTTAGATCAGCTGCCTGCGTGAGCAAATTTGAAATATGTGGGTGTACACACAAACACACACATGCCTATCTATTCAAGGCCAAGTTTTTTGGAAAAGAAGAATCTGAAAATCTGACTTGTAAAGACCTTCCATTACCCTCCATCTTCCTTTTATATTTTTGCACACAGTGGAAAGGACCAAGATGACCCCTCATCAGTGTTTATGCTCAATGCCAGTTCATGGGAGTTAGAGGTAGAGAACTGCTGAAGCAGAATGAGCCAGAACAGCAGAGAAGTATTTTCTTAAATATTTCGCTAAGGCACTGTAATGTAGTACTTATATTAGTGCCTGTGTTAATTCCATATTTATTAGCTACAATTCAACAAGGTAATCAAGTAAGGACATAATGCAACACTGTTCACAGTCCCACTACTTCATCAGCAATAGCTACTAAACTTGAAGTTAAGCATATGTTTAACTAACTTACTGAGCTGCCTCTTTAGTGAATATGTTTTATTTAAGGTTATCGAGAGTTAATAATTTTCCAAGCTAAGTATTCTCCCTTCCCTCCAGTTCCCTTCATATCCTGTGTTTGCCACTGTCCATGAAACAATTAATCAAGGGGAGAGAAATGTATTTTCTAATTAACACAGACAATGTAAACAGAATAGTTGCATTCCTTAAGTGCAATAAGACAGCTAATTGTTTCCTCTCTCTCCAGTGTGGGACAGACAATTGCAGAGACAGAGAGAAAAGCTTTCTCCATCACACAGAAGGGGTTGTGCACCATTTATCAAGCTGACTGCTCTGTCATATCAGTGGAAGGACCCTGGAGAGCCCTGACCATGAGATTGAAGGTTGGTACCAATTTACTGCAACACAAATGCATTGAACAGGAAAGAGAGAGCTTCTAATCTCTTCAATTTTCTTACATTACCCTGAAGGCTAGGGAATTAAATGAAACAGTAGCTGGTGACAACTTCAGAGGATCCTGAATGCATGACAGGAGAAGTACTAAAACAGTTCAATAGTTTTATTTTATATGTTACACACTTTATACATTTATATGTTTTATATACATTAATCTTAACCCTGCAGAAAGAAACAGGTCAGAAAAGACTGCCTCTTGGATATATGGATATATGGACATATGAGAAGGAGAAAAGCTTACTGAATTCAGTATCTGTCTGGTTCAAATTTGGAAGCAACATTTATAAAAAAATACATAATAATACAAATAACATAATACAAAATTTGTATTACTTTCAAAAGAAAACTAGGCATATCACCAGGTCTTGCAATTTTCTTTTAGTTCAAATGAGTTTGGCAAACTTGTATTCCATCATTGATCTTTAGCAGTCTCTGCAAAATCATACAAATAGAAGAATTTGTTGTGCTGGTCAGCTTTCCTACCCACTTCCTTCAGAGTCCTTCCACCAGTCTCTCCAGAAAAGACTGAAAGAGATCTCCACGCTGTGCCAATGGGAGGCAATCAAGATCTTGTTGAAACACTTTAGCTAGAGAGTGCTTTAAACACTAAACATTCAGCTTTATTTCCTGATTAGTCAGTTCTCAGCTTGCATTAACTCTTACAATGCTGGGTATTTATAGCTATATAAATGTCCATCTCCCTCGTTAAATCTTCCTTATTTCTGATACTGTTAAATGCTGCGTAGAATTCTCCTCTCTATGGAAACTGCAGTGTTAATTCACAAAAATATGAAAAGAAAGCATTTATACAGCATCATCTGTACAGATTTAATTCTTCAAAACATGTAGCACCTTCCTTTACACGGCTACCCACAGGAGCAGCTGCATTCCAAGTGCCGCTAGCAAGATATAAATAATAATAGTACTACATGGTTATATATAAATGGGAATAATCTTAAGGCATCCCTATACCTTCAATTTAAAGGACTGCTAAAGGCCATCATTTCCCATTCCCTAGTAGACTGGGGAGTCACACAATAAAAGGATATACACAATTATTATAGCATTACTATTTGCAATCCTAGAGCTAAAGGTCAGTATGGTCTGCTACTGTAATATTTCCAGGGATTTATAACTTGCCTGCATAAAAATTTCCTTCAGGTTAATATTTTGTACATAGAGTGTTAGTCGTGATATGAACTTTATTTTTTATTTTTGTTTTCAGTATAAAAAAAGAAGAAAAATCTTCACTATAGATATACAATTCTAGTCCTGGGTTGTTTAAAATTTATGCTGTCTTGTAAACACACACAGTTTAGACTTTAGAACTTTGCTTTAGAAAGTGAGATCTCAGAAAAACTGAGTCAAAGTGATTTCAGAGTTTGAAAGTAAAACAAAGAGTAATCATCATTTTCAAGTTTTGTAAGGCCCTAAGAGTTTGTGTGTCCACATACATATGACATGTACAGATTTTATTATTCACAAAAGTGACACACGTCTTAAGGAAGTAATTTCTTGTTCAACATTTGAAAATTTTATTTGGACTTTAATAAATAGTGATCTATTATCACAGGGAAAATATCACAGTTCTTCAAGGTAAGTACCATTTTCCTCCCAAGAAAGCTGCTGAGCATCTGGGCCTCAAAGCAGTAAGACACTTGGGCACATGTTTTCCTAGGGAGTCCCCCTGCCTCTGAGGAAGCGGCTGAGGAGCACTGTGAGTCATTGCCCTCCATTGAAAAGGTTAGTTGGGAAGGTCAGTAGGGAAACTGCTGCCTCCCCAGGCCTGTGGTCTCCCTTCACCCTAACTTCCATGACGACTTCCAAAGTCTCCTTGCTCCCACCCTATGGCCCACGAAGTGGCCAGCCTTCCCTTGGTCCCCAACCCTCCCCCCCACCACCACCCCACCTACCCAGACACACACTTGTGCCAGTTGCATTTGCAACCCCGTTGGATGTTGTAGCATCTTTCACCAGAGTCTCACTGCAAATCAATTTAAATGGTGCGGGTTTAAAATAGTTTTCTTTGAAGCCAGCTGCTCGTGATATTGTTCCTTGCTAAGCCATATTTCTTCATTAAGAATTAATCAGCAGATTAAGTATCTTTTGTTCTCCCTCTTCCCACAGTTTTAGCTTATCTCTTTTGCCATACACACCATCTGAAAGAGATGCACCTATACTGGAGTGGTGATCTGGAGGACTGGGAACACATGGGACATATTTTTCAGCCTTTTCTCTGCTTGATTTTTTTCCCCTGCTTCTTTCTCAGGAGAAATTCACACTGAAGTGGTAAACCCAGTCTTTACCAGGTCAGATGGCTTTGAAGGACGAACTGGTGTGAGGATCTTCATGCTTTGAATCCTGGGGAGGGAGATCCCTCTGTTTCCCATCCTGAACTTTCACGCTCCTTGTACAGGAGAGGTCTTTTGGAGACTTAGGTCTGCGAAGGCCTTGTGTTCCTTGTCTCTATTTTCCTCCATTATTGTCAGACTCTGATTTTTTCTCCATCCTGATCTTTGCTGGCTTTGGATTTAACTCCTACCTAGCACACCACCATTCTCCAGCACCATCATACACAGTCTGGCCCAACCTCATGCACCTCTGCATGCAGCTGGGGACAGATCTTCAGCAAGCACTTAAACCTTTCCCTGTCATTTGAAATTGTGATCTAGTTTCTGTTTGCTCTTATTTTCTCCCACCTCTGTGAATTACTCCTGTTTGTTTGTTTGTTTTTCCTCTTCATTTTGTCAAATTATGTGCTGAAGTATTTTGAAAGGAAAAAATGTATAGTTTCCATCCAAACACACTCTGATGAAAACACTAGTTTATAAAATGTTTACCTTCTGTTCAGCAACTCAGTCTTTCCTCATATTAAAATATGCCCATGACTTTAAGAAATAGGTTTAAATACTACTGCTTCTAGTTTTAAATCAATAGGAAATGGATGACAGCAATACACTAAATTGATTTTCAATAAAATTGGGTCTCATTCTAGTAGAATTTTTCAGCTCTCCCTCACTGTGTATCAGCATTTTAAACTTTCTTTCAACATCAGCCCTAAAGAAACAGTGCTTCCCTTTGTCCCACAGTAAACTGTAAAGCTCTGCAGTGCAGATTTATCGCAGTGAAGCTAAAAACTGCTTTTCCTACACTCACTAAATTATTTCCACTTTGTGAGGAGACTTCTGCCTTGTGAGAGCATGGTAAATGCCTTGTCTAGGCATTTCTCCTGTCTTTAAAAGATATTTGGCCTTGTGGCATTTTTTTCCTCTCCCATCAGAAGAAAATTCTTTCTGAGTGTTTTCTAATAATCATTACCCACATTGTAAGATCTAATGCTAAGGAGCTTCCAAAAATGACAGAATCTTTTAAAACGCTTTTTGAGCACAAATGCTAAATGAATCTATTTTAATGTGAGTGCAGTTCCTGATATCTGCAGCTGTAGGACCCTTTCAGGTAAGAAGTATCTTGACATTTGATCTACTATCATGGAGGCATCTGCGCAGTCTAACTCAGGATGGGTGAGAGAGATGATAAAATACTTCTTTTATTAGGAAGGATAAGAATTAAATCGCTTTCTACAGAAAGTGAAATCATGATAAATGAAGTAATTAGTTGCTCAATTTTTATGTTTTGGGGTGTTGAATATTTGGGTATTGCTCATAAGAAGTGGCAAAGAGAAAGTTCTCCAAAGGTCTAATCCTGCAGAGGCTGAACTTTTCTGAGTTCCACTGATTTTTGGTTTGGTTTTGGTTGTATCTTTTTTCTTTCTTGAGGCTTCTCTTATTCAAGTGTCAGGAGAGTGTGCTTTTTATTATTACAGAGCAGTAACTGAAGGAAGGGCATATTCATAAACTTTTTTGGGAAGCCTAGTACTGTCTCTGTCTTAAAGAATGCTACCTTGTTACTTGTGTTGTACATTTCGTAGGAAGGGGGATTTAGATGTTTCAGCCTTGGTATATGTTAGCACACAGACACGTTCGGGGTGGACTGCTCTATGCTGGATGAGGCAACAGCAAGTGGCAGTGTGTCACATATCTATGAAAATTGCCTGAATTATTTAACAGATCCTTTCTGTGCAGTCTGACATTTGCAGATTTAACATATCATCAATCTGACTAATTAGGCAGGGCAAAGGGTTGAGCTGAGGGCTGTGAGTAGTTTTAGGTGCCTGGTCTCTGCACGTCATTGCACTGTGCCTGGGGAGCAGAGCAATGGGTCGTGCACCCAGCTGGAAGTCACAGGAATGTGCCTGTTCTTCTTGGCATGGCACAATAAAGGGCTGTCACACCAAGCTGCAGCACACAAGGCTGTGCAGTCACTCCAGTCCCACATCTGTCAGGGGTGTGGGGCAGTTTCAGTTGGAATAGGGATAATACTCTAGCATAGGAAGATGGTATGTTCATAAGACGGGACAAGGTGTGTCGTCACTGGGTCTAATCACTTGCTGCTACTGCTGGTGGCCTTCTCCTCTCCTTGTCCTGAGCAGGCTCAAACTGCAGAGGACCCAGCTGGCAGTGGACATTCAATCAGGGGTCTCAGCTTCCTGGCAACCTTTTGTAGCCTTTCATAACACTGTCAAAAGCAATCTTCAGAGACTGAGACTTGGAGGCAAGTAGGGGCATAAGGGAAAGCACCTGAATGAGAAATGACAACTGCACACCAACTGTTCAAAAAAAATGCCCTCTGCAGTTTGGGTTTGACTGCAGTTTGGATTCCTGCCTGGGCTTGGCTGCTCCTCAGGAACTGACTTAGGTGAGAGAGGGGTGGGACAGCCTCAGTAGGTGGTGCTCGAGAGGGCTATATAGGCTGGCACCCTAATGGGAGTCTGTTATAGACCACCCAACCAGGATGATGAAGGGGATGAATTATTCCACAAGCAGCTGGCAGATGTCTCAAAATCGCCAGCCCTTGTTCTTGTGGGTGACTTTAACCTGGTGGATATCTGCTGGGAGCTCAGCACAGCAGAGAAGAGGCAGTCTAGGAGATCCCTGGAGTGTATGGAGAATAATTTCCTGCTCCAGCTGGTAAATGAACCTACCAGGAGTGGGGCCCCACTAGACCTGCTGTTTACAAACAGAGAGGGGCTGGTAGGAGATGTAGTGATTGGAGGCCATCTGGGGCATAGAGACCATGAAACAGTAGAGTTTGCAATATTCAGGAATACAAGGAAGGCCACCAATAAAACCTCTGCACTGGACTTCCAAAGGGCAGATTTTGGCCTGTTCAGAAGACTGGTCCAGAGCATACCTTGGGAAAAAACCCTTGAAAACAAGGGGGTACAGGAGGGATGGACATGCTTCAAGAAGGAAGTCCTGAGTGCACAGGAACAGGCTGGACTAGTGTGCCAAAAGGCAAGCCGGCGGGGTAGGCGACCATCTTGGTTGAACAGGGAAATTCTGAAGGAAATCAGGGATAAAAAGAAAGCTTACAGACTATGGAAAACAGGGCTGGCTACTCAGGATGAGTTTAGGAACGTAACTAGGTCATGCAGAAAGGAAATTAGAGAGACAGAAGTGCAATTTGAAGTCAGTTTGGCTTCTTCTGTTAGGGATAACAAAAAGTGCTTCTATAAATACATTAATAACAAAAGGAGGGGCAAGAAAAACCTCCATTCCTCATTGGACTTCAGGAGGAACATAGTTAACAGGGATGGGGAGAAGGCTGAGGCATTTAATGCCTACTTTGCCTCAATATTCACCAGTAGGACAGGTGGCCCTCAGGACAACTGGCCTCTGGAGCTGGTAGACAGGGACAGAGAGCTGAATAGCCCCCCTGTAATCCAGGAGGAAATAGTCAGTGACTTTCTGAGCCACCTGGATCCACACAAGTCCATGGGATCAGATGGGGTTCATGCTAGGGTGATGAGGGAGCCGGCAGAAGAGCTTGCCAAGCCGCTCTCCATCATTTACCAACAGTCCTGACTCTCTGGGGAGGTCCCAGGTGATTGGAAGTTGGCGAATGTCACACCGATCCACAAAAAGGGCTGCAAGGAGGACCCAGGAAACTACAGGCCTGTCAGCCTGACCTCAGTGCCTGGCCAGGTTATGGAGCAGATCATCCTGAGTGCAATCACACAGCACCTACAGGATGGACAAGGGATCAGAGCCAGCCAGCAT
>JAYRBT010000093.1:37084298-37105312 GCA_036023395.1 Myiotriccus ornatus | reverse complement strand
GAGGAAGATCTGTCTGCAGGTTGCACCCTGTCTACCAAACGGGTTACAACTACGGCTATAAGAAAAAAAAAGAAGGGTAGTTGTAGTAGGTGACTCCCTTTTGAGGGGAACAGAGGGCCCTATATGTCGACCAGACCCATCCCACAGGGAGGTTTGCTGCCTTCCCGGAGCCGGGCTGTGGGAGATTAGTAAGAGACTTCGCGAGCTATTTCGAACCTCAGATTACTATCTACTGTTGGTAATCCAGGCTGGCAGTGATGATATTAATAGAAGAAGTGCCAGGGCAATCAAAAAGGATTTCAAGGCGCTGGGTAGGTCAGTTCATGGGACAGGCACACAGGTAGTATTTGCCTCAGTTCCTGTACTTGCTGGAATGAATGAGGAGAGGAGTGAGGAGAAGAGTAGGAAAGCCTACCTTATCAATAGGTGGCTTAAGGACTGGTGCCTCTTCTTTGTCTGCAGAGACCAGACTTGCTCTTGAGATCAAACATGAATACATTTGTTTCTATGCATAAAGCAGAGTACATGAGAGAGTGGTTCTATGGCACATAAGTCGGTATCTCGAAAGCCATCCTTGCCTCTCAGGAAGAAACAGAGATCCTTTCAACAACAGTTGCAACAGAGCTGGAATTCAAACCTGAGGCAGTAATTGGGATTTTGCAGGCATTCAGTGGGAGCATTACATTCAGGTTTTGCAACATAGTTCTGAACAAAGGTCTGATGATACTGGTACTTTGTGCAGCTTTCAAAGTTTAGTGTGCCTTTATTTTCTTATTCTTCTTACTAGTGTATCCTGAAGTTTTAGAGTAACACTTAGGAGAATAATTGTTCAAGTAGTTCAAGAAGACAATGGCAATGAAGTAATTGAAAGCAGAATGTGACCTGTAGCTGTTCAAGATCAAGAATAAAAACTGAATGACTTTTCAAGAAAATTGTCAAAGTGTCTGAAAACAGAGTGAAATTATGGGACTTGTAGAAACAATGGGTTTTCCTCTGGTGTCCGGGTCATTTCACAAAACAAAGGCTAGAGTTCTCTTTGTAGTCTTTTGTTGAGGGGAACAGATGTCTTGATTTAACAAGGTACTTAAGTCTGTGTCTGGTTTCAATCTTACAAGAAATTCTTCAGTCCTGTGCTTTAAATACTCAACTGAACTAGGATACTGAAGTGAAAGGTTTCTCTGCAACCAGACTTTACACCAGTTATATATATCTATATCTATATACACATACACATCTATGTATCTGTGTATCAATCTATTTATGTATCTGTCTATGTATCTATCTACTTTTATTTATTTATTTAATAACAGGACTGTGTGTCTCTTAGCTTTTTCAAAGGACATGAGTAGGAAAAAAAATGTGGTTTTTTTTCACACATTTTGTACCTAAAATGGATAGTTGATCTCCTAGTACTACTGTATAATTTCTATTTCTTCTTTTCATATGTATTAAAATATGTAACTGTCTGCTTTTTTCCTTAAGCTAGGATTTAGAGGTGCATTGAATAATCCTTTTGCACTGTCGTCCTCAAGAGAAATACAATTTGAACTTGTTTGACACAAATTATGTGTTCTGCTTATCCTATCTTTGGTTCTGGTTTTGTTGGTTTGTGGTTGTGGGATGAATGATAATAACGACACAGAGAGAAGTCCTGTACTGAAATATCACAGAGTTGTCTTGAGAAAGCAAAAAAGTGCCACGTGTAATATGCAAAAACATATTGGTGGCCTAGGTATGTACTTCTTTGTGATGTCAGTGGATTTTCAGAATTTGTTAAATTTTCTTACATGAGCTTTAGGCACTTCAGTCTTTTAAATTTGATGTTTTGATTTTATTACAGGTGGTGGGTTTTTTTCCAGTATTTTAGGCCACTGTTATAACTACTGCTTTCTTTACACTACATGTAAACCATGGATCAAATTGTGAATTTCCATTGCACTTGGAAATGTACATCTCACTTAGCAAGTTTACTTGTGTTGGTGTCATCCTCCTCATCACATCTGAGTTGCATTGGACAGCTGTGGTCTCTGTCAAGACAGAGTAGATTGTCCCAAACAGATCACGTTTCTCTTGCTCTTGCTATATGAGAAGTTTTCTAGCTATTTACAGCATGTAGCAGCCTGCTCCAGGTTTTGGTGCTCCTGAATCACTAATACCCTGGTATTTAACTCAGGGAAGACTTCCCACACTTAGCAAGTGCATTGTGTACTTAGGTCTGGGGACTGAATTGCAGGTAGTTGCCAAATCTGTGCCCCTGTCTATACTGAATGATTGATGCTCGGTACCCACTGACCGGTTCCATTGTACGAGTACACTTGACAAGCCAGAGGTATTTAATCTTGCCCTGGAAGTGCTCCCATCCCTGAGTAGACAATACCTGTGGTGGTGAGTGATTGCTTTATCACTAGCGAAGGGATCAGCAACTGCTCTCAGAGGCATGATTTCATGATTTTAAAATCTGTTAAAATTAATTGCTCCTATTTATTAGTGGTTGTTTTGATTAAAACCCCATGCTTTTGCATTGCTAGTTGATGTTAAAAATTGGCATCAGAGTTTGTATAGTTTTTCTTTATTGTTTGATTTGATTGTAAGAAAAGGTATAATCTTGCTGAGAGGGTGACAAATTCAGATACAGACAACCAGTACTTGACAGGTTCTACCAGAAAACTAAACATGGGAAGAATATGTACACCCTCTACCAGTTGTCACAGTATTGAACAATGAATGTTTGATGAACCTGAGTCACAAATACACACATCCCTGTGAAAGTCAGCTTTAAGTAGTGCCTGGCTGAGATAATTAACGAGAAGAGGCCTTTGTGGGTAATATATATACATATATATTAGAAAACATTTATTTAGATCTCTCTTGATAGAACCACACCAGTAAAACTTGAAGTACAACTCCATTTTTGCTAAATGAGATCTGATCAAGAATGCAATCATGGTCTAGTGGCAGCTGAGGCTGAAGGAGCTGTGTCCTTTTAGACCGGAGATTACCTTGAACCATGTTGTTTATACCATGAAAATCTCTACTATCCTCAAAAAAATTCACAATGAATCTTGTAAATAGGTACTGTCTGGTGAAGTCCTGAAGATCTTTGTTTGTTTGTTTGCTTGCTTTAATAGCTGTGCCTGACTTTTTGCTACCAAAAAGAAAAGAAAAAAAAAAAAAGGTATGACAAAGACAAAGAAAACTAGTTAGAATTTTCCAACTTCAGTAAATACTTTCTGTATCCAAAGGGTAGGAACCTTCAGGCTAAGCCAGCGACAGCTTCCTCTGTGCTGTAAATCCTGGATGTATTATCCCATCTCATTGGAAACAAACAAAGTTCTTTCCTTTGCCTTCTGTTACTGTTGCTTTTACCTACTCAGAGAAAATCTTTATATGTCTCTGTCCTTATTATTGGAATGCAGGTGCTAGCAGTGTTCTTCTGTCTGGAGAAAATCCTAACAAGGGCCAGAGTATATGGTACAAATGACTTCTTGAATTAGCCAGACTCCTTGGCAACAATGCTTAGCACTCATTATTTTGTTTTATCTGTATACAGCCCTGATATAAAATGTACTAACCCATAAACAATGAAGAATAGTATTAAAAAAAAAATACACCGATGTTGAGCTGCTTCTGGCCTCCACTGCTTCACTGTTTCTTTTTTTTACTAGGAGCTCAGAGTTTGGACCAGCTGTTCTAGGTATTCTCTAGTGCCTTGTCCCTCATGCTAGTAATGAGGCAAGCTATATTTTGCATGGAAAATACAGCTAAGGACTGGATCCTAAATAGGCCCAAGAATAGGAGAAAAAAGAAGATGCTTATGCCCCAATTCAAGAAAATCAATATTTATCCATCTAGGTATTTTTGTCTTCATACCCTTCTCTCTGACTCTTTCTTCTGTTTGTCAGAGGAAAGAAATTTAGACTCCCAGTGTTTAAATTTCAAGTGACAGTGGGCAAAGTTTGGAGGAGATCGTTCGTCTTTCAATAGAGTGGCTGATGTAGTAAGAAATAACAGATGAGCTCTTTTGGAAGACAGATCTGCAGCTGGTCTGGATTTTTTTTTGAAATATGTCAGTTAGTCTACGTAACAGATACAATTTTTCCTTACAGCACTTGTTGTGCTAATAATATTCTCAGATTTTTACAGCTATAACAGTACTAAGTCAGTGCTAGAGATGATAACAACCCATCTGATTAAAAAATAAATAATCCCACAAAACCAAGGATGTCTGATCCCTTAGTTAAAATGCAAAAAAAATCTGTTTAAAATAAGGACAAATAGAACACACAGATTCATATGCTTTGTTGCACTTGAGTAGTGTAATCTGAGAAAATCTTCAAGATCTAATTTTTCAGAAAATCTCTTAACTATCAGAAATGCTCACCCAGTGCCTTAGGATGTGATTCAAAACATACCATTTTGTATGGGGAAAGGCAATAGTCAAGAGCTGTTATCTCGAGTTGAGTTGTTCCAAAATTTGAAGGATACTAATATGAGTGACTTGCTTTGGTAGTGTCATCTACATGTCACTGGCCAGTGAGACCTTTTCTTAGCTGCGGAGGCCAGCATACAAGTGAGCTGTTTGGTGCAATTCCACTGAAGTCTATGGTGGTGCTTTCCCCAGCAAGGACGTGATTATTTAATATTTACCTGATGAGATGCCTTTCTTTTACATTGTCCATTTCTCATGCAAAAGGCAACTCTTTGTCCCAAAGGTAACGATGAGAAGTTAGGTATAGGCATGAGCATCCAGTCAGAGATAAAGTCTGTAGCATCTGATAGAGAAAAAAATCTGTCCCGTATACTGATGCTCTGCAAACATCAGCAGATTCCAGTGACAAATACCAGGGAGAAACTTGATGTCAAAAGTGTTTTACACCAGTGCTTTCTTTCCATATCATAATGAAGGGATAATAAACTGCAATAATAAACTTCAGGAGCTTTGATAATATAGCCTGCAGGTGGCTAGTAAGGATAAGTGAACTGGCCCACTGCCTGGCCTGGCATTTGCTTCAGTAATTCAGTTTTGGCAGCTTTTCTCAATCTGAGTTTACTGTCTCCCCCTTCCCACCTCCAATTTAACCTTTCAATAAATATATGCCAGTGACAGACAAGATATTTGAGTGAAGAGCTGAGCTAATATTTATTTCTTTTTATAAGAGGGCCATTCCCAGATTACCCCTTTGTTACAACCTTCCCCAGAAGGTGAGGGTAACCCAGGTTCTTATTAACAGATCCCTTGGGGCAGATTAGAGTGAAACAACACTGAATGATTGGTGTTTATGAATATATACATGTTGGGTTTATTTTATAATATGGTTGCAATGGAAAGCAGGTATGTAGTAATTTTGTTTATTATTATCTATAGTAATATAACAGTATAAAAGCATATAAATATCACTAAGAAAATATATAAGGAAAAGAAAGAAAGAGAAAGAAACGATGGGATTAAAAAGATGTCACCACCTGTGGATCCAGCGATGAGACTTGATTGTTGAAGTTCAAATGTCTGTTGGTCCAAGTGACAGTCACAGTCTTGATCCATTGGGACTGGGAGAAGCCCATGAAACATAGAGTTCAGTGGGTTAATCCCTTCCTTTTTCGTACCCATGTCTCTCTCTCACTCCCTCAAAGGCCAGATACTGCAGGCAAGCTTGATGCTGTCCCTGTGACTCTGCAAGATACCTGAAGCTTGGCAATTTACATTTTGGATAAATTCAGCAGTGCTTTAGAGCTGGAACAGCAGCCGGGAAAATGTCATCAGCTGGGCATGCTGACTCAGAAAATGCTGTCAAGCCTCCAACTTCAGAGGCTTTGCCCTGCTCCCTCAAAGAGGCTGAAATACTGGTCTGATGTTCACTGCTTATGCTTCAGTGCCTCGTAGTGAGCACAACAAACTGCTTCCTACTGAAAACCCTGTGGTGCAATAAATGGAGCTCTCCAGGGGTCCGACGATGCTTCTACCATTTCCTTCTTTCAAGTTCAGTCACATCTGATTTGCACTGTTCATCCTGTTCAACACAAAACTGCTGTCCGCTCCTTCCCCACTTGGGCAAATACTTTTATTACCACATTGCTCACTCCTCTCTTCCCTCCATGGCCTGACACGGTGAAAGACCTGTCTGAGGGAATGGTCCTGGCTGCTCCTGAACAACTGTGTTGTTCATGGCATGACTGATCTGGGCTTAGCTGCTTATGGATCAGGCTCATGCTTTAGGGTTTTCAGTGCAGTTCATCATGATGAAGAGCAGATATCTGAAGGGAATGGAGCTTTAGAAATCCCAGCATCCTGGAAGTGCCAAAAAAAGGCTATTGACAGCTGCGCTAGAAAGAGAACAGTGTCTGTTAAGAAATGGTTTAAGATGGTAGTTAAAGTGAGATTGCAGCACAAAAAGAGATCACTGTAAGATGCCGGAGTTGCTCTGCACACAAGTTAGACTGTTACTTCTGTGGCTTTGAAATCGTGGTGTCACACGAAATGCTGTGCAAACATGAAACAGAGCTTAGACCCTTCCTAGAAAAGATAAACATTCAAATATTGTCCTTGCACAATGGAAAAACAATATCATTTACCACCAGGTTAAATACTCCTTTGAGGTCAGAATCTTTTATTGATAGCTGTATTGTTTACTTCTACCTTTACAGACTCCTGGATCAATGCTTTTATTTTCCAATGGATTTTTTTTTTTTTTTTTTTTATTTTGAAATACTGACACCACTGCTGTGAGTAGTAGAAATAGAAGGCAAGATCTAATTTTTTGCCAAAAATTCTCCTCCTCAGTCAGGTTCCGTCAGTGACAATAATGTTGGCAGCTCTCACTATGGAAAACCTGAAGTATAATGTGATTTCATACTGTGCAGGTTGAAGGTTTTTCTTCTTCTTTTTTTCCTTTCCCCTTTCTTTTTTAGAAGAGAATCTAATTGAATTCCTATTTCCTTGACTGGGTTACTATCAGCTATCTCATCATGAAAATCTCACAGGAAATAGAGAAGGCACAGGCTCCCGTGCCCCACAGTTTTGGCTTAGGTTCAGCATGTCCACACAGTCAGCACTTCAGTTCAATGGATACATTTGTAGATGACATTTTACTGCCCAACTTTGTTTTTCTGTCCTGCACATGCTGCCAGCTAAAAGATTCTACTGCTCACAGCTCAGAGTCAGTGTGTTCATATCTGACATGTAGACTGTGATTTTGATAAATTTTCTGTCTTACTCATGGTGTTTTTAATGACAAAGTAGTGCTCTGTCACACTGCTTTGTTGGGGTGGATGGTAGTAACCTTTTCTTCTAAAGGAAGAATAGGGTAGAGAACGATGTAGAAAACATCATGGCAAGGTGCAAATTTGTGGAATGCAATAACTAATGTGGGTCACCCTGTCTCAGGAATGGTCTGTCAAAGAGAAGAACTTCAGGGACAGCTAAAGAGAACAGAAAGATCAGCCTAAAGAAAACTACCCATATGAAAAAGGACTGGAAATAATTATAAATAAAAGTAAAAATAAGACAAGTAGGAAGAGTATAGAAAAGTGGAAAAATTAGTAGATACCGCCTGTGGGCAGATTATCCTAGAACTCTAGATTTTTGAAGCACTGTTCACTTAGTATTGGACTTAAACAGGCCATAGTAATTATTATATGGGCTCAGACAAACATCTCAGTAATAAAGTACATTTTGTTTTTTCTTGCCTGCATAACATGCTATATGGCTTTCTTTGAGGCAGCAGAGGGAGAGTTGACCTTGTGACTATCTTAATGGCAGTTTTCTGGAATGGTATGGATTAACTAAGGATTAAGAATGGATTGTCTCTTCCTGAAACATATTCTACACCTTTTTTGACTGCAACTTGTCAGTTAGAAGAGTCAAACATCCAGTTTTGTTTTTCAGAAATAGGGAGTGTTTGGTGAGATAAAAACAAGAATGTGGTAAACCTGTTCCTTAGTGGGGAAGAAATTAAGGAATTCAAGAAAAAGTAAATTTTAGCAAAATGAAATTTATAATGTAAATTTGAAATAAAAAAAAAGCTATTACATGTGGCAGATATTAATATTGGGGGAATAAACACAAAATTACCTTTTTTTTTGAGGAAAATCCTGATTTTTCTTAAAAACAGTTATAATATGAAATTATTTAAATTGTATCTGTTCCTTGGTGAATGGTTAGACACCCAAACAGCAGTCTAACTCGTTCCTCTGGTGAAAACTGTCAGTGCTGAAGTGGATGCTATCATTAAAATACCAGATATGTGTACTTGCTGATCATATTAGTATGAGCTCAAGTTTGTGGTCCATTTAAAGTTAATATAGTGCATCTTGAACAGGAGTATATTTGCTGCAAGCACATAATGTACTCTTTCACCTGTACACAGAAGAAAAATGTCTGGCAGTGTGGCAGGGCAGACCTAGAACCAATGTTTTGATGTCTTTCTACTAAACCTGCCAGATTAGTACACTATGAGTCCTAGACACTTTACACATGGAGGGCAGGTTGCCAGCACTGCTGACGACATTCATATCCTCTATGGCTAACAGCAGTGGTTTAATTTAATGCATTCTGGGGGGAAATTTAGCATTTTAAATCAGTTCTCTGGAAGTCATAAGTAACTTCTCTTGATCTCAGATGCGTGGGATCCACAGTTCAAGAATTACTGCTACAGCCTGATCTCATCAAGATTGCTTCAAAGAGTATTCCAGTTTTCAGCAGTGGTTAAGTTATTTATCTGTGAAAAGTTACAGTGAGTGCCAGTGGTACATATTTTTTTGACAGAGTGAGAACAACTCAATAGTTATTCCTTGATATTCATTTAAACCTGCATTATCACCAGCAGCATGTTCATGTGCCCTGCTTCTGTACTGTGTCACCACAATTAACTGCACAGCCTTGTATCAAGCCACATTGAGAAACCAATCAATTAAAAATACCTCTCATTCTCTCTCGTTTAGTAATGGTTTCATTGAATCAGGCTCCCAACCTTGTTACCTTGGAAATGTTTTAACAGCATGATGTAGGGATCAGTGTAAGAGTAGCAGTGAAGTAGCAGTGGAACAGGGTCAAGGTTGACGGGAAAGATGTGGACATTTTTTTTTTTTTTGAGATTGAATGGAACCATATCTTTAAAATCAGGCTTCTAGTTCAGACACATTCAGAATTCTTTTTCCATGCACAGCATTCAATTTTCATTTCCTCCAACATTGCTACCAGTGAACATTCCCACATTTATTCTGAACAGTAGACACCAAAGGGAAACAACAAAGATGCATGGTTTTTATAATACCTTAATACTAGTAAATTTTCTTTTAATTACTCTTGTCTACATTTTTGCAGCTCTAATTAGTTCTGTGGAACAATGACTGATTTACCTGAGCATAATATTTTGTTGAATAGGCAAGTAATGCTTGTGATTAGAACTTTAAAAAAAGAAATAAAGTTCCTTTGTACTTTTTTTCACAGTTCTACTGGGATGGATCATAATACTTCACCAATGAAAAACTATTCATTTTTGTTTCAGGGGAAAGAAAATGGATTGTCCATTAGTGATAAATTGAAATAATCATTTTCTATCAAAGTGTATATGCTGCTGTTGTAAAACACTTGTAATCTATCTGTGTTTAAAAGCCAAGTAAAAAATATAGTTTTACACTCCTTTTGGCTACTTTGTCAACAGTGGTGATACATGATGCAATTCTCAATTCCTGAAAAACTGACAATACAACATGGCCACTTTTAAGCACAGATTATCAGTTAACCCATTAGATCATCTCCATTTCCATAATATTTTTCATTAAGTTTTCATCCAGGTTATAGCAATATAAATATTTCCTATATTAAGTGATTTGCTGAAAAAGCAGAGATAATAAAATGCTGTCTTAGGTATTCTGCAAAATTCCTATTATTTCAGATTGGGATTTTAGCCAATAGATACAAAGTAGTTTTAGAATGTACAAAGCTTCTCACTTTGGAATATAAGCATATATACAGACACACACATGAGACCAGATTCACAGAATATGTGAAGCAACACAATTCCATTGAAGTGAGTAACTTATAGCAGATGAGGTTCTAGCCATATGCTCACACGTATGTATACGTACTTGCAACACACACACACTCACACACACACACACACGTGTACGTATGTATGACCTAGAATCATATGTGCAAGTAACTTTGTAATTGCTTACAATTGGTATCTTCTCCTAGCAAATTTTTCATTAGACTGGAAAAATGGAAAGCCCCCATGTGCTCTAGACATTAATTATTTCTGTTTATGAGACACACAGTGTTTCACATCATTCCTGGATTTTAGGGTGCTCCTTGCTGATATAGCGGCAAGATTATTTGCCTGCAAGTCATCAATAATACAAACAAAAGACTTGAGGAGAGGAGGAAAGATGGAAGTTTAATTTCACTGAATTTGCCCATGGAGAATACATGCAGTTAGTATTATGACTTTTAAAATGGCATATGCTATTGAAAAACTATTTATAAAGCCTTGGTATATACATGGTGTCTGGTATGCAAAATCCAGAGAACCATGGTTTGAATAAAGGAAAGAGAACTTCACTTTGCAAGAGCTAGAAGGTGTCAGGGCAGGAGTGGGCTCCTTTTCCTGCACCAGCTGCCATTTCAAGGGAGAGAAGATACGGATGGAGATAAAACATCTGAACAACTTTACAAGGAAAGTAGCTAGTACCAACTGCAAAACCCTATGAAAGGAAAAAAACTATTCTTAGAATTTCAGGAGCAATGGATTAAAAGATAGGAGAGGTTGATAGACAAATGATCAGAGGAGGCCTCTCAGAAAGCAGAACTTCTGTCTTCCTCTTCTGTGTACAGACCCAAATTACTGTTTTTCCAGATAACTGTTTCCATACTTGAAAGTTTTGTTTCTTATTTGTTTGTTTTTTTGTTTATTTGTTTATGCATTATAAATATACCATGAATTATTCCCAAGTAGACAACAAGCCTAATTCTTTTATTATCTACACCTTCATAAAATCAATATAATTCTGTCAAAACGAATTGATAGAATAGTATCATTAGTTTACAGACTGTTAAAACAACTTTGTTCCTGAAAAGGCAGGATACCTGTATTTATTTGAGCTTCCTATTATCTATATTAAGCCTCTAGGCTACTTGTTACTTCTCTTGTGATTGCTAATGCTTGTTCCTCTATAGCACTGGTATTCTCTGTTGTAGGGTCTAGGGATAGCTTGTTCTATCTTTGTGTTAAGTTTTAGTGAGATGCAACTACATTTTGTACCTCCAGACCACAACAAGTGACATAGAAGGAGATGATTCAGCAACAGCAATTGCTTTAATGGACCTGTCCAGCTTCACAAACTACAATATAATCCTGAAAAATACTATTGAAGAATGAACGAAAAGAAAACCTAAAGAAAAAGAAGGCATCCAAGTCAGTCAAAGAGTGATTCTAACACTGGTTAGACCCAAAGCTTTTCCAATTCAGAAGAAACAGCTCTTTCTTTGTACTCCTCACTGGCCTGGTTTAAAATTTAAGAACCACTGGGATGTGATGCCTGCTGACATAACTGGGGACACTGAAATCCCACAGAGAAGAGGCCAAATTTTATAGATATTTTCAAACATTTTGCTTCTAAAAGTATAGAGGAATAAGAAATAAGGCCTAAAGAAAATTTAGAGGATGAAGGATGACAATGAGGTACTCCCTTATGATTGCAGAAAGCCAGAGAGAATTCAGATTTTGTTGGTCATGACAGTTCCCATTAGGCAATGCATATTAAAGTAGAGCCATGTGTGTTTTGATTCCTCCCACAGGATGAATACTTCTGAGGAGGGTGTCATTTATGTGAAGGTAATATGTGGAAAAATGAAGATTAACCTAAGTAAAATGCATTTTTGAAATATACCTCCTGTGAATAAAACCTTTATGTTCAAATGTATTCAGAAATCTTGAGAGAGTCTGCTGTAGCAAGGTTCAAAAAATATGTGTTCACAAAACAACTTCAATGGTCCAGGTTTTGACTGTGGAAACTTTAAGTCATTTCACATATCTGTAGCTGCATGTGAAAAGTACAGATAAGATTGGCTCTAAGTATTCGTATATTCAGAGGCACTGCTGAAGAGTTTTCGGTCTAAGCACTGAAGAGTATATAATCACATCTTGAACAAAAGTTCATACGAGTAATGCTTTGCAAGTTCAAATGAACAGATAAGATTGTTAGAGAGAAAATGTCAGTTCACCTTCTTTACAAATTGGTTAATGATGTGCCATTGGATTAAGTAACTTCCAAAGGTCACGTTAGTGCATGGCAAAACAATGAACTGAAATGGGCCCTCCAAGGTGCACAGTCTGACAGTGTAACACTCTTTATTTCCTTTCCCACAGTATTTCCTTTATTTAATCTGTGCTGGAATTTGTTAAAATTTCCTTTTAAACTTAGACAATATTAAAAAATCTCTTAAAAAACCCAAAACACTAAATAGTCACCCAAACTTGTTTTCCTGAATGCTTTCCTGCCCCTTGGGTTACCCTTGGGAAATCGTGTTATAATCATGTTTAATTGTGTAGGCTCTATTCTCAGCAAAGAAAGTAGACCTTGACATTAGAAAACCTGAGGGGAAAAGGTTTAAAGGGAAAGAAGACATTTCGTATTGGAAAGATTTGCATGTGTTCAGCATTAGATAGAGAGCTTTAAAGAAAAAACGTAAGAGTCTAAGTACTCAGGCTTTTCTGGGTTCCCCACTGGGGAGGTGATACTGCACTTGGTTAATATGTTATAAACACAAACTGGCTAGCACTTGCTGAATTTACATTGCACATTAGAAGTTTGAGTTCCAGAGGGAATTCAGAATTCCTCCTCTTATGGAGCTGCTTCTCTCTGGGGAGATGTAACAAGCCACCACTGTGATCAGCAACAGCACGGAAACAAGCAGTTTCTGCAGTATTAGAACGACGCTTTGCTCCACTTCTTTAACCCATGAGCTTCGACTGTACTCTCCAATGCTCTGTGTACAGTATTGTTGACAGTAGATTGCAAGTGTTTCATATGAGATCTGTAAAAATCTTGTGATGAAAATCAAAATCTGCTCTCCACTATGCAGGATATGCTTTTTAAATGAAAACACAAACTGTTATTAATTTGTCTTATTTCTTCAATGTGTCATTCTAATGACAAAATTCCTTTGTGTTTCTCTTTCTTACTGGTATCTTTGCTGATAGACTGGAGCTTCTTTTTTAGAAAGGAGAACATAATCCTGTTGTCCTACACCACATTCTACAGCTAAGGAGAAAATTTTTTTTTTTTTTTTTTTGTACATGAAGCTATGAAAACGAGATTTAAAAAGAGGATATTGGAGTGGGAGTGTGAAAATTTACATCCCTAAATCCTATCCTGAAAACTGCTGCTTGGCTTTTGGCTAACCTTCTTGATACTCCCTTTTCAGATGGTCCCTCTCTCATAGCTTCTATCAGCTGCTCAGCATCCCATCTGCTGTGCCCACTGGGATTTTGCTGTTCCCAGACACTCTACAGGGTGTCTCAGTGCTTACTGGTGAGCTCTGTGTTGGAAACTCAGTCAAAACAGCAGAAGTTACGTGATGTAGCATCTAAAACCAGAGCCAAGGTTTTCTGGTAAATCCTCCCTCATGGCTACAACAGGGTCAGCAGCACACAGCCTTCACCATGCCTCACAGCAAAAATCTCACCCTACTCTAGCAAAGCCAGAAAACTTGGAGGTTTTTTGTGTCTAAGGTGAGTTTCACCCTCATCTCTAATCTGCTGATTTGTAAGCTCCTTAAAATAGCTCAACTGTCAAAGCCAATGTATAAACCCCTCGTCACTATACTAATGTAAATTATTACTTATCTAAAATTTTTAAAGGTGAAAATATGTGGCATTACAAAATGGCATTTGACAGCAAAGTGTGACTGCACTGAATGATGTGAGCTTTCAGTCTGCTGTGCTTCTAGAAACAAATGGACTGCTTTCACACATCTTCAGTCTCCAGGTCTGTATGTGGTTACTACAATGACTTCTCTTTGTTCTGTACTCCAGTACTGTAAGAGAAAAGGGCTCATCTGTCATGTGCCATAGATAATCACAAAAACACCTTAACAGACAAGGTAGAAACCCCAGGGCTGTTTATATTCATGAAAACTTTTTCCCCCACAAAGGTCACATTGAGTAAGATAAACCGTGTCATCAAATATGCAGCATACATTGCAGCAGGGATCTGGCATTGCAGACTTAAGACTTTTTATGAGTCCTGTCAAGGAGGACTGTTTTTGTCCTTATCTTGGTCACCGGTTTCAAATGGCCAAAGATCTTGTAGTTCAAATGTAAATGAGAATATAGGTTACAGCTATCCTCAGTTCTCATTACTGAAATGACAAAATGCATTTTCTCCTACCTGACTGCTTAGTACTCGGTGAGCAGCTGATATACAGATGTCATGGTTATAATATGTATTAATAAAATAGACCTAATAAAATAAAAGAGATGCTTGACAGCAGCACTGCAGAGGAATGCCTTTCTGTGTTGCAGGCTGGAATACGTGCCTGACACAGAATCAGGTCACAGGCTGTATTTGTACCTGTGCCAATAAGGATAATATTTAAAACCCATACAGTAGTTATTTTTTCCCAAAATATTTTATGACTTAATCAGGGGAATGCCACTAGACACTATTGTATATTTATCACGTAGCATTTTTCAAAATCTGTCAGTTTCACCTGAAAATAAGAATCAGGGATGTCTAGATATTTGCAACACTCTCGTCTACATCCTGTGCCCAGTTTTCCCTTAACCTTGGTGAGTTCTGGATTTGTTCTTTTGTTATTTAAAACTAGTTTTTAAGGCCGCTTTAGTAAAGGTTCTCGCAAGTACACATATTTATATTTGTTTAGCCTTATCATTGTAAACAATTTCACAGCTATCACAGAGGTCCTCTATTTCATTTTTACAGAGCTGAAATCCAAAATGCAAGTATACATAAATTTTCTAACAAATACTAAGAGCTAAAATTTCTTAGAAGAGTTTAGTATGCATGTTTTGCCTCCACACTTCTTTTATTTTACTAAATAGCCTATGTGGAAAACAATTTGCTTATCCATTAAAAACAAAACAACAACAAAGCAAACCAAACAAACAAGCAAAACAAAACAAAACAAAAACCCACAACAACAAAAAAACCCCAACCCTGTTCCATTCTGTTTTGGTTTCTGGGGTTCTGTTGTCATTCTATCCTAAAGTGCTGTTTCCTCACATTTGCATCTACCAGCCTTTTTAATGTGATATTCCATTTAAACTGCCTTTTAATTGTATGTGCTGCCTTGGCAGAACATGACTGATGTACTAGCGTTAATTAGGGCTCCAGTCAGCAGCCTATGCCAGCTGGAAACTGAGAAACAAGCGTAAATTATTCTGTCATCAATCAGCTCAAAAATGTTTGAATCACTAATTAGTTTGCAATTTGGGTGACAGTTTATCTGATGCAGGCGGTGTCAGAAACTTCAGATCTTAGATGAATAATTTGCCAGCAACAAGCACATATTCCCTGCTTTTAAATACATGAAGGTTTATCTGCATGTTGAAAGGTGGCTCAGCAGTCTTCATTAACTTCCAACTGGGACTATGTAAATCAGGAATCAGTGTGAGGCACTTCAGTCTGTGGTGGCTTAGCAGATGATATTTAGAAAAAGAAAGCCTCTTTTCTCTCTTTTTTTATTAATAATTCATAAACTGATAGATGAGAATGTTTGGGCTTTAACAGCTAAAAAAAATCACAATTGTTAAAAAAAAGGGAGGCAATCACCCCCTTTTACATGAAAATTAGTTGTGCTGCATCTTGCTGTTTAACTGATTTAGTCTCCTCCACTGTCATGTGTCTGGAATGTTAAGCAGCAAGTGATTAGCCCTTGTCCTTTAAAGCAGGATCATTATTGGGGTTTTATTAAATGGCAGACTTGTGTTTCCATTTAAAGGATAAGGGAGGTCAGGGGCAGGGGAAACAAGAAATTGCTAACAGGAAGCAGAAAAGGTTAACAAAGTCTCATAAGGATAAACTATTCAACATTTTAAATGCAGTTGAAAGGCTCTTAACATCTATGTTATTCTTATCTATAAGAGAGATAAGTTTGATACATTGCAACCCATACAACTATTGTGTGGCCCACAGATAAAACAAATCTGTAGAAACAGTTGAGGGAGATAAGTATTACAGGGCAAAGAGACACTAACGTGTCCTCTACCTATGCATCCATCCTTCTGGAGCTGAAAGATGTGTGGTTAATATGGAAAGGTGCAACTACAGGAACAGGAAGGAGAGCCATTAGCTGACCTCGGTGCCAAATACAAAAGGCAGGTGAGGATAAGATTTTCAGGTTTTCTTTGACTGGCAGAGGGCATCGTTTCTGCATTCAGAGCCTTGACAAGGTGAGAGAAGCGAGGAAAATGACATTGTGTAATTATGATTAGCTGGTGCCACTCTGTAAGCTCATCACAACAGCAGCATGGGAGTGCTGCTGCTTAATAAGTGTTAACAGAAGGATTTGAGGTAACAAATCAATGACAGTTTGGTGACAGTCCTTTTCCCTTTTGTCCCAAGTCCCTCTGCTCTCCTATTTGTTATAGCCAGGAAAAATCATTTCTTGGTACATCATATCTTAACACCTTACCTACATAAGTTTAAAACTTTACTGAACTTTGGCTATTTGGGGACAATTTTTTCCAGTATATTAAACAGACTTGAATAAAATAACTTTGTTCTTAGAAACTTCTAGAAAAAATTAGTTTACTGCTTCTGGGGAGAATAAAAGCCAAGTAACAAAATACATTTTTTGTATATTGCAAAAATTGTAATTTTTGTAGCTGCTTTAATGAGTATTTTTAGCCAAATTTTTAGGCAAAATTTTTTGTATATTTAGCACAATATGCAGTCTACATGACAAAGCAAAGTTTTTCAGCTTTTTAATGGAAAGAAAAAGGTTGGTCAAATTGCAATGTCCGTAAACAATTTCACATCACCAAATATCAAGAGAGTTTGGAAATATAGTAGATGTGGTCTTCAAAAGTACCCTGGCAGAGAAATCACACAAGGTTTCACACAGTGCTGCATGTGGGCTCTACCCTGTGAAATTATCAGCACTGGACTGGTAAGGAGGCTACAGGACCCTCAGGCCATTCAAAATAACCAGTCCTCTCTTCTGCTGAGGCCACCTCATCTCTTGTCCAGGCTAAGTACCTTCCATGGGTGGTCCTTAAATGTTCTTCTTAAGAGCTGGATGCCTGGGAGTCTGAACTGGGCAGTCCTGACTGCTGACTGCTCTACCTGCAATCACTACCGAGGAAGCTGTAAATACAAAAAGCCGTATGTAGCAGTATGTAGCCTAGGAGATCTGGTTTTTGAGGTATCAGATCAAGCACTCAAGACGAATAACACTTTTGACTTTAATCTCTCTGTCTCAACTCTCTGTCAGCACAATGCTGGAAAAATAGATTCCCGTTTGTCAAGCGCTTTCATGAACTATATAAAAGCACATGAAGAAATTAATGAGTCTGGCTTTAGAGGAAAGTTTGAGTAGTGGAAAATAAACAAAGCTTTGGACTGCACACTGGAGAATGAAGATAAAGCAAAATAGAGAATAGCTTCTTACTCTGCAGGCCCTCTTCTATCTATACACGGAGTAAGAATGTGGTTTGTGTAGGGAAAGAAAAAAAGAGGAGCTACGTGGAATTTCTTTTGACAAAAACTTTTTGCTGGTTTCTTTGTTTTATCAGAACATACCAGTTTCTCAAGACTGCAACTTTTTATGGAAACATGTTCATCTGAATGATGTTTTCGTCAAAAGGACTTTCATGGCCCAGAGAAGAATTTCTCGTCAAAAACTAAGCTAGAGAGTAATAAATCCACAGTGGCAGACCCACTCCAGAATGGCAACCGTTGTGACTGTTAGACAACACTAAACGCAGTGCCACCACAGGAAAATTCAGCTGCCCTGTAAGAGTAGATGATGGCTGGAGGTCATGCATCTGGCAACAGACCTCCTTCTTCTGCTTCACATACCTTTCTTGTTATGTCCTGTTTATTACAGGCATAACTGATGCTACCCGTGCACTTTCTTGGCACTTCCCATCTTGCTTTTCATATCCCAGAGGAGATCTGAGACGATTCAAGCACTGGAATTCTGTTTCTTCTCATACTCTTTCTCCTCCTGATTTAATTTCAAAAGGTCTAGTCTTTGCTTCTAAGTGGAATTCAAACTCAGCAGTGTTTTATCAATTAATAACACTGCTGGACCCTAGAAATCTTTTTTACACTGTAACACAAATGCACACAAGGTCAACAGTTGTGTTCACCTTAATTTTGTCATTTTGTCTCTTTTGATTGATTCTTCAACTTTAACATAGAAAGTACACATGCATATGCACATACCTAATCTGTAAACACTGTCAGAGTGCAAAACTGCAAACTCCATGAGATGTCTAAGAAAAAAGAAATCACCAAATCAGTTTAAGCTAGTGCATATTGAGTAAATATTTATATAGCATAGTACTGACAAAGGACTCCAAAAAATCACTGTCTGATTCTATATACAGAATCCCCATTCTCAGCCCCCAATAAACTAAATAAATGTGATGGATGAATGATGAGAAGAAAAACTGCTTCTTCTTCATAAAGGAAAATGGCAGCTAACACTTAGAGAAAATGACTTGTATAAAGTTGCACTGGAAGCTTTTGACAGCATTTGCAGCTGAGCAGCTATATAAATCCTAGTTTAAGGCTTTGAGCTCTGATAGTTCTTTTTCTCTTTATTTGCATGAGATGTAGAGAACTTCTACATGACCACTTTGTATTTCTTTCTAGAAAGTAAAAGACCTTTTTTATGTCAGAGTTCAGCTTCTTTAACTTATCCTAAAGAGCAATTGTGTTTGTCTATGTTGAAGAACATCTTCAGATGAAGGGCAGGTGTTTTGTCTTTAAATGCTCACTCAGCTCTAGAAAAATAAGAACCGTGAGAGAAGTATTTTAATTTAAACTTTTTTTTTTTTTAATTTATAGGTTGAAGTCAGAAAATCAAGAATTCTGCTGTTGTCAGAAGCTGGTCTCAGAGAAGGCATCCTGCAAATTAGAGGAAGAATCTGAACACTAGCTCCACGTGGCTCAGCTGGAACAAATCAATTCCCAGAGACTATTCTGTTACCTCAGGATTTGTTGCTGAACAAAACTATCAGGATTCCAAGGAACAGGAATTAGTTAAAATAAAGAAACCATATTGTTTAGTATCACAGAGCTCAAGTTCTTGTGTTGTCTTTTCTCGATGCCTCCTCAGTAGTTGCTTCAAATACTATGAAGAGTTTTAGAACTTCTTTGATTTTGTTTTTGGGCTTGGTTTTTTTTTTTATTTTTTTCTATTCAATGCAATTATCCTTATCATATATTGATATTGTGAGGGAATGGGATCTTTACTGTTGTACATCAGCTGGTATCAGTTTGTCACTGTTGGGGGAGAGTTGTGAGGAAAAGGGTTAGAATTTGTTTACGCACTACTGGCACCGATGTGACTTGTGAAGAGAACATCTCAAGCAGCTTTTGAAACTATTGTTTCAGAATACGACTGTTGTATGAAACTATTGTATCATAAACCAACCATGTTTCAAATAAAATACAATACATGAACTTTTCTAGTTTATTCTCCTGATTCCTGCCATTTCATATATTTTAATAGACAGAATCAATCAGGAAGAAAGATGAGAGTGAGGAAGTCCTTAATCTCAAATGAACATCCTGAAAGGAAGTCTTTTCAGAGAATATAATGTAAACCCCATCACAGAGAATGAGCCAAGATGGAAAATAATTTATGGTGAAAGTCATACTAATACTCAGCACACTGTTACCAGTGAAAGACTAGTGAAGGCTGAAAAGAGGACATGGGTATGGAAGAGCTCTTGCCTAATTTTAGACATTCACAAATTCAGAAAATCAATTAGATTTGAAAAGATCTTTGAGATCACCAAATCCAACCTTTGAACTAACATCACAATGTGAACTAGATCATGGCACTAGGTGCCATGTCCAATCTTTCCTTAAACACCTTTAGGAATGGTGACTCCACCGCTTCCCTGATCAACCTGTTCCAATGTTTAATGACCCTTTCCATGAAGAAATTCCTCCTAATGTCAAACCTGAACATCCCCAGGTGCGGCTTGAGACTGTCCTCTTCACTAGTTGCCTGGGAGAAGAGGCCAATCCCCCACCTTGCTATAACCTCCTGCCAGGCAGCTGTAGGGAATTATAAGGTCACCCCTGAACCTCTTCCTCTCCAGGATAAACAACCTCAACTCCCTCAGCCATTCCTCACTGGACTTGTGCTCCAGACCCTTTACCAGCTTCATTGCCTTTATCTGGACATGCTCTAGCACCTCAATGTCCTTCCTGAACTGAGGGGCCCATCACCAAAACCAGTACTTGACATGCAGCTTCACACGTACTGAGTACAGGGAGACAATCAGTTCCCTAGTCCTGCTGGCCACACTATGTCTGATACAAGCCAGGATACCACTGACCTTCAAGACCACCTGGACACACTGCTGGCTCATGTTAGTTGGGTGTAACAAGTACCCCCAGGTCCTTTTCCCCTGTGCCACTTTCCAGCCACTCTTCCCCCAGCCGGTAGTGGCTGCATAGGATCGTTGTGGCCAAAGTGTGGGACCCAGCACTTGGTCTTGTTGAACTTCGTACTCTTGGTCTCAGACCATTGATCCAGCCTGTTCAGATGCCTCTGCAGAGCTTTCCTACCCTCCGCACTCTTGCCCAACTTATTGTTTGCCAATTTACCAAGAGTATACTCAATCCCCTCATCAAGATCATCAATAAAGATACTGAACTGGAGTGGGCCCAGCACTGATCCCTGGGGACACCACTGGTGACCGGCCGCCAGCTGGATGCAGCCCCGTTCACCAGCACCCTCTGAGTTTGGCCCTCCAGCCAGTCCTTAACCCAGCACAGAGTCCCCCTGTCCAAGCCGTGGGTTGCCA
>JAYRBT010000093.1:37056100-37076338 GCA_036023395.1 Myiotriccus ornatus | reverse complement strand
TTGGGTTTTGTCCGGAAATCTACTTGGACAAAACCATTCACAGCCCCAGGGACAGACTGGTGGGCAAAACCACGACAGAAACTAACATGTCTTAGTACAGATTTCCACAAAGTGATTTGCAAATGACACAAAAGAAACATAAAGATTCTTCTTTATAACCTAGAGTCTCATTTTTACTGAGGCACTAAGTTTTGCTGGAGTACAGACTAATGACTTGGCATGTGGAGTTTCCTTAGTAATATATTGTTCTGTCCATAATTTTCTGTCTGGTACCTTGAAAATTGCCAGCACTGTGAGCTATTTTTTCATTTGTTGATGTTTCTTCAGTTTTGGACAGTGCCTTTATCATATTTTATCTAAGAGGACTTTTCCAAAAGTAGTTCTGGGAATATCTACCAGAAGTGTTTAAAGCTATTTCTTCATTAAAAGATTCTATACACAACCCCGGGCCTTTTGAGCTTTTTATAACATACTTTGAAAAAGAGTTTGAGGTAGGAGAATAAACAAAACCAAACAACAATATGCTAATAGAAAGAGCACAGAAGTATCTCACCTTAGGAAGAAATTCTTTGTTTCAGTATTCAAAGCATACACCTAGTGCATATTTACTCAGTAATTGAACAGTCAGTGCATGAAGCCTTAATTTAACATTAAAGTTGGATTCTTTTCATAGTTAACTTCTTTTGTGAAGGGGGTAAGCCTTCTCCTGAAGGATGTGCATCCTGTGCTTACTGGTTTGACTGTGATGTTAACTTCGTGTATAGAAGAACAATTCTTAAAATGAAACCAACTGGAAAATGCAAGCCTACCTGGAAAATAATTTTTAAAAAGTAGCTATTTTATATGCCACTGACATGCAGGTTTCATAGTCTTTTTCTTTTTTCTTTTTTTTTTTTTTAATACTTTTAATCTAATTAAATAAGACACTAATTTTGGTAAGCAATTTCAACTAAAGATATAATTCTAACAATGTTGTAATTTTCCTCAAAGGATGTTTTTGTCTACCATGTTGGAATTTTTTCAGCACACAAGCATTTAACTTTTAAATAATTTAATTATGATGCACTTTGTAAAACAAAAGTAAACAGAGACTTCCACTGTAAACACATCATAGCTTGTAGGCTTGAAAATTAAGAGCAGTCTTCAATGTCTTCAGCCAACCTTAACACTTAGTGCAAAGTGTGTTTCAATCTTGTGCCCATCAAATGTTTTTACTTATCTTGGTCTTCTCATTTAGACCTTGGAAAGCTGAGATTTATATATTTTTATGATCACCAAATGGATAATTTCTGGGACTTCTCAAGTGCTATTGGTGACCACTAAATGATTTAGATATATAGTTTAATTTTAGGTAATCCTGTGAGGAGCAGGGAGTTGGACTTGATTGGTTTTTGCTACTGTCTCCCATGATATCCTTAAACTCAAGAAGTGTGGGTTGGAAAAATGGATGGCAAGGTGGATTGAGAACTGTTCATACAGCCAGGGCTCTTCCACATGTACAGCACACCCAGAGCCACAGCTGGCCCTATGATTCTTTACCCCCCATTCTCTAAGGGTAAACTTACAAAACACACTTCTATTTGTGCCTCACTGAAAGAAAAAAAAAAAAAAAGTTGAGAAAAAGAACAAAATGGTAAAAGGAAGAAGTCAGAGACCAAGAAGGAGGTTTTTTTAGTGCTTTTCACAACATCTTTGCCCTTTCTTTACATATAGTCTGTACTTCCTAAGCAGACAGCTGTTGGTGACCAGTCTCCAACTGAATCACCAGTATGGGAATGGCTGGTCCTTCTCCTCTCTGTTCTATTAAGCATAAGGATGAGTTCGAGAAATGAAAGTTTATGTGAGAAAAGAGAAGTAAAGGGGTGGAAAAAAGCAGGGAACTGACAGGGAAAGGCTCTGCAATGACTTTCGAGCGAGGAAAAAAAAAAAAAGTAATAATTGACAAGCCAGAGGTGAAAACTTACAGATTAAGAAGAGAGAGAAGGTAATGTGTTCCATAGCCTTGCAGCGCTGTAAGCACTATGTCCTTCTCTCTGGCCGTTGCTTCTTGCATTTGCTCCTCTTTGAGCTATTGAAGACTTCCTGGCAGCAGGCTGGTGGAAGTGCTGCATCAGTGAGGCATCAGGGCTAGCTGCAATTCTCATTTCTCAGAACAACCACTCTACTCAGCCAGAAAGTCATCTGTTGTGTTTTCATCTTGTCTTTGTGTATTAGGGGTTGTTTAACATCTTCTGATATCCCAGCTTAAATGGGTAGGTTCTTGTCAAGGGTTCGAGTGGCTGAATTTTTGGTAATAGGGGGCCACAGAAATAATTTCAGTTAAAAGCTACTAGAAGGTTTTGTTATTCTATGAAAAAAGCCAATAATAGCCAGCTCCAGGATAGACTTCCTACTACAAGCCAATGATATTCACTCTGTGATAACATATTTAAGAACACAGGAGGAGAAGCCTATGTCACAGAACAAATTCTAGCCTGGAGAAGAAAGCAGAGGAGAACATGAGATAGCAATGTAGACTCCAAGGTTAGTGTTGCAGGAAGGGGGACAAAGAGGCCCGAGGAGGCCTCCCTCTCCCCCTCCAGCAGGGGAAAGACTGAAAGCCGAGACCCCTTCTGCCCGTGGAAGACTGTTGGGGAGCAGAGAGCCCCCTCTGCAGCTCGTGAAGGAGCCCATGCCGGAGCAGAGGAGTGCATGAGGAGGCTGTGACCCAGTGGGAGACCTAAGGTAAAACAGAGTCTTGCTGGAGACCTATGACCCATAGAGAGAAAAACCTAAGCTGGAACAAGTTGTCTCGGGTAGGAATTATGGTCCTGTGCGGGATCTACGCTGATGAAGCTCATTCGTGACCCAAGAGACAACAGATTATGGAAGAACTGTGGCCCGAGGGATGGACTCAAGGACTGTCTCCCATAGGGAGGGACCCCACAGGAAACAGGAGAAAAACTCAAAGCCATTACCCCCAGTAACCGTGGTAATGACCATGGTGAAGCAAGTTGTCCCCTTGCAGCCCATGGAGACCATGAGAGTGCAGAGAGAAAACCTTCTGCATCCGATGGAAGAGTGACCCCCCAGGACAGTGAACCTGTCTAAAAGATGGATTTTAACAGCAGCAGAAGCAGCCACTGGCTGTGACTTCCGCCCGCCTTTCTCATCTCTCTGTGCTGCTGGGGGAAGGAGGGAGAACATGGAGGGAAGTGGGGAGTGGAGAGAAGGTGTTGTGTTTTAAGACTGTTTTATTCTTTTACTCTTTAATTCTTATTCTGATAGCAATAAATTTAATTTTTATTTTAAGTTTCTTAACAATAAATTTAAGTTCTATTCACTTTGAGTCTGTTTTGCCCACGAAAATTAGTAAGTGAATCTCCCAGTTTTTATGTCTACTCAAGAATTCTCTGACTGTTTTTTTTTTTTTTTTTTCTCTCTCCTCTGAGAAGAGCAGAGGGGGAAGGATGAGGGAAAACCAGTTTTCAGTAAGTGTTTAAAATCCGGCCAGGGTCAAAACCCCGACAATTCTATGTGAAGGACTTTCTAACTTAGGAAAAGACAGTAATCCTACTATTCAATAAGGTGCACTTTGTTGCCTGCATAGAAACACAGATATTTGAAATGAAAGCACATTGTCTGGAAAACAATGGTTTTAAAATCTAGCATGCCTCCCTCTATATTATAAGAACTCAAAGTAAATTTTGACACTTTTGTCATTTTGCACCTTTTCATCAGAAAACAAAGGGAAAACATAAACCCACATCAGTTTATTTTACATTCAATTGGGTAAAAAGTTATGTTTTCAAATTACTTTTGTCTAGTGGTGTGGCCTATAGTTTGTCTACTAGAAGGTTCTTGGCTTTTCTTTTACTATTAGTTTTAAAGTGTTCATCATCTTTCTATTTGGTGATAGTCACCCCTGATGTCTTCAAAAATCCCCTCCACACCTATTAGCTAAGGGATAAGTCTTAAAGTCTAATAAAATGGGAGGCCTGCAGTCTACAGAAAACATTGGAAATAAACCAGACTGGAAACAAATGTGCATGTTACTAAGACTATAGCATTATCTTCTCTTCTTTACCCGTGTAACACTAACATTTTTGACAGTGGTCTGTTTACTTCAAGAGGTAGCCCAAAGTCATGAAAGATTTTTTGAACACCCAAGACTAATGTTTATACCCATGTCCCAGATTTTCCCTAACACTGGGCAACAAAATTCATCCTTTGCAACCATATAATACAAGTCAATAATATCCAGAACTTTCAGGCTTTCTCCTGGTGTAGCTCTAAATCGCTTCTGTGTTTGACTTGAAGACGTATGTTAAGTCATGACTAGCTCCCTGTTTTTTTATTAGAAATTGTATATCAAACCTGAGCAACATTTTAGTGGAAAGTACAGCTGAGGCCACTACAGTTTTAGATAGGTCTTCCCGTGAACATTGAATGTTTTTCCAATGAAAAGTTTTTTGATAATAAAATGTTTCATATTGTTTGAGGTTGGGTTGCTGAACTCAAATACAAGTTAGTGGGAGGATTTGAGAATAATAGTGAGAAAGAGTAGGAGATAAAGAGGACAGTTAGCTTTTGTCGGTGTGCCCTAAGCCTGGAATTAATTTCTTGGAGCTGTTTCAGGGGAATCTTTCTACAGAGCCTTATACAGTCTGGAATTGCCGTTTCCATTTTCACCATTAGTACCACAAAGCAAAGCCCTGGTACCTAGTTTGTATAAAGCGAGAATGCTGTATTTACTCCATACAGAAGTAGTTTGAACATTAAATTTGGGATTCAGTCCTAGAACTATCTGCTTTCTAATACCATTTTGTTGTTCTATTCAGCAGGGTCTGTCACAACAATGTCAATATTTTCAAATACAAAATACAATTGAGCCTGTGAAGTTTTTCCAAAATAATGTCATTCAAGCCAGATCAAATGCTATTTTCAGTCTGTTGGCCATCATTGTTTTCATCCATTTTGGGATACCTCCATTAATCTTTGCATTCTTGTAGCACTGAGCATAACTGTCCAATATGTCTACATTGAACTTCAAATGGTTGGAATTGTCTCAGCTGGTTCTTTTGGGTTAGTACAATATATTCATACCAGGATAGCACAACACTGGTGGTTAATGTTTGTGTTAGTGGTTTTCTACCAACTGGATGAGTTTACCATGCAATTAGGAATCCACTGTTACGCTGTGACCAAAGAAAAATCTTCCATAATCCCAAAAATACTACAATTTCAGAAACAGCTACCTTCACCCAGACTTAATGCTATAGAATGAATAGTTACGAAGTCACCAGAAAAAGTGCAGCAAAAGGTGTTTGAGACTAGAAATTTTATCTAGGTCTTTTGTCCATAAAAATAGAGAAAGGGTGATGCAAGCATATGTGTCCTGGTTTTCAAGTCATGGACAAGTGTGTCTTCAACACACTGTTCCTGAGATTACTGTCCATGAAGAGACCATAAAGGGATGATTTTGCTTGTCTTTTATTTCACAGAATCTTAGAATCACAGAGTAGTTTGTGTTGGAAGGGACCTTAAAGATCATCTAGTTTCAACACCCTGACATGAACAGGGTCATCTTCCACTAGACCAGGTTGCTAAGAGCCCCATCAAGCCCGGCTTCGAACACTTCCAGGGGTGGGGAGTCCACAACTTCTCTGGGCAACGTGTTCCAGTGGCTCACTGGCCTCATAGTGGAGAAAATTTCATTCAAAATGCTTCACTTGAGCTGTGCTAATGTAACAATCATACCGAGCAAATGAAAAAAGGTTTGCTGAAACCTTCTGGTTGAATACAAGGAATGTATTGTTTTGCTTTGATCCCAATATCTACCTTAGCTTTTTATTTTCCTTTTAATCAGTTGAGACAAATTTTTAAATACTCTTTTCCACTCTGAACTACATCCAGAACACCCTGTTCTGCAAATTACAAAGATTCCCATCTTTCCATTGCAAAAAACATTGCCAACGGGGTTTTTCTTGTCTGTATACAGCAACTCATTTTTACTTCTATTATGCCCTCTGCCTTTTCAAGTGAACCACCTTCAGTTTCCTAGGCAGAATGATTACACAGCAGCAGCATTCACAGTGCTATGGAGCCCAAAGGGGGAAGCCATGACTTTGCCAGCAGCCCTGTAAAGAAACACTGATAACAGGAATCAGTCTATATTTTGTTTGTTCCCAGTTCAGGGTAGGCACTGGGCACCAAGCACATCTCTCATAAAGCCCTGGCCCAGCTAGACCTGATGGTGTCAACTCTCCCTACCCGTCTCTCGGTAAAAGTTAGCTCCAGGGGTTCTCTTCTGCACTCCACTGCTTCCTAATTGCTAGAGGAATAAGAGGACTTCTTAAGGCATACTACTTTCCTGTGAAAACCATGCTTCAGCACAGATACATGACTTAAGTCAAAGATACACAGCACAAACACACATCTTTTCTGCCTGCTTCTGCTGTGGTTTTGTCCTGTGTTTACAGCTAGCCTGCCTGCATTAACACTACCACCTTCAGCAAGGGCTCTACTCCATTGTGACACAAGATTGTTTCCTGTCTGGAAGGAAATGGTCCACAGCCTGTCTGGGATATAACTCTGCCTAGTTTTAAATCCTAGCAGAAGACAGCTCCTGCAAAGTGTGCTTATATTTTGTTGGTAAGAAGCAGTAGGTATTCATATGATACATAATGCATGCAGATCTTTTTTTTTTTACTCAAAATACTGTCATGAACTCTCATAATTTTATAATACACACAAGAGTATATTTTGAATGTGTCTAGGTGATAATGAAAGATGTTTAACTTATTTTATCCTGCAGGAGGCAAGGAAGATCTGTTGAGTTGAAGCAAGGTTGATCAGGGAACATGTACAAAAATGCAGCCTCAAGCAGGATTTGGGGGCTATGAGGCTCCATGTTCATTTTCATTTGAATAATTCAGTGTGCATGCTCCTTAACTAGGACTAATCATGGCAGATCTGCAGCCTCCTTAGACTCTCTGTAAAACTGTGACTGTTGTAAAAAAATGTACAACACTGCAGAAAATATTTTTCAGGAAAAATCTTTTGTCTTAGCTGTCTATGCACTTTTACAGAAACACAGGTAATACATAATTATGTGACCAGCAATGTCAGTTCATCACTTCTTAGGTTTAGTCTTTAACATTTATGTTCACATATCCAAATATTATCTTGTAGCAGTAACTGTTCTTCAGTTGTAGGAAACTACCTTTTTCAACTTCAAAAATGCTTCAGTTATGGCCAAGACCTAATATGAATTCAGCAGTTAATATGCAAAACACATCACTCAGATAGATTAGGAGATGGCAAAGCCTGTTCTTCCTTCATTACACAGCTCACAAACCTCTTGTCCACAGTAGTCTGATAAATTCCTTCAAAGTTACTTACAGGTTAAAAAATGAACATCAGAATACAATCCTTTACAAACAAGTAGGCCACATTCTGTTACATCGAAAACAACCCTGTTTTCCGGAGAGATCCTTTTTTCTTTAATAGAGAAAGGGCAAAGTAAAGCAGTATTCACCTGGCAAGGTTATGGTTCTGACCAAGGGGCATGTTTTTTTCCATGGCACAGTCTCCAATCTTATTCCCAGAGCAGGCGAGAGCAATGATGGTTTTGTGTCATGGTTTTCTCTTAGCGAGTTCGATTTCTTTCCTAGAGAAAGCATGGTAAAGAAGATGGGAAAAAAGTGGGAGGTGGATGATGTACAGACAAGATTTATTAGGACAGGGCTAGGACATGTACTTGGATTTGACAGCTGAAACATGCTTTCAGGTCCCCAGCACAAAGCACTAAAAATCTCATGGCACGTAACAGCACTTCAGACAGACGTTGATTAATGTCAAACTGATGTGAAATGAAAAGCTTCTTTTCAGTTTGTCAGGTCATGACTTTTTTATTTGGGCTGAGGTGGCCTGAAACAAAATGTCCTAATTTTTCTCATTTGAAAACAAACAATCTCTCCTACTGTGGCAATTTCTGGAGATTTTTGCTGCAGACATTTATTGACCCTGTTTTCTAATACCTGTAAAGATCCAGTTAGATAGAAAATACCTGGCCACCTACAGTTTTTCAATTGTTGAAATCTCTGTCTAACATCATCATAAGGCATATGTTTAGATTGCAAATGATGAAAAGCCCTCTGGAGGTGATGGAAAGCCCTCTTCTCTGCCCTCTCCAACTTTCTGATGCTGTAAAACGTAATCTGACCTGCAGAGCTTGACCAAAAGCTCACCAAGCCTGGGGTATAACTTTAAAATGCCACTTTGAATCAAGTTCATGTACCAGAAGGTCTTCCCAAATCACACTGCTTTGTTCTTCAAAACAGGTTTGACAATAATGTTGCTTTTCACTAAAATCGCAGTTGGAAAAAATCATAGAGCTGCAGAAAGAATGTTTTCAGCAGGATTTTATAAATCATTACTGTTACAATAACTTAGAAGGATAGATTACTTCAAATACAAAAACCACTTCCATTTCAAAGTCATTTAGGCACTACCAGAAAAACCAACTAAATTTGTGTAATTTTGCAACATAAATAGGAATATGCAGTCACATATTTAATCAAGGAACAGAAAGAGAATGTGTCACATGTGTGAACTGTGGCTAAATCAGCGTTTTCCTAGGAACTGCTGCTAGCTGAACAGTATTTAAACTCAGCAAAATTTGCCTCTTTTTGTTCCATGAAGCACTTCTGAATCCAGCTGAAAATATTAAAAAAATGTTATAAGCAGGTCATCAGCATTCTCTAGGCACCTTCTCTTATGAAGTCTCAGATGGTGTTCAGAATTCAAGTTGTGGAAGTGGTCATCTATGTCACATTTGTCTTTGTCCTCTGCTTGGCAAAACAGGAGCATGTATAGATTAAATACCTTTCTTTGAGAATAATTTTGTGCTGACTGCCAGATCAGGCCCTCCAAAGATCCCCACAGACAAAGCTGAAAACAGTTTTTATTTGCAGTTGAATAAAAAGATTCATAGAGATACAAATAATTGTGAAGACATTCATTATTTGGCTAGTATCAGGTTCAAGTAATTTTTTGTCAACACAGAGTTCTGCCAGGACTAAATTAAGTACATGAGTGACATGAAAATGTTTTACACTGTGTAAAAATGTCACTTGGGTGTAACTGAATATGTACATTTCTCTAGAACACAGAGAAACATCAACATTGCATTAGAGCCATGACAAATAATTCAGTTCTTTTTCTAGCTAAACAACCACAGTCTGATTAAGTTTTGCTTAAAGATTAATATAATAGTCTATATATGTTTTGAGCAATGTCCTTAAAAATAATAGTATTATATGATAATCTCAGTCATTATCTGCCTTTTCTCCTCTATGAAAAAGGAAAGTCTCCTAGAGTGGAGACATTATATAAATTGTACTGTTTAGTAATAGCAATGTTCATTATGAGAGGCTTAATTATGGTCATCATTTACAAAAAAAATCAGTCTTGCCATGGAAAGCATAGTAATGAATGCCTCTTATTTAAAAATTAATGAAACATTTTTCATGGGCGTATGAAGTCTACTAGTCTGCAGGGTGTCATCACTTTTATTCTCCTCTTTAAAAGAATTAATATTCATGAAAATTATATTACAAATAATTGCAAAATGAGAGTCTGTTTTTATACTGCAATTTGGATATGTTTGTTTATTTATGTGGAAAGCCACGAAAAATCAAAAAAAGTTTACAAGAATAAAAGAGAAGTAATTTTTAGTTATGCAGTGATTATTTTGTGCGGAGGACCAAGATGAGCTCTTATTTATACTGGTGCAAATAAATGGCAAATTTAATTCTACTCCAATTTACAGCAGAATAGTCAAGAGCTTTCTCATTTCTCTTTCTCATACGTAATGTGAGTAGCCTAAATAACAACTTACTACATGTTCCTTGAGGGACAATGTGCTCCAGCAGAGGAGTCCCATGCAGTACCTATGTAAAGGGCTTAAGCTGGGTTTATAGGCATGGGGCATAGGCTTCCCAAACCCCAGATTCACTAGGATTAGTTTTAGCAAATCAGGAGGATGGAAGGTAGCCTTTAGCTTTCAGAAGAATTTTTTTTTTTTTTGTAGCAAGTTTTAGTTAATGTGTAAACTGAATCACATAATTTCAAAAATAAAGCAGTTTGTAGTGAGCTCACTGGCATTTTACATGTCAGTTTTAATTCAGCAGTAGTAACACTGAGTTTGGCAAAACATGAGTTCTTCATTAGAGGAGGCATTTTGTCCTTAGCTAACCTGGTAAAGCACATAGGAGGGGTATATTTTTGAAACTTCCTAAAACTTATCCACAGGTGTTTGCTTCTTTCAATCAGCAATATAAAGAATGTGGAATAAAAAATGTTTGTTCCACCTTAGCAAAGAAACGGTCTTTTCGTAACCACTTTTGTCTGTGTGGGTTGGCTGTAATGTCTCTTAGAATCAGCGTCTACAAAGACCCGTCTCACAACTAGACTCGGAAATCTCTCACCCTTACAGAATAAATAGCAAACAAAAATACTGCTGGCAAATAAAAGGTTTTTAGAAGCTAAGGTGTTAGGATAATTAAATGCATATTTCAGCAGTATTTCTTTGGCATTGATTGGCTGAGGCCACTTACTGTGAAGAATTGAATAGTTAATTCAAGTGCTAGACACCTCCTAAAGGAGATGACCTTGGGGTGATATAATTGGAACAGTAATCTATTTAGTTGAAGAAATGAGTATGTTCTCAATTAGCTTAGCAGGCGTTATAATAACACTAGTGGGATTTATATTTGCTTATGTCACTCTGTTGTAAGAATAAAGTTACTGGATCTGCCTGCCTGCATTTAGTCCCACAGTTCATGATTCTTCACAGAAGAGATGTAAAGGCTTTCTCATCCTGATTAATAGGTGTCCAATCCCAATGCTGCACATATTGGCATAATCACTCAAGGGAACTGAGGGATATACAGCAGTATTACTGGCAGAAGACAGTGTTACTTACTTAAATCTTCCTCATACTGATTTTTCCCCCCTATTATGGATTCTCAAACTTACCTCATAAACTGGTGCTTGATCTGAGGTTATCCCACCATTGGGGCTCTTGAAGGTTTATCACAGGTATGTTGTTCTGCTAGGATTTTTTTCCCCCACTGTTTTAATCTACTGTCACTATAAAATTTCAAAGCAGTAATTCAACTGTGCTGTACCTGAATAATGCTGCAATAATCTAATCTAAACTTTTTAATGTATTTTTTTACATTTTCATATGTTGACACATTTTCACTATTCACTATTTGGGGGACATATCAAAGAATGTATAATAGACATAATCTACCTACCCCACGCCACACTATATCTTTTATGGAAACTTGCAACCTAAAGTTGTCCGTTATCAGCAACTACCATCAGAAATAAAGCAACCACCAGGACTTTGTAGAAATAACTCTCAAAACAGAGCTTAAAAAAAAAAAAAAAAAAAAGGAAAAAAACGAGTAAAGATTTTCAAGGTTCATCTGCCTTTGGGAAGCAGAAGAGTGAGTCTGCAGAGGCTTGCCATAGTCAACGAGTGACTTCCTGAGCTCTGCCAGGAGAGGTCTCTGCAGATCTCCCTGCTGCAATAGGTGCTGGGCAGACTCCCTTTGTGTGTTCCCAGCCTTCCCTTCTGGAAAAAAAACCACATGATGTATGTTCCAAATCAACTCTGTTTCTGGGCTGTAGGCAGCTCGGTTTCATCACATGCTACCATTTATACAAATTAGAGGCAGGTTTGGAAATCCTCTTCAGTGTTTGGAAACAGACTCATCAAGCTGTTAAGACAGGCTGGTTGAGTTGGTTTGCTCCATTTCTAACAAATAACAATCATATGTCCCAAGAAAGAATTGAGTGAAACAAAACCAACCATGCCTTCCTAAGGGTCTCATTTATGGTATTTACTAATCATGCAGGGCACTTACACACAAGCTTTGTTTTCTTACTTATACACATGCTTACACACTATTGAGCAGAGCTCCTCTCTCAGTCTGTGTGAGGAGAATTCCTTGACTGTCTTATTTTCCCCATCTTGGGGATACTGCTCGCAGTGTATTCCGGCTTGTGGGAACACTCCGCAAGTACACAGCACTCCCAAAAGTCAGGAAGGAAACTCGTATCATGTGAATGAAGCTGCTTACAGTATAACCTATAATGCTACAAACTCCATGTGATATAGCACGTCTGGTCTTCAAAATGTGCAACAAATCAAGTTGCGTTTAATTTTCCATAATATTTTGCAATCAGTGATGGTATTGAATTTCGCATACAGATGCTGATAATTTTGTAGCTGATGCTATTTTACAAAATTTGTTTAAGGAAAAGATACATTTAAATGAAGCTCATTTTTCTCCTTATAAACCACGAGGTTTTACAACTCTGCAGACCTTTGGGAGAAGAGTTGAGGAAATCAAAGAGCTGTTTAGTTCTTTTCAGTCTCAAGCCCCCTATTAACTAGGAGAACTGATAAGAAGAAAAATCCGATGAGAGTTTTATAGTCACAATAGAAAATATTTTAGGAGTAGTAAGCAGTATGTTTTCCATTTAACAGCCAGTGTTTTGAAATAAATTAATGGCAACAGTGCATGAGCAACTTTGATGAGGATACTTATGTTGGTGTTGGAATATGAATTTCAGTGGCTGTCTATGGACACTGGGGCTTGGATGTTGACTCTGATTTGCAAACAAATTAAACAATATTTTTTGTCCCTTGAGTCCATCTTGATATTTCATTGTAAAAAGATGATTTAGTGTTAGGAAAAAAACAATCCTAAAAAATTCTTCTTGTTCTCCAGTAGAATCTCTAATCAGTAAAAGGTGATCAAGCAACTTTTACTCTGTCCCAACACACAGTATACTTGCTGTATGAGTATGCTCGGTGTTATATTAAGGCCTTTGGGCCAAGACAAAGGGTATTGAATCTTACAGGTTAGTATGCATGTACATCTTCAAATTAATTAACTTGCAGTCTTCACAACAGCTGTAACAGTACAGCTTATTGCATGAAATGCTGTATTTTATTGATGAAAGAATATTTTGTTTAGACTTACATTTCTTTTAATGTAATAATTCAAAGAAATCTTGTGTAGGTTATGAGTCCTGTTTTATAGCAAGTGCTGAAGTATTGTACAAGAGCAATCTGGAACACCGAGGTTTGGCATATGGATTTTACAGTGACTATTGTAATGTTCTGTTCTTTATGTAAGCATTTTCAGTCTACCAAGATCAACATCAGCTTAAATAGTTGAAATAGTTTAAATAGTGGAGTGCTGAATCCTTTAGTAGCTATTTAGATCCACTGTAAGTGGGCAGAGGAAACTGAATCCACTCACACCAAATTTGATCGTGTCCATAGTAGCAGCATCAAATCTCTTTATATGATATGATCTATAGTCCATATGTAATGTGTATGTAAGAGAACACATCAATTCCATGGAGAGTCCAGTATTTTAACTTGGTGGTGGAAAGGCTGGAAGAGAGGAGTTGAGGAACTTTCTCCCTCACTTAACACAGGAGAAAATACCAGACAATCACTAAGATACCATGTTTCTGGAGCCTGTCTTCCACGGCCTCCCTAATTCTGGCCACACGCAGCTCAGAAGATAATATCCCAACACCAGCAGTGCTGCCTTTGACTTTAGTTTCCCTCGCTGTGATGGCAGAGATCTTCACCACAGTTTTTGCTCTCTGGCCTCTTGCCATTAAATCCTTTGGGTAAGCAACAGAAGGAAAATATTTTCCTTCTGGTGGTGGTGTTCCTGTTGCCCATGTTCTGCATTTTGTGTTTGTAGCAATTCTACTCATAACTGAAAAAACTCCCTCTCAGACTGTAAGTCAGCTACACAGACAAAAGGGGCAGAACCGCAGGGAAATGATGACATGTGGAAAACTTGCGATGTCTTAAGTCCTGTACTGAGAAGAATTCCTCAGGTTTAGGTTTCCTACTGGTGCAGGTAACATTTTATTAACATTAATAGCACTTGGCAGATATGTTTCCGAGGAAAATCTGCATACCTTAGTGTCCAGATGCATGACCAGTAACCATATGAAGAAAACTTCACGCTCTATAGTAAAACAGTGGGTTTCCCACAGACAACACATGCTACCTCTTGGTAGAAAAGACATCTTTCATCTCTACAGTTAAGACAAGCCTAAGATACAGGAATTCAACACCACACCCTAGTTGAAATGAAAGTGTCATGGGTTATATCAGTACATTTTTAATAATATTCTCTTACCATGATCAATCTATGCCATTCAATTTAAAGTTGAGATTAATTCTCCAAGACACATTATGGTACTGTATTAATACTTGAAAGTGTCTTATAAATGCTTACTTTCATATTTGGCATAACTATTGTACCACCATAGAAAATGTTTCCATTGACCTTTAGATTAAAAATACATTGGATTATCATGATTGACACATTCAGAATGACTCATTCTTGCCAAACACAGCACAACAAATTTTTAACATTCTCTTTTCTTTCCAACTGCTTCCACTTTCATGATATGAAATATGGCTGTATTATATACCACCTTTCATTGCCTAACATGTTTTTTTCAGAGTTCAAGAAGATTTACATTTAGAGTTAAATGTTTCAGCGATTGCTCTGTTGGATTTCATTACACGAGTGTAGTTAATCAAAGGAAGTCTGACCTTGCAACCGTTATTTATTGTATGGTTTTTTGAACTTAGACGTTTATACTGAATGAATATACACATTATCACCAGAGTACCAGATTTTCTTTAACAGCCTGCATGACACTGCACTATAATGCCTTAGTAAACTGCTTACAGCATGTGTGCACTGCGGCTGCTTTTTTTCCCTGCCTTTTGTTTTCTTTTGTTTTCTTTTTTTCCCCCCTTTTCTCCTTTCTGACGAACTACACTGGGAGTCTTGTCAGTGCAAGGGAAATTATACTATCTTGTGGTCCTAATGACTGCTATTTCACTATACAGGGGGATATTTTCAGATCTGCATACTTCGTCTATGCAGCTGGGTGGTCTGCGCAATAGTCATTAACGAGAAATCCCCAAATAATCATAACAGGCTCAAGTCTGGCTGATGTTTATTCAATCACATGCTTAATAGTGGAATTCAGTTACGGGCAAGAGAATCACTGTTTTTGGTGTGGCTGAGAAAAGATTCTGTGCTTTCTTCTACTTTCTCCTGGACAATCTAAAAAATAGTTTTGCCACCGTTGAGAGGAAAAATTCTTCTATCTTTGAAGAACCCCTGGAGGTAAAGATTTAAGGCAATAGCTTGTGTTAGCTAATACTTCCTGACTAAGTATTTTGTGGAGTCTTATGCAGGCTAGGATCTGTATTTAATATGCTGGCAGAGTTGAGTTAAAGCCTCTGCAACCTCTTTTAAATGCTATTAATCAAACACACAGAGCTATTTAGCTGCCTAGAGGTGAAGATGAGTGTTTAGTAAGATTTATCTAAATCCCTAAACAGGTCAGGTACTTAATTCCCACTGAAATCGAATGACAGTGCTTCAAATACCTCTGTAAATCAAGATGCTTGTACTTCTGTATTTTTGAAATGTGTTAATGCTAGTACCTGCTATTGTCATACTTTTATTCTCCATCTGGACTGAATTTATGTGACAGTATACGTGAAAGCTTTTAGTATAATGTGGAGGAAAGTAGTGCTAGCAAAGCCAGTTTTGACAAGTGTCTAGATAAAATTCAGGCACAGCTGGCTGTGGTACCTCTGTCTTCCTAATCTCTGCTTATGCACAGCTGGCTCATTACAGCATCCTCTGTGGTGTTCACCATTTCCATCACGGACAAAACACACAGGCTGGTAGGTGTTAGGTTTGACTCTTCAAGTGAAGAAGCCAGTCTGTGTAAAGAGAAGACAACAATGGAGATTTCTCATTTTGGATCAGTTACTTGGAAAAAGTACAAGTGGTAGGAAGGAAGAAATTTTTAATCTTGTATTTTTCACTGTGTTATTGTTCTATGAAAACAGATGTCAGCTTCTAAGCTGGATTACAGTAGTTTTGCATCTAGTAGGTTAAAAGGTTATAAATTGTTTGGATCCAATTATGGGAGATTTCCTTGGTTAGAGGTATTCTCCACTTATTTAAGGTCCCCACAACAGCTCCTCTGACACAGCTCCTTTTAGTCTTTGTCAAAAAAAGTAGTATATTACAAAGTGAGAAGTGATTTTCACCTCTTCAAGCAACCCTGAGGACAATGGTTAGACAGCACAGCATGGAACAAAATCAATTTTGAGGATAACTATTGGACGTCTGTTGCTATTGTCATCAGCCTAGTTTGCTACTGCCCAGGAACTATTTTTTGTCTTAACAAAAGGTACCCAAAAGCACCGAACAACTACAAAAAAGGAACACAGACAAATAATATGCAAATATCTGCCACTGGGATTGTCTTTGTGTCCTCAGTGCCATTTATCTGCCCTACCAACAGCACATTGTTAATTCATTCCCCTGTTTAAAAATTTGATTGTATTTTTGTGTTGGCTACATGATAACATCCTTTTGTGTCTGCTTTCTACAGACATTTGAATGATTGCCTTTTTCTGGCACAAATGGGCACAGAACACATGCTCTTCTATCACATGCAGGGGTATTCACTAAAACTAAATGTCATATTCGCATGTAAATATTTCTTCCAGAAGTACATGTTTGTTGTTCCACAGCATAAATAGAAAGAATACGTTGTTACTTATCTGGTTCATCACAACTAACCAGTCCAGTGGACTTGACAAATATTTGCATGTAAAGGTTTTGGATTAATCTACAGGGTTACTTGTTTAAAGAAATAATTTCAAATAACAAATAAATCTGGAAAACTGTGAGCTGTTTGGAAAAAGAAGGCAACATGTGTCTGATGAAATATTCATTGTGAATTATTCACCAGTCTCAAACTGTAGTAAGTGTTAAGATAAAAGATTTGTAAACTCATCAAGCATTCAACAAAAGTCACCAAGCCTGCTATGTTGTTTTTTTTTTTAATTTGATAATGGCATTTATACCTATGAAAATATATTCATGAATTTACAAGATTCTACAGATTTTATATTTACTTTCTGAATTAACAATTACTCAGCAGTTAAAACAGATCTATATTACCAATAGATCTGTGCTCTTCTGTTTCATTGCTTTGCTTCAAAGACATATTAGTGTTGCACATAGATTAGTACTTCTTAGAAAACACAATTTAATTTCTTTCCAGTGCACATTATTCCAACAAAAAAGGAAGAACTATCCTACTCATCTTATGTAAAAAAAAAATGCAAATAGAAGGAAATATTATATAAGTATTAATTTAGCTTAATCATTCTTGTAATTTTTTAGGATGAATTTACTCAGATATAGAAGTTTTGTTAATTTCTAGTAAGTCCTGGTTGGAGGTTAGGCATTGTCCTCATACAGGGTGTTTGGCTGTTTGGTTCAGGCAAAACTTTATTTAAGTTACTATGACTCATGTATGTAAAGATAGCTGGGAGCTTTCCTGTGGAATCTAACAGTGTAAAGATTCAACTGCACAGATAATCCCTATTGCAAGCAACTTGACTGCACTGTAATGAGTAGAATACATCTTTTGGTGCTGTTTTTTTTTTTTAATATCTCAGTAGTGGAATATACAACTGTTGACATTTCAGACCTAAACCAGCACTCAGTTAGGTTCTTTTCCGCAACAGAAGTTTCACCACAAAAATTTTAACTACATAATTTCCTGTGCTCTCTATAGGAAGTGATTGTATTTTATGATAGGCTAGAAAAGGGTTTTGGGGGGATAGATAGCCTTCTTAGATGGGTTTCTTTAGAGAATAAGTCCAGCAGACCATTTTAAAGATTATTTCTTTAGTAAGAAATACTGCACGTAGTGGAACAGTGATAGCAAATACAGCATGGATTCAACAGGATAGTATCACCCCTTTTTGTAAAACGTACAAGGTATTATACTGTCTGACCTCTGATATTATTGAATAGTAAATAAAATGTGCTAAAGAATATGAAAATATATATTTTTAAAGCACTTCATTGTGAATATACAGAATTTTTCAGGCAAGTATTCCCTTTCCCCAGTTCTCCAGAAATGTGACTTCTGAAATCTACACATTAAGAAGGGGCAGGAAAAAAAACCCACCTAAATTTTTCAAAATTTATTGATAGTGTGGAAAAAACCTCTACCTAAATATTTGGAAAGATGCTGATAGTGTGTACACAAAATGAAACAGTTAGTAACTTAGGAGATGGAGATATTAAAAGAAGGCTTGTAAGGCTATTGTGTTGAGTACTTTGTTACCACCATCGCTTATGTCTGTTGTTGTGTTGAGTACTTTGTTACCACCATCACTTATGTCTGTTGAAGATGTTCTAATATTTTACTGCAATGACAACAGGATCCTGGAGTTGGGATCGCTCCAGCATTGTTTGCATTTACTAGGATAGATGTAGGCCACATTCTAGATATATCCAGAAGTACTCTAACTGTGAAAAGGCATCTTTCCTAGCCATCATAGCTAAGTGCTAGTTCCAGGCACAATACTTCCAGGCACTTGAGCAGAGAGTGTCCTGGTATCTTACTCACTCACTCATTCAGATGTATTTATTTCACAAATGTCATCTATAAAAACCAAATGCTTATCAAGAGCATGAGGAGACCTCAGGTAGGATGTATCATCTTTACCCTGTTCTACCTGTTTGATTCATGATAAGAGAAATAACCCCTCCCTTATCAGAATGTGGCATTTGAAAATAGGCATCTGATGATACAGAAATGTGTCTTACTAATATTGGATTCAAGGCATATGTACATATATGAACGACCATTTCAGATAAACTCCGTTTCACGAAGACTGACTGATTGTAACTTAAGAAAAGGTTGTTTTAAGATAAAAATACACTCAGCACCACCCGTATTCTCTGGTTTACTACACGAAGTGGGAAGCATTTTCGAATACACCTCCGGGTATCGCAAGCAGCATATCGTCCCATCAATTGCATGTCAGTATACTACAAAAGACTTGCTGCTTAAGACTACATCAGGACTGAAGGGAACAGAAAAATCCCCTTAAAATTATTACGTTTTAAAAATTAACATAATGTAAGTTGAGATATAACATGTCCATGCCACAAGCTGCATGATGTGAAAAGTCTCCTGACCACTACCTCCATGCATGAAGTTGTTGAGTTTCCTGCCATTTTAAAGGCCACATTGTAAAAGTCAGGTTAATGCAGTGGCTAAGACTACAAACCAGCCTGAGGAAGGGAAAGATAAGAAGAGGTAACAGCTTTCTTTGCATTAAGGAGAAAAGGGGGGATTTCTAGAGCTGCAGGATTTTTCTTGGAGGCAGTACTGTTTGCAGATATTACCACAAAAAGAGTATTTTGAGCTTGAGTGAGTGAGTATGACTGACTGAGAAGACTGGCTCAGGCTGTGGCATGATAGAGTGGGAGCAGTAGAATTTAATGCAAGGCCAACAGGTGGGTACCTCCTTGGGAGATCCTCACAGATGACATACCTCACATCTGAAAACCTTTATGTGAGTCAATTGAAAAATTCATCTGCTTTGATAATCAGCACCTCCTTAAATCCTCTCTTGAAGGTGGTAAAGGAATACAAGGAATAAAGAATGTCAGACAGACAATAAATGGAGAAGCCAGAGAAGGAATTAGTCAATGTAATTTTTTTGGTTATTTGTTGAAACAAACATGCAAAGCCAAACCACGCCAAAAAGACTTTGCATTTACGTATTATGGCTTACCTTTATGTGTTTCTTATAGAAACAGTGTATGCTGCATTATTACTACTATCAGTTTATTATTATTTTATTTTTCCAGCAAAGCACATTTATTCTCTCTGACCCAGGGGAAAGTATGCTTAAAGGTAAGCTATTTTGGCAATGTTCAGCTCTTTCTGTCTTATTCTTCTGCTGTGCTGATATTAACATAGGTGTGTAAGATGCAAAATAATTTTAGCAGTGTGCCAAATGACTTTACAGAGTTTCACAGAATATTCTGACTTGGAAGGGACCCACAAGGATCATCAGGTCCAACTCTTAAGTGAATCTCCTGTACAGGGATCAGTCCTGGGACCTTGGTGTTATTAGCACCATGCTCCAATCAAGTGTGCAAGTAAAGATTTTCTTAGCCCTAAGAAAAGACAAATGAGAAAAGTGTCACCACTGTTGAGGAAACTTCCCCATTTGACATCCAGGAGCCCCTCTGGGAGTCACTATCTCACTATCACACCCCC
>JAYRBT010000093.1:37032729-37056000 GCA_036023395.1 Myiotriccus ornatus | reverse complement strand
CACACCCCCTGAGCTGGGACTGAGATCTCCTCACAGCTACACCCCACACACACAGTCAGAGCATGTGTCCTTACCGACTCCATCGCAGGTTTCCCATGGTAGAGTCTCTGATGTCCTGATCCCTAAAATAACGTAATGGTGTAATAACTAAATAAAAAAAATAACAGCTCGACTCTGGTGCCTCCGAGTGGACCTGGAACAAAGGAACCCCTGAGTTTTTATATCCTCACAGCCTAAGTGCAGGAAAGTCTGGGAGCCATCGGCTGCTGCCGTGTCCTTCAGTGACCAGTGCCCTGGCTGGGCCACAGGTCCCCGGCCCTTTGTAATGCAAAGGGTCAGTAAGTCGTGGCCTCTTGCCTGGGGATCTCACCACCCAGAGCTCAACCTGCAGCTCTCACTACAGCTGCACACTGAGCTACCTGAACTGAGAGTGTTCCTCAACAACCACCAACCTTCTCCACTCTACACACCTTATCATAGACATCATCAAGATGGGGTTAATTTCTATTTATTTTTTTTCCTCCAAATCTCTTGGGTTCTGTGCATCATTATCTTCAATTAACATCTTCAGTAAACAGGACATTTAAGTGTGTTTGTGTTGTTCTGATTTGTTGAAGTTTAACTGATTGAATCACATCCTGCTTTGATAATTTACAAGAGACAAGGTTTTTACAGCAAAATATGCTGGAATGTTTGCAACAGCAACTAAGGAGAGAGACGTATTTATTTTGTTTGTTTTCTCACCAGTGAATCAGTTTTCAAATGCCTTGAAAACTGTAGAATCTCTCCTTCTGCACCCTGTACACACACCTTCCAATCATCTTGATTTTGAAGGTTCAAGGTTAATCACTCCCATTGCATAAAGAACTCATTTTTCCTTATGATGAAGAATCTTCTGAGGTTAATGTGAAAATATGCTTGAGTTAGGGCCTGCCATGAAATATTTCCAGTTACTCCACACATGATCTTGAACCATTAATCTGTGGGTTTGTTGATAGTCCAGTATAAGGCAATTGTATTACTGATACCTACAGACTAGATTGGTGCTTTCTACCTTCTTGGCAGTTATATAACTTTGATCTTCAGATTTGAATGTGAATGTATTATTATTTTGATGAAGTTTTGCAACAATTACACTAACTTGAATGTTCTGCCTTAGTAGCGGAAAGAAATAAAGTGATTGCTTTGAGCATAAACCCATAAACCCATGCATGCTTTAGGTAAAACAACAGATTGAAGACTGATTGTGCTATGCCATATCATGATATCTTTATGTTTTAATATGTGGGAATTGAAATTGGATTAGGACTGATTGGAATTGCCCACTGTAAAACAGCATGCCAGTAGCAGAGTAAAGTGAGCTGTACCACTCCCCCCTCATTCCAGCCACTAGACATGGATACTAGCTCTTCATGCTGTGTATTTTGTAATGGTCCTATCCCACAAAGTTCCAATGTATTGGTAGGTGACATGATACTACATTTCCAACTTGAGTTTTCTGATTAAAATCCTATTGGTTTTATTTTGGAAATTTGCTCCCACAGTCCAGAAGAAGTGAAGTTTTAGTGTCAAATTTTAAAAAAAATGGAAGTTGAAGAACCGTATGAACAATGCACACCCTTTCTTCCACACATGTGGGCATATGGTCACCTGACTGCTGACCAGATAGGAGCTTTTAATCAGATGTCTATTTTTACATATGCTGACTTGGAGCCCTCCTGGGAAGTTCTGAATGCATTGTTCGTTGTACTGTGTATGTGGATAGTTATATTAGTGGATACTTATATTAGTAATGAATCACTTGAGGTTTCTTTTGGTTTGATTCTCTAGAGTGTTTTGTGTGAGCTTCATATCTAAGCACAGTGAATCTAGACAATGCTAACAAATCCAGATGTTTTACACCCATTTTGCTCAGCTAGAAGTAACTGCTCAAGACAGAGAGTCAGAAGGTGAATACTAGTGGAATTAGGCCCTGTATTTTAAACCTTCTTTCAGCATTTCAACAGCATTAATTAATTCTCATCATCCTGCTGTGGGTAGCTAAAAATTTTACTATCCCCATTTTATGGAGGAATGAAATTAGTCTTGTAAAGGTTAAGTGATTTGTGCAAGGTCATGTAGTAACTCTGTAGCAGGGCTGAGAGAAGAATTAGAAGTCATAACCTCTGTTATCTTGGGCTAATGATGAGTCTACATGCCATGTGTTATCCTTCTGTAAATGACATATACTCTGACGAGGGCAGACTATAAATTAAGTATTTAAGAGTTTTTTTGTATAGCTCTTCGTATTGTATATATCATAAAGGAGTTCAGGTCCACCTGATGCAACAGAGGATTCTCTGTGTCGAGAATGAGCCTTGACCTCTTTAGATACATAACATTTCACTTGGTTACATACCTAACTGCATGGGCAAAATGAACTTTATACCAAATACTCAGTTCATCCCCGTGCTTTTTGAAAAATTCCATGTACAAGAGCATAGGGAAGAACAAATAAATTGGATTAGAAGAATGAAAACAATTTCCCTAGAAGCATCAGAAATTAAATTCTTCCTTACGACCTTGAGAGACCGTGAAGGCTGAAAACCAGAAGTTCTTGCAGGTTCTGCAGTTAGCAGCTTTTCTAAATGTCTGAAAGTCAAGGTAATCTTCCATTGCTGCAACATATCATTTCCTGCAGTTGCCAGCACAGCTGGAGCAAACACAACTCTCTGTGGCTATCTCATCTGTATAATTCAGCAGTAATTGTATAGCTTTGGTGTCAGAGACTGAAACAATTAATGATTCACACATTCTAAGATCACCAGAAGAGCTATGCAAACTTAAAAGAAGCAGCTGCTCACCCAGCAAACACACATCAACAACTCCCTGCCCTCCCCCTGCAGCGCCCCGTCCAGCCTTTACTGACAAAGAATCAGTTCAGTGGGTGCTGCTGTCCAGCTATCCTGGGTCCAGATGCTTGCTTGAGGAAGGGAAGAGGCTTAAAGAGGGAAGCCCTGAAAAGTGGGAAAATTCCTTTTATGGTGCCAATGTCTTCCCTTTACATGAACTCTGTGCATCTAGCCGGGGCTATACACCTCAAATGTTGGACCTTGATGGAACACGGTTGATGCTGCTACAGTGGGCAGCATCGGAGATGTTGGAGGTTCGTGGAGGCTCTTGACATGGCCCATGACACTCCACTGTAAAACTCCCCACCCCAGAGAGGTACAAGGCTTTCCCACCTGGGCTGGAAGTGTATAATAACTCATAATTTCTTTGAGTTGCCTGAGGGCTGCCCCAGGTCCCAGGAGACCAAGACCATCACTTCAACCAACAGTCATGGAAGCTGCTGATTACCAGATTTTTTCGCTGGATCCAATGGGCTGTGACCATGTACATCTTTCCACCCTTATCCTTTCTCCCCCTCTCTCTCCCTTATGCATTTTCTTAGGCTTTATCTTTATGCTCTAACAATGCTTTGATACTGCTGTATAGATGAATATTGCAAATGCTTTCATAGTACTACATTGCTATGCTTTAATATTGCCATATTGCTACAGATGCTTTGATATTGCTGTATAGATAATAACATATATGTATATGTTGTATTGATACAGAATCATATCACCCAAAATGGCAACATACCTGTTTATCTTTGAAACGAAATTGTTCTAAAATAAACCCTACACATACATGTTTCCTAAAACTGATTATTCAGTGTCCTTTCACTCCAGTTCACCCCAAGGGATTTATTAAGAGACTGGGTTACCCTCCCCTTTCTGGGGCGGGTTGCAACATTTGGGATATAGGTTACACTTCTTGCTTCTGCTTGTCACAGAATAAAAAAGGTGTCTGAGTTAAATGACATGGGCCTGACTGCACTTGTGGTAGTGGGATGGGGAAAACATGACATTCAAGCAATGGAGAAATTATGTTTGTCAGGTTCAGCTAAAGCTTATTGTTTCAACCTTGGAGAACAGACAAGATACAGACCCCTAATAACTTGGCAATTTAAAGTAAAACAAAGTGTGAGGTCAGTAAAAACAGGAAGGAAAACACCTCTGCTTTAAAATAATTTTTAAATTTTTTAAAAATTTTATTTAAATGTAATTAAAATTAATCATATATAGAACTGGTTGAATTACTAATTAGAAATAAAGTGCTAGATAGTATTATTGCATGAGTAATTAGTCAGAGGTCAGCAGCATGTTTTTCTAGTTTGCATTCTGATGGTACGCAAAAAAGCCACTAAGATAAGGACAGATTATCATATTTCTCTTTTTTTTTTTTTTTAATGTGTATTGTACTAGACACAATGAAAACACACAGGAGCAGTACCTGCCCCAAAGACTTTACAGTCAAAAACACTGTTAATGGGAAAATAAATGGGTGAAGTGGTACTTCATTGCTTTCATTTCCTTCACTTTTAAAAATTTATTTATTGTAATTTTTATTACAGTAACAAGGAATGAGAAAGTTGAAAATGGCTGAAGGAGGTGAAGAAACAGCAGAAAATTATTTAGAAAGGAAAGAAAACACTGAAGTGGCAGTGTGGCAAGAGGACTGAGAGGCAAAAGCATAACAGGAGTGAAAGGATCTTAGCTGGCAGGTAGGGAGCCAGCTCGAGCTAAGGAAGTGTTTTAGAGCAGATGTGGGTATGGAGTTTCTCTATGAAATTTAGAAGGGCAAGAATTCTTAGAGAGTTTAATCCTTCTTTCTTCTGAGCTACTTTGTCCCAGGGATGAACATCAATAAATTTGTAACACTAATTAGCAATCCAGGAGAGAACAGCAGAAGATCCGGATGGTTTTGTTTTGTTGGTTAAAAACTAGTTCGACCCTTCCAGCATATACACTTGTCCCCAAATTGCCTTCTTCTACTATTTTTAATGATTGCAGAGATACTCTATTGTGGAGGTGATTTTATTTCATTAAATGGATTTGGTCAAAAATGATGGGGGGAGAATGGAGGATGCTGGTGGGAATGAGGTGTGCATTTAATATATTGATGTGAGGCCTGTAAGATCTGAGATAAAGCACAACCATTACCTTCTCATACCTTTGCATTACTAGCCATTACTGAATGACATGGTGCAGAAAGGCTGTTAGCGAAGGCTAATGCCTATACAGCTGGTGTAATGAAGAAATGGGAGGTTTAGGCACAGGAAACCACAGCTCCAACAGAAGGAGCTGAAAAGATATAGATAAGATTAGTGACATATGTAAAGGGACAGATAATGTGTGACAGAGTCTGCCCAGCTGAATAGGCTGAAGCCAGCAGTAATAGGAAGCCCATGTTCTCCCTAATCCTCCCAGATAAGCTGTTCCATCCAGAATTATCAGCCAACAATCTTCAGGGTATCAGGCTGAAAATGAAGTTTCAGACTGCTTTGATTCCTCATCCATAAATGAGAAACTGCCTGAAGGATCTTTATTTATTCTCGCTCCCTCCGAAACACTCTTCAAAAAGTGCCAATATACTAGCAACAGATGCATAAAGCCTTGCTTACTTTGATTGACAGAACAAGATATAAAGCAACTCTCACTTGACATTTCAGTTTCATAAGGCTTCAAGCAAGTGTATGTGTGTGTGGAACTTTAAAACTTCACAAGGAAAAAAAAGGGATATATGCAAACTTCAAGAAAATGTTTTCTGAATAGAGTACAACATTTCCCTTGTTTCAAGATCTTGTATGACAAGTAATTTCAGTGTATTGTTTCAGTTCTGTGTTTATTAAATGTCTGCAATATTTGCACTGTTGGCTTTTGTAGACTTTCAAAATAATTGATATATATGTCCCCAGGAAATACATTTCATTTGAAGAGAAAAAGGATTTTAGAACAAACTTTCAAAATATGGATGAGTATGAAAAGGAATACGGAATAATATCTTCCTTCAAATAATTAAAATTATCGAAATGATACAAGAAAAATTTTTGTTGCATTTTGTGTTTCTATATTATACAGGGTTGAAGGGAAAATACTGGCATCCACCTGTGGCTTGCCTGTTTTCCTGATGTAACTACTTTAGCCTAACTCCCCTGAGGAAGTCATCTGGGCAATGGTTATGAGAAGTATTTGCACTATGTTCTCATTAGCTTTTATGCTTTAATACATTTTTCTATTCTTACACATGGTTTGCCTGGAGCTTCCAATGACACTATATTCTAAATATGTGAACACTCCTGAACACTGACAGTGCTTAGAATTAAACAATCTGTACCTGGAGAGAAAGAAAACTGCTTGAAAGAATCTATAGCCCTCAACCCTTTTATGATAGGATGCAACTGCTCTTCCTAATGAGGAATACTTCTCCCTTCCGAAAGAGAAGAAAAAACTCTGTGTATAAGTTTTTTTTTTTAAAGAACAGAACCATGATCAAAGGCAACTAGCAGATTTCTTACTTTTTATTTACAATGGACAAAGATCATTAATTAAAATGGAAGAACATTAGAAAATGGAAATTGTTCCTGAATATTAACAGGAAACTTCAAAGACAGGGTGAAGAAATGTAGATGAAGCATTCCAACTTTTCTTTTCCTCTGGTTCCATTTCCCCTACAATAAGCTGTAAATTACCTGCCTCCAAACCTGAAAAAGTGTTGTTTGCACCTAATAATCAAATGTCAAAAAGGCTACCAAATTTTGTAAAGCTACTAATATTTCAGAATACTAGTTAGAAGACAAAATAATAAATAGCTAGTCTTATCAGAAATGCTTATGGTTTTCATATTTTGTAAGATTTATAAGACACTAGCTTTTCCAATGCTACAAGCAGATTTTTCTACTTCCTCTTATTATTGCCTGACCCTACTTAATGAAACAAAGATAAACCGACTGAAATGTCCTGTGCTGTTTGTTCTTACAGGGGAAAGAGTAAAACTGAAGGAGATTTCTTTTTAACTAACTGTCAAAACAGCTACATTTTCAGAAAGTATATGTGAATTTTGAGAGCACTAAATACATTCCTGATTGGTTCTCCATAGTGTTTTGCATTTTCCATTTGTCTTTGTTCCATGGGCTCAACTGTAAAGAGTTTTTGTTTACCACTTCTGTTAGTTAACATGTGCAGAAGAGCGGTAGCAGGTCATTACCAAATGAGTTACAGAAATACATATTAAAATCAACATCCCCATCACTGAATGCAGGGACAGTACTAATAGCAATCTCCAAACCAAGGAATCCTGAGGAAGAATCTGGGCATTAGGAGTTAATCTCAGACAAAGCAGAGTTAGAAAGGGAAAGAGGTAAAAGTTAAAAGATGTATAGGTTTAGAAATGGATAATTCATCTTCAAAGGCAGATGTAATGTGCCTTTCTTGTCTTTTCTTCTTTCTTGTTCTTCACTAGTGGATCATGCACAACTTTTCTGAATTCCTAAAACTGATCAGGTAGAGAACAGGAGACCTGTGCCCAGTTTTTTATCCCAATATATTGTAGGAAACCAGAAAAGTTTTTTTCCCTGCACTCTTAACTATAAGAGAGTAGCAAAACTATCGTGTTACTGGACTTATGTTTGCTGAAAACCAGTAAGAAGCAAAATAAACTAATATTTACAATGTTGAGTGTCCTGCTGAACACTGCAGAACAGCATCTGGTAAGTAATGTCCACATTCATTTTGGAGTCATGAAACCAAATGGGTCCTCAAATGCAAGTCCCACCAAGGTCACTGAGATTGTCCTTACTCAGATGACATTAGAACTGAATTCTTCCTATGTACCTTTAGCCATGTTATCAACATAATTAGTGGACTTGAACTGATGTTGACCTTTTTAATTCAGAGGTGGCAGCACTTGTAAGTGGGATAAAGACAAGTCTGTAGGCATTGCTTGATAGTTTTCCTTGGCTGCAAATGATCGTTGCAGCTACACGTTTGTCTGTGGATATGGAAAAAGCCTTCAAGTACCATATTTATTTTTAAGTGAATAATATTCCTCAGCCATGGTTTAGAATGGGCTTTGACTGCTGAAGAGCAAGGCAGAGTTGGAAGCTGGGTCTTTGGGTATAGTGAATCCATGCTTTGTCCATACATCACTGTTGTCAAGCATGTGAGAGGGGAAAAGGCAGAAAAAAAAGAGATTGAGGGGAAAACACACTGAAAAGGAAAAATCCTATTGAGTTTAAACAGCTATATCACTGACAATATTTTGAGGACAAACAGGACATGGAGAGGATTAAGTAAACTATTTGGTTTCTCAAAACCTTAAGGCAAGGCTGTTTCTTACACTCATACGAGTAGGTTAGACGATGAGGTGAAAGTAGTAAACCTGCACCTGTTTGTACTGCCAAAATTAAGTTAATGTAACTGATGCCTCCAGTGCATTCTGCTCAATGCAAAATAGTTTCTGGAAGTGCTGACATGCTGGCATAACCTGTATTCCAAACAGTAAAAAACAACACCACCAAAAAAAAAAAAAAAAAAAAGAAAAAAAAAAGAAAAAGGAAGAAAAAACATCAAAGAGGAGCTCCAGCAAAGAGCTAAAGGGTTAAAATAATTTGAAATGCCACACAAAGTGCTCCCACAGTTTTAAAATGTTAATCAGTTTTGAAAGTGTAAGTCAACCCCTGCTGATAAAGAAAATGAACACAGGAACAGAGGAAAAATTGGAGTTTTTGAATTAAGAATCTCTGTGGCTTTTCATCAACACTTGGTAGGCAATCCAAAGACTCAAGCTTGTCATGCAGCAGACTGGTGTACAACTCTGCATTTTATATAATGCATGCATTTAGAGCCACAATGCCTACCGTCAAGGTTTTTTTGGTAGCCATTTTTATTATGCAGGTACTGGGGATGACAAAGGAAAGCATTGAGACGTTTAGAGGTTTCTGAAAGCGTCTGAACTCACTGATTGCTTTCATTGCCAATTACCATGATTCTAACGTAGATATTCCCAAAGGAACTATCACCTGCTCTACATCCTTTGCTCTGGCTGATTTAACTAAAATGGAATAAGAGACAAGGAAAACGGGAATTTGTTTCTGCTCTGTGGGTATTTTCAGAGACAGATCCTGCCTTCCCATCCTGCCACAGATACTTCAGTGCAGAAGGAAGGAGAGAGGTTGCATGATCTCTAAATTACGTCAGCTTTGCCTTGCAATACAGATGCTTTGTCACTATTTTGTTAAGGATGGGTTTAATTTGGTTGGGTTTTTTTTGTTTGGTTGCTTTTTTGTTTGGTTGGTTGTTTTTTTCAGGCTGACTTTGTCTTGTTATTTTTAGTTTCTAGGGTTTAATTTGATAAGGTACATCATGAGGACTGAGGATGATTAATGCTGCAGGAAGCAAGATGATGAGACCCCTGTTCAGGGGGAAAGTCTTCACTGTAAGAAAAGCATGGCATAGTTTTTTTCTCTTGATTATCTATTATAACAAATGTGGGGGGAGGAATAAGAACCAGCAAATATTCCTCATATTTTTCTTCTTTTACTGCGGTCAAGAGACCTTAAAGAAGATGCCTTAAACTCCTTGCACAAAGGCTAAAATACAGATTTTCTCATTTTAAAATGGCTTTTGTTTTCTGTGTGTTTATCTTAAATACGGTGCATTTTATAAATTCAGAACCTGTAACCTCAGAGTGGGATGTTTCTCATGGTCCCAAGGATACATCACTGATTTTAACATCCTATTATGCATGGATGAAAAGCTAAGCTAATAACTAATTTTCATCCTCACAACACAGGCATCTTTGACAAGATTAAGAGCAATTGTTTTTAAGGGATGTTTACTAACATTAGCCGAAAGTGGACAAGTGGGCAAGTAAGGAAGCAAGGTATCATCCTGCATTAGAACATTAGAACTAGGCAATTTTGGCAATGCACATAAGAAAGTACAAAACATTCAAAAGAGAGGGAAAGACACAGGTGGAAAACATATCATATTAATGAACATAAGAGCAACAGCGGAAAAGATTATGAAGGAAATGCCTTAAATGATTTAAAAATGCTGTCTGTGAATATTGCACAATCTTGCTTCATCTTTTATGTCCAAACAGGATGTATTGTGCATTGTTATAGTATATGTAAGAGTGTGTGTAACAAAAACAACTACGTATAAGAAAATAAGTGGTACCTCTTTCTCTTCTTTCAGGGACATGTTAATGAGCTCACATACAGAAGTTTATCTTCTTTTAGTGAAATGATGTAACTAATATTTTTTATCTTGATAAACATAACCATTTAAGGAGCTATCAATAGAAACTGAAATGCTGAAGGAAATGGTATATGTGGTCATGTAAACAGTTCCTTTGTGTGGGTGCACTGCCTTTTAGCTTAAAGAACATGTGTATGTGTTTGTGGTCACTAAAGACACCGCAGTACTTTCCACGGAGATGGTTGGGAACATCAGTGTCAAAGTTTAATTGTAGCTTGGGTATCAAGGTCTACCTAAAACTTCCCCATGTGGTTTGTCTAATGCTGTTCTCTGCTTCCTTTTCTCTCCAGAATGGCCATGCAGTGCAGCTCTGAATGGCGTAATAATTATTGCATTTTATATTGTGCTATATGCAGCACCATTTCAGTGAAAAAATTAAAGATTAATAACACTCATGTTTTTCTGGTTTTGTTTTGTTTCTTTTGGGCTTTTTGTTTTACTTGGTTTAGTGTTTGTTTGTTTTTTGTTTGGTTGGTTTTTTTCCCTGAAGTGCTGTGCACCTTTAGAAGTCTACCAAGATTACAGGGCTGTAAAAATTCTCTTAGTCACTATCATTACTGGCAACACGAAGGTGCTGTTTACAAAGAAAGCAAGGCTAAAAAATCTGAATAAGAGAAAGGGCACCAAGAACCCCCCCTCCGATAATTAGTGATGACTGCAGTTGAAATTTAACTCTAAGGGTGCCACACAAATTGATATGGGCATTAGCAGACACTGTGTAAATTATGATGTACCTCTTAGTGGTAAAATAAATAACAAGATCATTTGTTTGCTCATTTCAGCTGAAGAGATAAGAGTGGCCTAGCAAAAAAACCAAAAAACAACCAACCAAAAATTAAAGAAAAAACCTGAAATATAGTGAATACTGCAGGACCAGTGAGTGCTGAATTTACATCACAATACAGGAAGTAATTTGTATCACTGCGGTTAAGCTAGATTTAAACTAGCTTAGATCTCAATGGCAGTGTAACTGTCCAAATACAAAATTCAGATGGTTAAAGGCATGAACAATAGCCATTTGCCCACAGTTTGCACCTTGCACTGAACTCCAGAAAGTCACTGAAATCCTATGTTTCTCAAGTAAGTTTATGCATAGCACAACTGTGCATTTCTTCAAATCTTGCTGTCACACCTGAAATGAGACATCTTTTGCCTCTGTTCAAGCGGTACCAACCATCTGGAAAGCTAGTCTGACTGACTTGCTGAGGATTCCCCATTTATTAAAGCACCTTCCCAGAACATGGCCAATTACTTGACCTTCAGTTATGAATGATCCTACATAGTCTCAGGCAGTCAGCAATGACAGAACCATTTTAGATGGCTCTAATTTATGCCAAAATAAATCTGGCCTCTGCCAGACCCAAAAATCACAGGAGTGCAAACATAGATTCAAGCCATGCTTTTCCCATCTTTCCCTGTAATTCAGGAGGACAAAGGGCTTACCCAGCAACAGGATACCTACTAGTTAACTTGGAGAAGTCTCTTCTTAAACCACTTAGAAATTGGATTTAAAATGAAAAATGTTTTATAGTTAGGACATGGTAGTTGAAAACAGAAATCTGAAAGCCTAGGAATGGCTAAGACTTGACAGCAGCCTTAAAATTTTCCCTCTGTTTATTTTTCCTGTTACTGAAGGAAGAATAATTTCTCAGAGAACAAAATACACTTATTTATAACACAGTATATAATCAGTTCCATCTATCCTCTACCAATAGCAACAACAAAACTTCTACTCAGAACACTGAACAGGAATACATTAAAAATACGACATGAGCCCTTCAGAGGTTTTCAATTATTAGTTTTCTTGCATTGCACAAAAGTACAAGCTGTCATTGTATAGTGGCTTTTTAAAATTCAAAGTACGAAATAGATGAGTTTCCTTCACATACAGCCTTTAAGCCCAACCATTGCAAAATTTAAACTCCCTCTCTTTCTAATCTCCTTCCTTCTTTAATGACTCCTGTCTACTACTTAACCCAACAATCAGAAGGGGAAAAAAAACAACCAAGCAAAAAACCCACAAAAAACCCCTACAACAACAACAAAACAACCCAAAACATAATTTGCATAGATGGAAAAAACATAGCAGTGAAAGGTATCATAGTCCACAGGGCAGGATATGGATCTTCAGGATGCTCTATTTCTTTTTCAGGCTATAATTAGCTCCCCATGCTGCCACAAGCAGGTCATTCCATTTGGCTACTTCTAGCTCTCTAGTATTCAAAGAATAACAAGGCCACTTGTCCATGTTTTAAAATCTTCTGAGGAAATAAAATTGGATTTACTTATTAAAAAATTAGACTGATTTTGAAAATCAAAACTGAAATATGAAAGAGTATTCCTATCAAAATATAATTCATTATAATGAATATTACTTCTAGAAAGAATTTAAATGCAGATAATTCAGTTAGGTCAGCATTTCCCATTAGATGTACAAAAGACTTATACTACACAACTTTACTATGTAAAGTTTGTTGTAAAGCCTAATGAACTTGTCATAAATTTGTTCCTGTTGTTGGAAGTCACCATGCTGCTAATGTGGTGATACATTCTAAAAAGTGCCACAGTATGTTTGTGATCTTCATCAACACATATTTACTAAGTTCTTTAGACTAGGGAGAACAATATAAAAATGATAAAACCTATAGTTTTTAGAAGAATCACAGACCAGACTACAGTTATACACAAAGTTTGGAGATTCCTGATATGTCTTTCAGCTTTAACAGATAAAGACGTCCTTAACCACAGTGACTGAGAACAGTTCCTTTCTTCACACTTCCATAGGAATTACTACCTCCATCACTACATTGTGAAAAAAACCCAGTTTATCATATGGCGTTTATCACATAAACCTTTCTAAGACTGCAGGAATATCACTGTGTCTGAATTTATCTTATACTTTTGTAGTCAGCCACTCCTGGAAATATGGTATGGGATATATACTTATTTAAAACTCATATCTGATATTTTACAAATGTTGGTTTGTAATTAGTACTTTCTGTAATTAGTACTTACACTGTCAAAGAAGTGTAAAAATTTTATGAAAATGGTAGACACTTAAAAGAATTAGATCTTTCCAAAGCTACCATATTAGCAAATAGCAAAATCTTGAACAACTCAATATGTTTTCTAAAATATTAGCAAATGTGCTTTAGGAAAGTTCTGTAGACATTGGTGTAAAAAACAGAAGTACCACGCTGATATGCTTTCAGCCATATGTTATGTTGTTTTATTTTTCAGCACATCATCAACAGTTTTCTTTTAATATGATCAAAGATCCATACACATTCATTCAAATAAGGTATAAAGAAATCTGTGCTTCTGTTTGTCTTTAGTTTTCAATCCTTCATTTTGTCTGTTCTTTAAACAAGAATCCTTGAGTGTTCTCAGCTAAAATGCATATCAATTAAAATTGAACTATTTGCTAGAGGAACACTAAAAACTTCAGGACCTTTCAGAAATGCATATCAATGGTAGGAATCTGATTGCACTCCAGAGAGACACTCTCAGTTATCACAGAAATACTTGGACTCGGTGTTCTAGTGATTACTGCAGGAAAAACACATATACAATAACTGGATTAAATAGAAGCAGCTAATTTTGGCCTAGTGAATTGTAATGGCATTCCTGTATGTACTCTGAGCTTTCATTATTAGTACACATTATTATATAGACTTATGTTCTTCTGCTATAGGGCTGGCCTACACAATAGCGCATAAAATGAAAGGAACTTTCATTTTTTAAAGGACTTGCAGTAATGATTCAAAATATCCTGGTACCCCCAAGTGCCAAAAGTAGAGTTTGATGCAATAACATACAGTCACCAGAAAAAGTCTACCAACTTTTTCCTGATCCCATCAAATCTCTTAATATAGTTTGTACTAAGATGGAAAACTTATGGATTCTTATTGGTGATGATATTCATTATAGCCAGTTTGCACTGGAACAGCTATACCTTCAGCTCAGAGAGAAGGAACAGCCTCATGATGAATAACTGTCTTCCGTATTTTTCTTGTTAAACACTAAAATATCATTACTTTGTCCAAAAAGTAATCTACTTGTGTTAAAATAATAAGGATTTTTAGGGCCTTTGTTTAAATGAACAATTCAGGTTCTTTTCAGATGCTCTGTGAGCTTTTTCCTTCAGAGAAGAAAGGTTGTGTGGAAACTTTCTGCAACTAAAGAATCAAAGTTTAATCTATAAAAAACCTGTAGACACTTTAGCAGATCCACAGCTCTGGATATGTTCCCTAGTCTCCAGCGTGCGGAGGAGGTGAAAGGAATGGAGCATGAGTCTTGAGATCCTGAGTTTCACTCCAACCCTCATTTGTAACTGTACTCATCACAGTTCAACACTCTTCCAAAGCACTACCAGAGATGAATTTGTACTATGTCCTGTTATATCTCTTGTTCTGGCTTGGCAAGGTGGCTGCTCCTGTTCCTATAGTGGAGATATGTGTTGGCCATGACGATGTTCACAACAGTAAGTATGACAAAGATTTAAAAAAAAAACTAGTGGTGAATGTCCAAACTGTCCTAAATATTGCTTCTCTTAGCAATTTACAGCTCCAGTTACTTTAGGAACTTTCAACTCTAGAGAATTCTGAGTCTCTAGATCTGACACTAAAGAAGTACTGCTCATCGCATCTGGGACAAAACTATGAGCAGAGTGTGTCCACCATGGCCACAGCAAGATGGGAGCAGAAGCACCTCCTGCTTTAGCTGTGCAAGTGCTCAGCTAATAGATCATGGACGTGGGGAGTAACAGGGGAGCAAGATACAAGATGTGGCTGTCTGAAAACATAATGCCCAAATGCATCATCATAGGGCATGAACCCTTTTAGTGGAAACTGGGCCCAACACTATTCTGCAGATTTGGTGCTAGCTTGCAGTTGAGAGTTTCACGACAAACAGGACTTGGAGCTGAGCATATAATAAAAATACCAACTGCTGCAAAATTGGTGCTAAAATTACAAGCACCATCAGTGTCATGCTGAAATCCTCCCTTCACCAATGTCAGCAAGTTTTACTGAGGACCTGACTGGCTAAAGACTTCATGCTAGGTTTTCACAGGCAATATAAAACTATGTTAGCCTTGACCATATCTGCTTATTTCAGCTGGTCTGAGAGCCCTGGAATCAGAATTTTCTGAAAAAATACAGCAAATGTACAGCAAAGACAGACAAGAAATGGGATCTAATATATAGTTTTTAAGACCAGAGAAGTTAGCTCAAGGATCGTTGTAATGTTCCAGTTTTAATAATTTGATTTTAGCTCTCTGAATTTATTCTGTAATTTCATACAGATATGGAATTTTTCAATTCTTGTCCTAAGCTATTGTGTAGATTTGCTGTTCGTTAATGAACAATGCCATTTTCCAGTCAGCAAAGTTTAAGTCATACATAAACTATCCGTATTTTATCAAATTAGCTATTAAGAAAATGCCTTAACTCCAGCTTAATCACATGTAACTTCTCAGATACTGTCACTGGTGAAAAGAATTAGTTCTCTATAGTTCCATTTCTTCTCTTCAGATTAAATATTTAAGATTTTAAAATTAAAATACTCACCAGTGGTGTCTTTGAATGCTAGACTTCGAATAAAAAGTTATGTTATTCAGATGACCACAAAAGGAAATATGTTAACACAGGCAAAAATTTTATATCACCAACAGTCAACAACATGTGTATCTACCAAAACAAAACCAGAATAGTTTTTCCTGAATTTTACTCTGTCATTAAATACATTTTTTCTGATGCTTAATGTTTACTGAATGCATTATGGACTTCTCCAGGGACCAGAAAATGTGTTTTTTAAGTAAACATGAAATGCTTTGGTAAATGAAAACATTCAAATGAGACTGCTATTGGAAAAAAAAATATTTTCTGTTTTTTAACTGTCATTCTATTGTTTAGGATAATAATAAAACCCTTTATCCCCAAAAACCGACATGGATTTTGATTAATTGTGGCCACATTGGACATTTCTAAAAAACTGTCATATCAAATGTAAACAACTTATTCCCCTAAGTTAATCAGAAAAAAGTAGAAATTATGTATGGCATACCAAGTGATCAATATTTTAATGCGCTAATAAAAAGAATCCTCACATTTTCAGTAAAAATATTACTGTATCACAGACATTCAGTGGTCTACACCTTTACCCATTCAATAGGAAACAAAGTAACCTCTAGTCAAAGCAACCATCATCTTTTGAATATCGACCTGTGACAGTGAATTTCAGATCACTGCTTGGAATGATGCTAAGTAAAACACCAGAGGATTGTTTTACCCAAAAAACCCACTTCTTGCTACTTATTCTTATATAATTTTAAGTAACACCTTGAAATCTTATGGCTATGCAGAGATTTGTTTTTATGGACATAAGCCCCCAAATACTACTTTAAAGTGAAAGCCTTATTTTTCAGCTTTAAAATACCAACTACAAGCCAACACTGCAAGGCAATATGCACTACTCAGTAGTGCTTATTATCTGCAATAGGCTCCTTGCAATTAATTTGAGGCTGCTCCATAAGAGGAAGATGCAGCATATATTTTTACATGCATTTCTTATGTACTGTACTACAAGTGAAAAAGCTGACATTGAAAGTAGTATTGAGCAGGAGCCAGATCTTCAAACAAGTAAGCTGTAATAGCCTCATTGCAGTTGCCTGAGGCATGGTGGTTTATAGCACTATAGATTTTAGCCTTGAGAAAAATAAAATGAATAAATATGAGCTACAAGAGCATGGGTCAGTCAAAGTAGCATTTGGAAATTTAGATAACTGAACAGAAATTAGTCAATGTTTAGATTTGTAAAGGTACCTCTCAATATTGAGAGATCTCTTGTCCCAAAATGACTTTCACAGAAATATAAGTCCACTGCATTCAGCTGAACAGTAAATTCTTAAATCAGGAGATCTGAAGTCAGCAAATTAAAAAAAGATACCTAAATCATAAACCTAATAATCCGGTAAAAGTCCAGCAAAGCATTTTGGCATAAATTTAATTTTAATCTAGTGGTTAGCTCCACTGAATTAATAGCACAACTCATCAGCTCAAAGTTAAGCAAATGCTTAAAGCATTTTATTGACTTAGTTTCACTTATTGAATCATAATTTCCCAGCACTGCTTCTCAAACACTCTCAGACTTGTACTTATTGTGAGACTAGAACAAGTTTTGATGTAAAGAAGTCCCTGAAATCCTGTTAAAGCCAAGGGACGCACAAATTGTATGCCTTTGCAGGGGTTCCTGAATTTACATATACTAACCTTGGAGCCTCTTTCTGAAATATAATAAATAATTTATGGATACCACAGCCCTTTACCAATATTAATTATACTAAGTCTTTTTACATTTCCATAGCAAAACTGAAAATAAATTGTCCAAAGCCATACAGTGAGTAGCGAAGCTGGTATCATGCTTTTAATACCCATTTACTTTATCTTCACTTTGATTTGATATCTGATTCAAAGGCCTAAACATTCTTGTTTGACGAATCAGACTTTGGACTGAGTTTATTGCATTTAAGCTAATCAGCCCTATGTGGAGGAACACTAAAATTCTTTTTTCTTCTTTTTGGGCCTTTAGTTTCCAGGGAGGGAAGTAGGTGATGAACTTTTACATTGAGAAACACAGTGTAAATTTATAGGATTGCCTAAGTGAATGAATGTGCTAGAGACAGTGTGTGAGTACAAACTTCTCCCTCAAGGGCCCAAAGACAATGCACATCTCATTTGAGGGGAACTGGGAGGGTCTGTCCTTGTTCAACTGTGCCTTTAGTTCTTCTCTGTTATCAGAACTGCATCTTCATCCTCAGCTCTTCCTGCTTAAGATGCTGCTACGCCTGCATCATCATGAGTACCTACATTCTTCTCATTAGACAAGCTGTGAGCTCTAATACTTTTATAATATGAAAAAGCAATCTAAACACTAGAATTCAAAGCACTTTTGTATGAATTAATTAGCACTCCAATATTTGACCTCTTAACTAGACTGCAGTCTGTAATTTGAGGGTTATCATTAGCAGCCCCTATAAAACTGGTACAATAGATTTGTGCACTCTGCCATCTAATTCACAGTAATAATCTTCCAACAATTGTGTTCACTGTTGTCCTTTTAACTGCAGCAAAAAAAAAAGAAATAAAATTGCATCATTTAATGCAACTGAATTATTCTAGTATTTATCTCTTTCTTGCTATCTCACATTAAGAAATTACAGAGCATTATTCATAATACCTGTTTGGTAAAGGCAATAGTAAAAGGCTGTTGTAGAAAATAGGTACAGAACATTTAAAGAAAAATAACCATGAAATTTAGTAGGTATAAAGCTTTTATAAACTCTGTTTTTTGCTAGGTTACTATATTAGGAGTCTCAAAGCTTCCTCCAGTTAAGGTTAATTTATTGTTTTTATTAGCACATATGCCTTAACAACATAAAGAGCATTTCCAACAGATCAGTTAATAAGATGCAGCACAGAGAAAGGGCCAATGAATCTCTTTGTTACAGTCTACTTAGTGAAGCTATGACTACAATACTCCACTGCTGAAGTCAGTGAAAAGACACCAGAACAACACAATCCAAGGAAAAATGCAAGCTGATACAGCACAGAAGATTCTTTGTTTAAGAGCAGCAGAATTTTCCAGCAAGTATCTGTCCAAAAATGCACAACAGAAGAGAATGTAATTAAATAACTAAAGAAACCCAATCTAAAAGAGAATCATTATAAACCAGGACAAGGACACTTTGTTTTTAAGTGCACACAATGAATTTTAAAGCTCTTTCTTTAGAAGAGGTGTGGGATGATGACCAAAGAGCCAGACAAGGACTAGGGCTTACGATCTACGGCCTACACTGTATACTCCCTACATTATCTTTGCAGCTGGTGAGCTGCATAGCTGACATCAAGAAAAGATGAACTGGCCAAAGGAGGAAGTCCTGTGGAGATATGAGGATGGTCCTGTTTTGTCTCTGAAAAATGACACAAAATGGAACATAGTCCTATGACCAGAACTTTGAAGGACACTATGGCCACAATAAAGGAACTTTTACCTGATTAAGGGTCATTTAAATATTAAAATGCATACCCTACATAAGCTGTACTAATAAATGCTACCACATATATGACTATATTGCACAACCTGCTACCTAGATCTACTATATATAACATAGGAGGAGGGTGATAAAATTTGGCTGTTTGTAAGGAGGGTAGAAATTTCATTTAGTTAGGAGAAAGACCCAAAAAGACCTGAGACAGTCGACTGGCTACTCTATTTTCATTTCTTCTGAGTGGGGATGCTCTAGTCCAATAATTTTTATTTGAACAGGCCACATGTTAGTATAGTTTTGATTGCAAGAAGTAACTAACTGTTGTTAAAGGGGGTACTATTCATTTGCTATCTTCAATTTTATCCCTCCTTTCTCTGATAGGGACTCTGTTATGTCAGGTACTGTTCTAAATCTTACAGGGAAAAAAAGTGGCAAAAAAAGTTTGTTTAGTAAATCACTCCCTGTTTTGTTTTCAGCCAGCTCATATCAAGTTCAACTCAATGCATCTTGTAGCTCATTCTGAAAACAAGCAATTTGATTGCCCCTCAAGTTTGACCTGAATCACTTTGACCCTTCTGTCTTTTATACCTGTGTTCATCAAAAGCCGTGCCATTAAATTCGATGGAGTCATTTGATCTACAAGCAAGTAGGCAGTAAATTCCCATTCACTGTTTCGTTAAGTAAACTTTAGAGAGGTTCATGAGACAGCCTCATCAAAAGGATTTGTCATCAGGAACAAAATGTCACTGTTTACCTTTGAGACAGGTGTGGGTTAAAGGGCTGGCTGGTACTTGGAATACCTTGAGGGAGGATCATCTGCATATATATCCAGTTATACAAATAGAAACAGTCCTTAAAATAATAATCACTTCCTCGCTACTTGCTTTAGTTGTGGTTTGTGAAGGTCCATTTGTCAGCAGCCAGTGAAGAGAATTGTTTGTGTTCAGTTTTCACAGAGACCCGACATTGACCCCAACTACAAAGAATACCTAGAAGACAGGACAGAGTCTTCCACTTACAGAATCCACTCTTCTCCACTCCAGGAAACTGATGGAAGCTCTCCATCCCACAGAAGATACTCTGGAGTCCCTACTGGGTTCCTGTTTTGTATTGAGGTCAGGAAAGAGAAATGTGCCAAGGACAGGAAAGATAAGGCTGTAAGATGTTGATGCAATTTATACTAGGAAAGAATTAACTCACAGCTCTTCAGAACTGCGTGAATGGAAATAATGGAAAGATCACCTCATATGCTGCTTTGACATAATCTGAAGTTATGGCAATATTTCTCACATCACCTCAAAATATGCAAATAATCCACAAAAGCCTAATGCTGATCATTTTCTGAAGAAAAGATTGCTGACTCCACTCATATGTCCATGTCCATGTATAGGGTCACTGTACATTAATCCATTAAACACAGAACTAGAAATAGAACGCATTCAGTGATTCTCAAAATCCATATATTGTTCAAAACTTCCAGTGCTGAAATACACTAAAAAATCTAAACTACCTGGACTTTAGACAGCAGGAAACTTCCATTGCAACTAATAAATTTACTTGAAGCACATCATCTTGACTATTTCCATTCTGAATAATAACTGGAGCGGAATTCTTCTTGCTATTCTTTAGGAAGGAAAAGTCTGTTTAGAAAATAATTCTGGTTGTTCATCAGATGAAAACACACTGCCATTGAATTAGAGTTTTCCATGTAAATACAGCAGCTATTTCTGAACTCAGTTTCCACTAAACACATTAATCTTTATCATGTAGTAATTCCATTGCTATTATAAGAGGTGTGTGCATTTTACTCATGAATGATGCTCCTAAGGAAGGTCTAATGGAAATAGAGCTGTTTCACAATATGTATCTAAACTCCCAATACCCTGTGCTTGCAATCTAAAGAACAATGACAACATGCAATTCAATTTCAATATATAATTAAAAATTAAAAGAGAAATGGTGTCTTCACCTTTTCAGAGCAACAAGAAAAATTGCACTATATGATGAGAGAAAGAGAAGTCCAAAATTTTATTTACACCCTAAAAATAAGTTCAAAATATTTATTGAGTTTTTGCCTTTTGATAATATTTTTGTGCTGCTCCGTTTACTCACTTTTGCCAAAGTACAGAAATGTTAATACAGTCAATATAAAGAACAATCAAGCTAAAGACATACTACATCCATTTTAAATTATTTTTATTTCTTTTGGCTTCTTACCCTTCAGTAAGACTTTCCTCATCCTGCTTAAAGCACTCTGAACTTGTAGAATTAAATTGGTATATGTAATTCTCTTGCACGTCAAAATATAAATCATCCAACAATGTTAATTTCCAAACAACAACACTTTCTCTTTTATCAAAATTCTATGACAAAAATCTTTTCAACGTAATATGTACTTCTGAAAAGCTAAAGTTTTGAAAAATGTGGAATAGCATTTATTGCACCTAGGAAAACGTGAATTAAAGAATTCAGGGATTGGATTTATTTAGTAAATAGTATGTGCCAGAGACTAAATAGTAACATTTGTTAATGATATTGGAAGGACTGGGAGAACTTTACCTTCAGGGCCTTGAAGTAGCAAGAAGGAATGCTAAGTCCATTCTCCTTCTAATATGGTTAGGAAACTCCTAACATTGCAGTAAGCACTGAAACCTGGGTAGAGAAATTGCAAGGCAAGGTAAAATGGTAAGCTATGTGCTTTTCCTACAGTCATCACTCCTGAGAAGGAAATCCTTGCTTTTCTTGTACTGGGGATGACTGCAAGGGCAGCTGTGTCATATGAGTGGTCGATTTCTCCTTTGAACCAGCCCATATATTTTGTTGTGAAACCATGTGTTTACTGGAAGCTAAGAAAATTTTGGATCCAGTGTTGCAAATGAAGTGGTAGATTTTAAAATACTGAGATTAACCGAGTTCATATGAGTAACTGCACTAAGAAATATTGTAGCCTTATCAGGGGTGTAATTTGCAAACTAGCTGCAATGTGATTATAATGTATAAATGTAAGAAAATGTTTTGTTCCTGTCCAGTTTTGTCAGTTTGAGCCACATTGCACTAATTTCATGTTTATTGCAGCTAAAAGAGTGTAGCCACAAAATATGGGATAAACAGCCTTATAGTTACAGCCATTTAGCAAATGTTGCAGGTGGACCTCAGGACTTAAGTCGCTTTCTTGCAGAAAGTAAGGATTGACTACGTAGCACTCACAGACCGAACATGATGAAAAGGCTTAAACATAACTTAATGATGGCAGAGGACTTTTTGAGACTCTCTGACAGAGTTGAAGTTTTCGTCCCAAAGAATTTGTCATGGGTTTGCCACGGATAATAACATTCCTTACTACTACTTCCCAGATTTTAAAGCTAAAAGGACCACTTACTAGAAAAAAATACTTTAATTTCAAATATCTGCCTAAGCCATTTTGCACCACATAAGTTTGCAAATCCAGCTTCCAGTACATGATAGGTCCTAAACTATTCTTCTCCCTGCAGAAAAAACTTCTGTAGACTTTAACACAAGTTTTTCTGCCACATCCCAAGTGAAGTTCTTGTAAGTAGAATTTTGTCCTTGCAACAGTTCTGCATGTAATGAATCAAGGAGAAATAAACAAAGACCATAAATCCAAAACACCAATGTCTATGAAATAACTAAATAAAGTGAGATTTTGGCAATGTAAAAGGAAAAAATAAAGACTTCAATGAAAAACAGTTTGAAACATGCAAAACTCTTTTTTTGCATGGAAGCTACATACAAATTGGCATATCAATCATTGCCTTATACATAGTATCATAAAATAATGTGCTTTCTAGGTACAACATATCCTTAAGGTCACTAATGACTAAGTGTAAGTAGGGATCATTTTAAAAACTTGCCTAGTCAGGGTTACTTGATAGCACTTGCAAAACACCAGATCATAAACTGTGCGTCATGCTGTCTACATTCTTCTACCCGTAGAACCTGGTCTAATACCATAATTTTAAGCAGAGGGAATTTGGTTTCAATTCAATTGAAAACCTGAGTTTATCTTTTTGAAAGCTAAGAAAAGCATTTATTACTCAGTGAACTTAAATATGTGTACTGATAAAAGATTTA
>JAYRBT010000093.1:36960934-37026949 GCA_036023395.1 Myiotriccus ornatus | reverse complement strand
CCCCCCTGCCCGCCCCCCCCCCTTTTTTTTTTTTTTTTTTTTTAATTCACTTTTGCGTCCGGGGAGTGGGTGTGTGTTGACAGAAAAATATGTGGCTGGCTGGGCTCGTCCTCTGCTTTTCTTCGACATGCCGTTCAGGACACGTATTTTGTCTTGGCTCGGCCCCCTCGCGCCTTTCATTGACATGTCAAGTGCTGATAACCTGGAAGTGGGGCGGCGAGCTGTTTCATTATCCTTAGGTGGAACAGCGCTGTGTCCTCAAAGTGACAAGTGACTTTTGGCAGAATTGCTTAACGGGCTTCTGAAAACAAAATAAACAGTGGAGGTGTTAGTGTTTACCACGGTATTCTTAAATTACCTCCAGTATTTTACTTGCAGTTCTATCACGAGTAATAGCAGAAAGCAAAATTAAAATCCACAACTTTATGCTTCCTGAAGTGGTGATATGCATTTGATTCCTCTGTGGGTCGAGTGAAAGAAAGAGGTGTTTCTAAAACTCTTTCAAATAAAAACTCTGAAACCCAAACTATGTTTTCGTTAGTAGCTTCTCAAGCTTGCCTGTTACAGATGAAGCACCTCTGCGTGCTTCTTCTGTAAACCTGTGTCGGTGGTCAGTTTTTTAATGTCAGAAAAATACTCTCCTGTGAACGCAGACATATGTATGTATTTTCTTTAGGAGATGAGAATGTTGCACAGTATCTCTTGAAAATGGAAAAGTGCAAACCCCTACCCTGATATCCCAAGCAAGAGCTGGAATACACGTTTATATTCCCGTACTGGAGAAATGTGTGAAAAGGGGAAGTAGCCTGTGCTCAGGGGAATGTCAGTTTAGTGTTATGAAGTATCTGTGATTTTTCCTTTTTGTGTCTTTAACAGTTTAAAGCTAGAATGTGAAAAACTGGCCAGTGAGAAGACAGAGATGCAGCGACATTATGTCATGGTAAGCAAGCTGCATAACGAATTCTAAATGTCTATTAGTTTGGTATACTGAGACAGACAGACATTTGGATTGCTGGAGGCGAACAGGAAGATTGCAGTAGCACTGCTGTTGTTGAGGTTGCATCAGTGCTTACATTATAAATCCTTAGTTTCTGGGGTCTTTTAACTTGTTTGCAGTGGTTAGTATCCGCGTGAAACCAGATTTTAAGCAATCGAGGACATTCTTCCAAATGCTAGCAAATTACTTGTCAGCCCTTTTAAAGCCATGTACAACTTCCATAGTGTACCTGGGGATGATGTTTTCACTTCTGCTTACTTCTCACAATGGTCATATCTCTGTAAAACAGACCGGGATAATATTTTTTTCAATGATGGGAATAAATCAAAATTGTACATGAATGTTTGCAAATCCAAAGCCTGCTTCCTAGAAGATCTGTTGCACTTAGGCAGCTGAATCATTGTTTCACTACATTGAGAATGTCTGGGATCTCAGCTGTGAAAGGGATTTCCTCAGTGGTTGTGGTTTGGTTGGTTAAATAACGTGCATAGGAAGACATGTCTAAATACATAATTGCGTGATGGATCATGATAACTACAGAGGAGCTCTTGCTATCTCTTCTCTTGTACATCTATGAAAGATTAGCCATTTTCCATGTGCACATGACAAGTAATACTCTTGTATTCAGAAAAAGAGTAAATAAGCTTAAAAAAATCTTAACCATGAGCACAAACAAATGTTAAAGCTCGTAGTTATCTTTTTAATGCCCGATATGTCTTAGTCTTGGAGATTGCTTGGTATTAACATAACACACTGAACAGAGTTCCCTGCAGTACTCAGGCACAACAGGACGTACTTGCATTGGTTTTTTTTACCCCTGCAATTTAATTTAAAATATTGAATAATTGGTCTGTTAGACACTGCTGATTTAGATGTTTATACAACTGAAGCACTTTGTGTGGTTTTTGGCATCTTTTATGTGTACTAGGGAATAAAATCTTGAGCATTTTCTGCTTCTAATGTTTGACTGTGGTTGAGATTACTTTTTGTGATATTTTTGTTGTCTGTTTTTGCCTTGTTTTGTGACTATTCTTTGTAAATCTTACATGAAGCACTGTAGATAAAGCAAAAAAAAATAAAGTTTACTCTGAAATGTGCTCTTTCCAATTCCAGGAACTCTTCAAGGCAAATAAATGTTTTTAGATCTGTATGTCTTTGTACAGATGATGTTTCAGTCAGAGTGAATTTGAGAATAGTTTTCAGAATTGCAAAATCTAATAGAGTAATTTTCTTTTTTCTTAGTATTACGAAATGTCCTATGGACTGAATATAGAGATGCATAAACAGGTAGGTAGATAATTTATTCTGTTGTAAGAATACTCTGTGTAATTTCTCCTATCAGTCTTGACAGAGATGTGTATTCTGTGTGACTTGCTTCAGTTGCATGCTTGAGCGCATCAGAATTTTTTTTGTTCTTTGCCTGGCCCTGAATCTTCCATCTCACGTATGGTATACAGACTGTGTAGGTTGTGGTCTGGGCTGCCAGTTGTGCATTGTTGGGTTTTTTTCCACATGTAAGTCTTGCACATGCAGGTGGTCCTGTGCTGCACAGGGAGAGTGTCTGTGAGTAGGGTTGGGTTTTTGGTTGTATTTTTGTTTTGGTCTGGCCTCAGATGTTTGGGGGCTTTCATTTAGAGAGATAGCTACATCGTAAGTGTGTACTAGGAAAAGGAATGCATGTGGAAAAGCCTCTTCGTTTTGGTTAACCTAGACTCACTTAAGCTGGACCTTAAGTGGTGCACAGGTGACGCACAGCCATGTTCATGTTTCCCTCACGCTGTTTACTTGGACTTTTGTCCGAACCAGTGTCTCAGTGCATCAAACACAACAGATGAAGTGAGCTCTCTTCAAGGTTGTTAGCACAGAATTATAGATTGGTTTGTCTTGGAGGGGACCTTAAATGTGTTCTGGTTCCACCCTGCCCTGGCCATGGGTAGGGACATCTTCCACTAGAGCAGGTTACTCAAAGCCCCATCCAGCCTGGCCTTGAAGACTGCCAAGGGTGGAGCATCCTCAACCTTCCACTGCCGCACAACCCTCAAAGTAAAGAATTTCTTCCTAACATTTAAACTAAACCTACCCTCTGTCAGTTTGAAGCCATTCCCCTTTGTCCTATCACTACATGTGAAAGGCTCTGTACAGCTCTCCTGTAGGCTACCATTAGGTACTGGAAGGCTACAATGGGTTTTGTGCCTTGAACTGTATCACTTAGGCCAAGATTAGCAAGAGATTAGTCAATTGGAGCATGGTAGTGTAAATTAGAGTTTCTTATTCAGCAGTGTGTGTTTTTTAACCTTCTCTAGAGGAGAATAAATTAAACATCTGACCTCTTTTCCAGTAAGGGAACTTTTTATATTGTGGAGTTTAATACTGACAAATCATTTTAGCAAATGGTTGAGCATTTTGTCAGGGTTGCGGGGGAGTGTAAACTGCAGAAATAAAAGAAATGGTTGGATGGGAGAAGAAAGACCACCTTAAAATTGTTTTTGATGCATTTGTGTTCAGAGTTAGGGATTTGGAACTTCTCTGGTTTGTGAAAATAGGATTTCTTTGTCTTACTGAGAGGAGACATAGAAGTGAAAAGTTTTTTCATGTTATTTATTATATTTTGTATTCTGTTTTGATGGCATCCCAGTGTCTCAGAAATGATTAGGGTCGTTTATGCTAGATGGCATACAAATACGAAGACTGTGGGATTTCCTGCCTCAAAGCATTTTGCAACTTACTTTACAGACATGTACGTAGATCTTTTGAATTCCCCTGCGGGTCCTTCTCACAGGTACTGTGAAAACTCGACAGATACATTTAACAAATGGTTGACAGGAAAAGGCTGTGATTGCGGCTGATCAGATTTTATGTATCTGGTGACTCTCTGGACCTGATTCATGTAATGAGTGCAGGTGGAAGGGCTGGTGATTGACTCTCAGAGGTGTTGTGTCTGTTCTTAAAAGAATATCCAGATGGTTTCAAGTCTCGTTATAAAAAAAAAAGGAACGAAAACGAAACAAACCCCCATTCAATAAAGTTGTAGATATGGAAACAATTCACAAAGACCAGAGTCTTTACAGGCCACCTAAGTAGCAAATTCTTATGGGCATTTGAAAGCAAGCATTGCCGTCAACCTTGTTTATATTTCTGGATACCGTGTTTTTACAGCGGTGAGTTGTACGTAGACTTACACTGACTGCATAAAATTCTGTACAACAAAATCGGCTTGCAACGGCAACGTGTAATGAAATTATATTAAGTGAGGGAAAAAACCCACAGCAAAAGTCCTTTTAATTTCTAAATGCTTTATGTCAGAAATTTTATATAGCTATGGTGATGGACTTGTCAGTGATACTATGCTGAAATTAAATACTTAGTGACAACTAACTGTGGGGATTACAAAGGACTGGGTTTTAATTAAACACCTTTTTCCATCACCATTCAGTCTATTCAAATTAGTAGTTTTAACTATTGTACTCTCATGCAAAACACTGAAATATTTTGTCAGATGTTGATTCAAATTAGTTTCGGCTAAGAAAATTGCTCTCATTCTTAAATCTGATACCAATTTCCTGTCTTTCATGTCTCCCTGTCTATTGCCACAGTGTTGTGTTTTTCCTTTCTCCTCTTGCCTCAGCAACTGCAAAATATTTTCCATCTTGCTTTATGATCACAGCATTAGGGTGCAATTTAGTATTTGTATAGATAGCATGGATTGCTTCATTTAATGTGTGCGAAGCTTTTTTAGTCTACCACCTTAAATTCCCTTTTCCTCCTCTCCCATCTTTGAATTTTACTCAGCTGAAATTGAGTGGTTCACCCTTTTTTTTTTTCCTTCTCCCCTTCCCTCCCCACCCCCCCCAACTTTCTAAATTCAATCACATAAAAAATCCTGAGGGCAGTTTATCACATTATGAAATACAGACAGCCCTGCAAACCACCTACTTATTATATTTTCTTTCTTCTTTTTTTCAGTTTAGCACAGAGGCATATCTGTCTTTATTTGTTTTTCTGGGCAGACAGCCTTGGTTCCTCTCAGGTTCTTTTCCAGATGTACTTGCTTGATGCCCTTGTAATGGAAAGCAGGCAATAATGCAGTGAAGTTGCCCTTCGGCGTAATTGGGCCTAGTTCTCAAGATCAGGTTAGGCTTATTCACTTATTAGATTTGCGTCTCAAAGGGTTCAAGAGCAGGACTCCCTGGAGTCCTTGGAAGTACCATAGTAATTGGTGGCCCTGATATTTGAAACCTTTGTGTATTTTTCTGTTAAAGCTTCTGTTCTTCTTGGCTGCTCCCAGCCACAGTGTATTTATTTTTAGAGAAATTTTTCACTGGAACAGAAAATGATGTGTGATGGAGTCATGACTCTGTGACTTAGCAAATTGATAAAAGGATAAACGTGCAGAAAGCAGCGGTAGTGAGTGTGCCTGTGTGTCTGGGGGCAGGGTTGGGGGGGGGAGAAGAGCATCTCTTTTCCCACCCCTTGTGTGATGCTCATCATCAGTCATCCTGTGTTGATTTTGATAGAAGACTATTAAAGTGAAACCTATGGGGAATTTGTCATTCTGAAAGGAAAGCTAATGTAATTAGTACCAATTAAAGTACATTTAGTAAATTGGATTTAATCTTAATTAAGCCTGCATAATGTTGCCAATTTTTAACAATTATGTTTGAGAACATAATTAATTTAAATTTTGGTAACTGAGTAAATAACATTAGACTGGTAGAATTAGTAATTTTTTTTTTTTTTAAGAAGAGTGTAGGGTAAGTTGTCACATACGGTGTTATAGCCTAAAATACCAAGCTGATTTTCAATATTCTGTATTAGGATCAATAGAGCTTCAAAATGGACACATTCCAGAAAAAAAAGGCATTGAGTTAGGGATTTTGGGTTGCAGTATGATCAGATACATCCCTGCAATTTTAAATTTCAATATTAGAATAATGTTTGAGTGTTGTCTAAAGATGCCCATGTCTTACGAAGTTGCTTTTTCAACATCTGTTTTTAAGAGGCTCAGCCAGTAGTTTATGAATGAGTAGTTGACATATTGCTCTGTGTTTCTAATATAGTGTTGGTACTTGGTGGTGGTCATTTAGTTTAATTTCTGAAATTAGACTTTTAATGTTACAGTTAACAGTTTGTTTAAATTGCTGTAATCAAATATGCTTGCTGAATGTTTTAATTCAGAATTGTAATCATCGCTTAAAGTAAGTGTCCATATTTGGCTACAGACAACAGATATTTGTGAATGGGACTAATGGAAAGCATAAATAAGATACAGAATTCACCTTTGACTATGTTTTTTGAAGGTGTCAGTACATAAATTCTGATTCATGCTTTTTGGCTAGACCTTCATCTTTGAACTAATTCACATGCTAGGATGTTGGATTTCAGCTTTTAAAGAAAATTCAGGTCTTTCAAGAAGCTGGGTATTAAAAAATAAATGAAATGACTTTTTAAGTTCACAAGAAAAAAAATCAGTCCAATCCATGTAAATTTTATTACAAGACTTGGGCAGCAACCATTTGAGTGCTGCTAAAATATTAATTGGATAGAAATGAAAGGGCTCTGCTAGCTGATAGGATATCATAATCATAGCTGCAGTAGTCGATAGTAAATGATGATAAATGGCATTAGGAACCTTTTAGCAAACTGTAATAACTACGAGGAGGGAAGCAGTATGGATTTGCATTATATCTGATACCCTCTAGTACCAAGTGGATTGCCAATACTGCTTGTTTAGCATTTTCTAAGGGCAATAGGATATTGATTTCTGTCTTACAAGGAATAGCTCTATTTTCACCATTGAAAAGTATTGCAGGTTGTTAAGAAGAAATTGACTTGAAGAGGCTTGACTGCTGCCCATCATGGAGCAAATAAAGCAAAACTGCCGAAGCATGGTGGAGCAGCGAGATGGGGCCCTCAGCAATTTGTTGCTATTAATTTACCGTGCTCGACAGCAAATCAATCGGCATCTACTTCATCTGCTGGAGAAAATGCTGTCCAGGGCAGATAAAAAGCCCTGCGTGGTACAGGGAATAGACTGGATTGGCCAAATGGAGGCTGCAGTTAATGTGTAAATAAGTGAAATCAAGGCCACTGTTGCCGAGAAAGCTGTTTTTAATTAGGTTGGGGCTTTATAGTGAGCTATTTAAGAAAGTAGTATGGAGAGTACGGGGAGATTTATTGCTAACTGAGTTAATATATGGGCTGTAATGACATGCCAGCCTTTAGCCAGCTTGCTTCTTAAGCATTAGTAAATTATTTTGGTAAAGGGGTGAAGATGGGAATCAATTTGTTTAATTTAGGGCAGAGTTTTGACCGTTTCTCATCTTCATGGCATATATCACAGCAAAGTGGTTTTATGTGTGCTACCTGTGCAACACAAAAATGCACTCTTCTTTTTCCTGTTTATTTTTTGTCAGTGGTGTGGGTTCAGCATGAATCTGTATGCATGCATGTCTGGACATTTTCTTTAACACACTCAGTAGTTGAGTGTGTATAGTCTTGTGTTTGAAAAATAGCTGGATAGCCAACTAAAAATTATACTGGTTGAATTTGTTCTCTGTTGTAAACAGTCGGAAAGATTTAATAGAGATACAGGCAGCAGGTAGTCAGAACTGAACTGAAAAACTTCAAAATGAGAGAGATTAGAAGTGAAATTTTGAAGACTGCAGCTCACACAAGACTATTATAGAGGAAGAGAAAAACAAGTGGCGTTTCGATTAAAGTTGCAAAATGTAAAAAATAAGCTGTCAAATCAGTTTGACAACTGAGGCTTGTTTGTCCCAGTTTTACGTTATTTAGCCTCTGAAGCCAACAGAAAAGCTTAGAAGCTTACGGAGAGTTAGAAAATTTATTATTCTGGAGTTAAACCAGAAATCTTTTACTTGGTAATAACTACAAAGTTCTGAAACAAGATTCTGTGCTTTCTTTTCCTCAGACCTGTTGAGCAGCCTTTCTGTGGAAAGGTCCTGGTAATTACTGAGAAGTTTGTTGTTGCCACTACTCTATGAGTTACTGTTGGAATAACCTTTAGCCTTGCAACTGCAGAATAGCATACAAGATGAACTTCGATATCACCAGGTTTTGCCGTTCATCAGCAAAGGAAAGTGTCATTTTCTCACGCTTGTTTAGGCAATTCAGACAGATGCTTAAGACACAGGAAGTAGCACAAAACATGCTGAGCAAATGTTTAAATTAAGACATATGCTCCGTTTTTACTGGCAAAAGGCTGTGCTCTACAGTGCTTAAACATAAAAGCATTTTTCTGCCTTTGAAAGGTGCTAATTGCCATGATGCTGCCTGTGTTGTTTATACTGACTGTTAATACCGACTGTATTAGTTTATATGCTCACTATAAACTAATGTGGTTTATAGTGGTGACCCTGTGGTTATGGTCACCTAACAGTTTCCCTTATAAAAAACTCCTGTGATTTTTTTTCTTTTTTTTTAACGAAAGAAACTTTCAGTAAGGAAGAGTGTTCTGGTGAGAACTCTGAGCCCCTTTTGGGCAGTGGTGGGGGAGAGTGAAGGGAGAGGGAAAGGTGATGTGTACCTTTGCAGCTAGAAGCTCCCCTCCTGCCTGGCACCACTGCTGTCTTTTTGGGTTGTCCAGCATGGCTGGAAATAAGACTTGGACGTAAGGCTCCTGCTGAACAGTTAGGACTTACTACCCACCAAGAGAGAGAAGCTGTGCCACCATTTTGTATATAGCTTTTACACCATTTTGGTGAGATTTACCTTCCTTTTAGGGGCAAAAAAGAAGTGCTGATGTCGTTCAGCATTGGAAAAAAACAGTAGCAGATAGGTTTCCAAGGGAAGCATTGCTATGCTGGGATGCCCAGGCTTTACAGCGTTTGTGTAAATTTGATCCTGCCCCATTGTGTATGTGCATCATGGTGCAGGTTTTAGTTATACACTTGCTGATCTCATTACCAGTTTTCCTAGAGGACCTCTTTCACTGCACAAAATAGACATTAGAAAAGTAGAATTAAGACTGCAGAGGTGATTGTAAACCTGGCTTGAAAGTGTTTGGGTGCTTGTCTCAGCAACAGAAATAACTTTAAACAGAAAGATTCAGTCATGTGAAATAATTGCCTCTATAAGCTCCTTAGGATTCTGATTTTGACCTGTGTTACAAAAAGTGAAGGAGGTGCTCACACAGGTCAATCACAGTGAGTACCATAGGCTTGGTCCATTAAAGCTGGCAAACAAATTTTAACATCAGGGCTGTCAAACGTGGAGCATTCACAGTTATCAATTTTGTCTTTATTTTTTTTCCTTTAATGAAAAATTGCAATGTACTATTTGTGGATGTAACAGAGAAATAAATTTATCACAAACATGGCCCAGTTTGTGAACAGTGCAATTATAATTGTTACAAAAGTCACTTCTGTGGTCTGCAGATTGAGTACATCTTGCCACTGACTTTCAGAAAGCCTCTTTAGCTACAACATGCAGTGGGAGCGCAATAGAGATGATAATGTGAAACACAGGATGTATAAAACGATACTTACATTAACTAACAGTTGACAAAAATATCGCTTGAAGCTGAACCTATCTACACTCAAGTAATGCTATTATATGCAAGAAATTGAATGTTCACATTAAGAATTAATCTTTATTTTAAAATACAAAAATATAAAGTGGTTTTAAGAATACCTGTTTGTCTTTCTGTTTATCTGTATATTTACAGGTTTTGTCTTGGTTCAAGATGATACTTTTATAGTTTTACTGGTACCTAGTGGAAGATGTTCCTACCTGTGGCAAGGGGAGTGGAATTAAATGAACTTTAAGGTTTCTTCCAATTCAAACTACTCTATAATTCTACCTTGAAATACTACTTCTCTAATTTTTTTCCCTTGATACTGTTTCTTAGTGGTGGGACAAACTCAGTAGTTCAGTGTATCAGAAAGTGTACTGGCACAATGTCAAAAGCAGGTGGTCATGATTTAAAAAAAAATAATAGTTTTAAATATAACTGAAATGTGTCACAAATAATAAACAGAACTCTAAAGAGTGGTTTCTTGCCCATATGGATAGGATTTAGACATAAGAAATCATCTTTCTTAGTCCAGGACAGGTACATAATGCTCTGGTATTGAACACTGTGGTGTTATGGCTGAGATACTTAAATGTGCAAGTGTCAGGCAAGTCAAACTTATAGTCCCCACAGTAAACTTGAATTGGTCTCTTTATGGTTATGTAGTTGTATGGTATGCTGTATTGCCAACTCCAAATGTTAAATCATGCTAGTCACTGAGTATCATGAGACTGGCTGAAAATTAATTGTGAGATAAACATAATAAATTTGGGGCTCTTTTTACTTCCCTTCTAATTTTAAAGTGTCAAACTGTGCTTGGCTTATGCATCTTAGTTTTTTCTCCAGTGTTCTTCCATAATTGTTTTTTTTGCAAATACAGAGTAAAACATTCAGAATAAAGTCAATGGAGGTGAGTATGACATACAGCTGACAGCTTTTGTCATGATTTCCTGCTCTCAGAAAACGTGTGATGTGTACTCTGCTAAGAGAAAATAATACCAAACTATAAAACTACATGTGCAGTTTTTGTGTATTATATATTCATGAGATGCCACAGATACGATGGTGGCAATTCTTCTTTTGTGTTAGAAGGGAAGGTAACACAGGGCATAGTTTTGAGTAGATATCTTCTAGCTTGACCTCTCTCTTTTGGTCTGCTTAAATGATTTTTGTGCAGAATCTTTTACTGTCAGAGGTTTTGGACATTTGCTGGATGAAATTCAGATTTTTCAAAGGAAAAAATCTTTTCATTATTATGTTTGGGGTGTGAAACACTGGCAATGAGAACGTGTGCTTTTCTTTTTTATGGCTTAAAAATCCTCAGCAGAACATCTCACAGTGGAGCAGAAGTAAAAATTTGTCCCCTTCATGCTATACAGAATCTCCATAACAATAGGTCGTGGGACTAGATTTTGTTTGGCATATGTTGTGTACTGTGTTCATGTTGTGTATGATCACAGAGAACATTTAATTTTTAAAAATTGTGCTCTTTCTTCCATTTTAAAGACAGTAAACTTCTCTTGTAATACTCTGTCTGCTTGTGTGCGTGGCTTCATTTAGTGTCTCAACTGTTTAAGAATTTGCAAAAGGAAAAAAAACCCTCCAACCATGTTCTGACTTACCCCAGAAAGAAATGATTGCCCTTGGACTGAATTGTTGGTGCTGGAGTAGCACCATGTAGAGGGCATGATGAAGCTGCTAAGACATCACCTGGGTTTCAGTTACAGGTGTAGCCAGTGATGCAGATCTACTATGGCAGAGAGCAAACTAGGTCCTATAACCTTGTCTTTTCTGAATGAATCCAAAATCAAACAAATCAAAACACAGCAAGGCCAATCCATGCTTCTCTGCAAATATGTAATAAAATGTCATGGTACTTGCAGTGACAGCAGATTCTCAAATGTGCAGATTCTCAATTTCTCCTATTTATCATTTGATTCAAATTTTACTTTTTAAGACCAGGGGGAAATGGAGCAATCATTGAGCAAAGCTTTTATCTTGAACAGCCACTTTTCCCCATTTCTATGTTTTCATAGGGATGAATAAGAAGTTTTCAGCCATGCCTTGTATCTGAAATGATTCTCGACTTCTTTTGAAAACACAGTGCTGTTTGCATATTAAGCTTTCCTACTAATAAATGCAAGAGAGATGAAATAACTATAGTTCAACCTAGCTTAGGCTTGGGGAAGGGGGCAGTCTTGTAAGTGACAGTGCTTCTCCATGTGTTTTCACGACAGCTGCTTCAGTGAGGGCTGTGAAGGGCTCGGTTTCTGCCACTAGCTCTGGCAGTGTCTCTGACCAGCTACCTGTCCCCTCTGGAAGATCCTGTATTGGGTTTGAGGTGGACAAGCTACCATTTAGCTGCTTGAAAGTAGCCAGTGGCAGCATGAACTCCATGGGCGTTTGAGAACCAGCAGCTGAGCCGAGCTGTGTCGTGGTTTTGTCTTTGAGACGGATGTGGATCTCTGCTGCATTGTTATGGTAGCTGCAGGAGGAAGCCACCTTTCTATGGTTGCTGCAGGAGGAAAGAGTTCAGTACTCATACTTCATGAAGCATTGTGAATCTGCAGAGAAAAGTCAGTGTTGCTATCTGTTCTATTTCCTGCTCTGGCTACCTGCAGATGGTTACCAGGAGGTAGAACACCACAGATACTTGAGTTATACTCCTGTCTGCAACTCTGTTAATTGTATTTGGAGATAAAAGTTGAAAATAGGGGAGTTTTGTCTTCTGGTAACATTTGGAGGAGAAAAGCAAAGAGGACGAGGCCAAAGCTGGCCAAAACACCCTGGAGTTTTGGCTTGAGGGAGAAGGCAAAGAACAAGAAATATTTGGAGGAAGCTCTTTAATTGGTTTTCTTCTCACATCTCCTATTTCCCTGCGCTACCATTCTCTCTGTGTGACAACCATCCACTTTCTCAGTGATGCCTTTGAAAGATGGTACTGTGCTGATGGGTAAAAGAGAGTCAGCTACAACACCACTACTGTCTGCTTGCTGTAATTTTGTAAAGCATCTGACTAGATACAAAGTAGGTTCCTTTTCTTAAAGTATGCAGTAGGTGCCTTTTCTTAAAATTATAACACAAGAAGATTGGGAAGACTTTGTGCATAAAACATACCCTGTATGTTTGTCTCAGTGTGTTAACAAAGGATAGATTGTCTATTCTTATATGCCGTTTAATCAGTAGACCTTCTGTCCTAATTGCAGAAGGCCACTGCAGTCTGAACATGTCACTTATTTACAATTTTTATTAGTACTTACTAATATCTGGCAGCAAACTGTATGTTCTCTTCTGTCTTGTCCTAAAAACTAACTACAACAACACCAAAATCAAGCATTGATGAGAGTTTCCTTCTTATTTGTTGCTCTAAAGCAGTATCAGTGCTGACTTCATCCAAATGTCAAAGAACTTTTTATATATCAGAGTTACTTGTTATGCATTTGCTCTTGAAAAGTGAATTGTATATAAGTTCTTGGTTCATTCAAGAGTGGTATCCTGCTTCCTAATTCTTCTGGAGATGTCTGTTAAGGAGAATGAAGCAATAATGTGTCTTTAATGTGAAGGCCATGAGAAGAACATCTTCCATGTATATTTACAAGGCATTTAGTTTTCTTCCCCCCACAGTATTCCCTGGTTTATCTCTACAGACCAGTGACATCAAAACATGTTTCAGTTGTTGTTGACCTACGAAAAATTTTTACAGTTATGTGCCTGTGGGGTCCTGGAAATTTCTGGGGAATAGTTTGTTTCTGACATTTTTTCTAAAACCACAATCTACTTAGGTTTGATCATGTAGATAGAGATGTAAAAAGAAACAGCACCAAAAGGCTGTGCAAGAGGAAAGCCCCCATGAGCATACGTGTGGCTGCTTTTTTTTTTTCCTGAGGTTGTAGGTTTCTATTTGAAGCTGAGTTTTCAAGCATGTATACAAGATGCTTTTAAAACTAGTATTAGCAACCCTGCTATAACACACTTAAAACATATCCCTGTGGAAACATGAAAGACTTTTCTTTGCAGATACATCCAGCTTCTTTGAATATGCAACATTTTTTTTACAAATATACCTTCAGTCTAATGGACATACAGGCCTTGTGAATGTAGGAAATTATGATATTTTGTCCTTTGTTTAGTTACTGCTTGGAACTCGTGTATTTCTTCTAAAACATTGATTTTTAACATATCTTTATGTAGGTGCGAAGAATCCTGGGATAATCTTAGTTTACACATTTTCAAAAAAAATGCAACTGTAAGTATGCACTGCATTAAGGGTCAAGAGGGTTTTTTTTAAAGCCTGTGATAGAACCTGGAGAGCCTGAAAATCTGTAGACACGGGAAATGCCTCTCTGTGTTAATGTGAAGCAATGCAGAAAGCTCTTAGGTGGATGAGAAGCAGCTGCCGGGATCTGGGGCTTTGGGGGGGATCCAGGTGCAAGTTTGTGGACTGTGCTGTCAAGGGCTTCCTGTGAGATCTTGGACAAGCCATTTTGACTGGTCTCTGGAGCGAGATGGGAACAATGGTGTGGGCACTTTTGTGTCACTGGGCAGCAGGGCTCACTGAATAAGGGCGGAGAAATGCTGGGGGTGTGGAGGGTGAGTTGAGATTCAGTATAGTGCCAAAGAAATCCAACATGTATGAAAGAGTAGCTCACTCGAGAGGAATGTTGAGTCGCAGGAGTGTCTCAGATATCTCACTGCTTGAAGACTGAACCACCAAAGTTGCTGCTGCCAGGGTGTGTTGCCTTGGTTTGGTGGTTCTCAGAATCATTTTTTGAAGAGTGGCACCTAAAATTTATTCAAAAGTATAAGCATAGTACTGATTTTTCTTAAACGAAAAACTGTTCAAGGCAGCACTCTTGGTTCATCATAGTTCAGCTATTTTTTTGTTCTGCTAGCGCCATCCACATTTCTTCTCAAACTGTCTGGTTTGCATGAGATCCATGATGGTTCAGTCCAACTGAAAGAGGCGAGATGCATGCTGTGCTGTTCACCTAGAAAGACTGGCCAGCTGGACAAGTTATACTGAGTTTCGATCTCTGCCCCAAACTCATTCAGCCTGCGGTGTTTCTTCAGGTATGATGATTCTGAGCAGGAACTGGAAAAGAGACATTTCCTTTTCCAGGGGAAGAATTGGGAGTCTTTCCAGTGCTCAAAGAAGCCTGTTAGGCGGGGAAGGAGAAGTAAAGAAAGAACTGAAGTAATGCATATAATGCTCTGATAGAACTCTTTAACCACTAAGCTGTTACACAGAAATCTATCTGTTTTCCAGTCCTTTTTTTTTTAGTGTGCTGCTGCTGCATTTTATGTGGGAATGATTCTGGCAAAGATTCTCAGTTCTCTGGGGAACGTGGCAGGAGAGGCATTGAGTTATTCAAGTTGCAGGGGAAAGGTTTTTGCAGGGCTTAGTTGTGAGCTGGATGCCAAAAAACTTGGTATTGTTGAGCCAAAGACTCAGCAGGGTTAGTGGGGAGGAACTTCAGACCTGGATATGGAGACTTCTATGTATTTTTGATGACTTCAGCATTGTGTTGTTCCTGAGTGGGGAGTCAAGGGGGTAAAGATCGAACTTTGGGATTTTAATACCTGAATTTTTGCAGTGATGTGCCATGTTTTTTTAAGATGCGAAGGTACCATTTATTTATCTGTAGAGAAGGGTAGAAACCCCCACATGCTTAGGAATTCTAGAAAATCTTCTTGAGCATTTGTCTGTTGCTAACTTCCTGCTGAATTACATGTCTAGTGTGCTTAGGTATTTTTAAAAATCCCATTACATACCTTCTGGATACTTCACCTCTGGCTTTCACTGCTTCAGATCTCTGTCTGGGAAGTGGAAGTAATACTATTTCCTGAAGCACAGCCCTTACCACAGAGAATTGTTTGGAGAGTAGTATGTTAAGAAATGAGAAGTGCGATGCTATTACATGGGAGTCACTTAGAAGTGACTGTGTTTATCTCATACAGCTTTATGCTTGGGGCAGAGTGCTCTTTCCCAAGACAGTTTTGTCCTTCTTTTGCTTCCCGTGTGAATTCTGCTGTCTTTCATCCAGCTGCAATTAACGGCTCGAGGGATGTACCTTTCAGTGGTAATGCAGTCAATGCTTTGTTTTGTAATAAGGATGTTTGCCTGTGGTAGTCTGTCCTATCAGCCTCTGTTCTCCATCTGGACAATGGGATAATACTACTTTTTTTACCAGGGTGGAATTTTTTTTTGGGAAAACTGTAACAGACTTTCTTGCCTTGTGGTAGTGGTGTGTCCGTGCCTGCCACCTGCATGTGCAAATCTTTGCAATGCACTTATAGCTATACATGCGGGGTCTGCACTGCAATGGGAACTTGATTCTCGGTACAAACAATTATATTGTAAAGTCAGAGAAAATACAGGCTCGGATAAACTTCTGTGCTTGATGATTCTATGTGAAGCTGTGCAGAATTAGTCTGAGGTAGGCTCTTGATGTAGCTCTCATGTAACTAGTTTCCCAGTCACTTTTTAGTCTCAACCCAGTAGACAATGAATACAAGGCTCTTTCTTATTTGCTGAAGAAGTTGAAGGAAGGAAGGTAATGACAATGTGAAATGTCAAAAGATTAGGCAAACCGGCTTAGAATTCAGCAATGAGGATCGCAGCTTTGGTTGAATCTTCACTGCTCAGTATATGGATACCCCCCCGTGTGCGAGAGGCTGTAAATGTAATTTTGAATGTAAATTACAGTTGAACTTTGGAAAAGAAGTACTAATCTGAGAGCTGTCTTTAGCATAATATAGGAGAATGGTTTGACATGTGGTTCTCTCCACTAAAATATACTGCTGTGCTCTTTGGTGGAACAGTGGAATTTAGATGGTAAAGCAGGTCACTTTCTCTTATTTGAGCATCACTTTGCTCCTACCTATTGTGGTTACCCTTCCTCAGAGGGGTGCCAGTTTTGGAGGCAGAGCAGCTGTGAATTTAACAAGACTCTTAATATATCTCAGTGTACAGTCTAGCTTAGTCAGTAGAGCTGCAAAAAGCCTAATTTACAACCGTATCAAATGAGTTCTACACAGGTTCTGCAGTGGATATTGAAAGTGGTTTTGTATTGCTTTAGTCTGCGTTGGCAGAAAATGGCATCTATTTTCAAGACTTTGTTTACGGGTACAGAGTTAAGATAAAGTGCTGTTTGGTGCATGTGGATGGTATTCAAGAGTATCACTGAAGTACTCACAGGTGTGCTTTAACCGCTATTGAACAGACTTGCTCAGGTCCTGATAACTGAGGAGTTGGCAAGGTTTTACTGTGCTGATAATTTCTCCAGCTTCTTGGGCTATTCTATAGCTAGTTTAAGGCAATTCTGGTTTTGTGTCCATGAGTGAAATTATACTTGCGATGGTGAAAGTAATTAAGTCCCTTCTTAATGACTTAAAAAATAAATGTTTTCTCACTTCTCTTCTCCTTGCTTTCATCCACATATCATGGTGTGTTATGTAGTAAAAACTGACTTATTTCAATAAATAAATAGTTTTAAACTGCTTTCTCTTTATATTGAAAGTTAATATTTTCCAGCTTACTCTCTCGTCTTCACTGAAGCTGACACAAAGGAAACACAGTCTGAACTACCCATTTGTCATCAAACGTCTTTGCCTTTCTGCTTCTCCCTGCTTTTTCTGTTGCCTTTTTGAAAAGCAGATAATAATTTTACACAAACAGTTTTGCAGGTTTGCAAACAGTCAGTGGGTAATTCAGTGATTTTGAGGTTTCCTTTCTTGTATTCTGGCAAATTTCTAATGCAAACAGAATAGCACAACTAAGTCTCTAATTGTCATGGGAAGCTGCTATTACAAAAAGGAATAATTATCATAGTTTGTGCAAAACAGATTTTCATAAGCCAGAATAGATCGAACCTCTGTGTGTTTTTGTGGGTAAAAATGTTAGGATTTTTCATCTAAATGCTTGCCTGAAACCTTTTTGATTAAAAAAGTAGCAATGATACAGACCTAGCAAACTAAATATGAAATTAACAAGCCCAGAGACTCCATTTGGGTAAACCATGGAATTACTCCATGGCAAAAAACCAGAGATCCATTAAAAAAATGCGTAAAAAACTGGCCATGGAAGTGTGATTTTGCTATCTCTTATCCTGTCGGTTTCAACCGATAAGTATGCATTCTTTTGTTAGTGTGGGTTTTTTTCATGGTTTTGACCACAGCATTTAATTTCTTCATTTGACCACTACCAAGCTGGTACGACCACCACTAATTTACACTAGTTTTTATTTATTTATTGTTTCGAATTCACTGTGCAATTGGATATTGGTGATTTGATTTACCAGATATCTAACAGGTGGCTCTGAAACTTTCAGCTAAACCAGTCATGATACTAACCTGAGAGGTGACAATTTTAGGATATGGTTGATAACAATAAAACGTGGTTGCAGGGAGGAAGTGAAACAGAGTGCCTTACCATGCTCAGAGAACTATGTCTTAACAAGATGAGCGGCTTGCTGCTGTGTAGTCTGCTCACTTAACTGCGCTCTTGTTTTCTGACTTTGAGTGTTCACAAAAAATCTCATCTTGAAGATTTTGTGTGTCTAGAAACGAAGTTTTATGTGCACTTCAAGTGCCTATTTTTATGCCAATTTAAAGTGCATATGAAGCAGCAATGAAAGCCTTCTCTCTATCTCAAGAACAGACACAGCACAACTGGTGAAAATATAATCCACAGTTCTGGCCCAGACATCTTTATAGTAGAGGAGTCACGGGTGTAAAATTGGGATGACTTCACGAAGGAGTGTTGTTTGACTGATACCTTTTCTGATAAGAACATGTTTAAGAAGAAATGTGTTGATCACATATTTAATCTGTTTAGAGGTTGATTATTTACCCCCTACATTTGCTTACATTTGATGTGATTTTCATGTTGTAGATGTTTTTATTAGAGTTTGTAGGTGCAGTATGATGAAAAACACATTTAACATACGGTCTGTCTTGATCATTTTTCTGAAATTAGTGCAGTTCGTAGTAGCCTTCTGCATCAAGTATGTTCTCACAGGAGTTACACACTGGAAAATGTTCCGTAAAATTTACTTTTCCTAACCAGAGACTTCTCGCTCCATTCTTCATGTTCTGCTTTTTATGGCATTTTCTTAAAATCGTTGTTTCTTTGAAATTATTTTACGTTGAATCCCTCTTGGATAAAGAGTGTTAGAAAATTTCAATAATGCTGATATACTTTAAAGATAAATGCCATTTAGTTTTGCTTGATTCAGAGTCTTGTCTGTTCTGGTAGGAGTTTTACTGGGGGAATGCCATTCAAATGAATTGAACATGAAGATTTACTTAGTGTATCCAGCTGTCTTGGACAGGTGAATTTCCTGAACATATTAAGAGTGCATGTCTTGCAAATGTCTTAGCATTTGCTTTGCAAATGTGTCTTCTTAGGAAGGCTAAAAAGAGAATTGTAAACTGCCTGATTATTTTAGATGTATTTCCCTAGTGAAACTACTACTTGCTAGAAATTCACATGTTGAAGGATTAAATTACCTGTTCTTTCCTTGTCCTCCATCACTTAGGAGGAAAAATAGCAAGAAACCCTTCTTGCAGAAATACTGGAATCTGAATGAGTTATTTTCAGCAAATATAGTTAAGATCCCCACTTACTTAAATTAGGAGCAATGACAATTCATATCAATATTTTCTCCTGAATAGAAGTTGGAATTACAGTCTTTTTTTGTTGTTCCTCTTTGGAAAGCAGCATTTTGCTGCGTCAGGAATCCCTTCCTGCTGAGCTAGTTGTTGTAACAAGTCTTCTGCTTAGAAAACGTGAATGTGAATCAGTATCAGCTAAGTGGTGGCAGAGATGTGTGGAATGCTGCAACTTCCAGTCTTGTTGGGTGAATGCACTTGGTTCACTAGCTCCTTGATACTGTTCCCCTTACTCTCAGGGTCACCTGCTCCAGAGAGAGGGAATTGGGACCCTCACTGGCTGTGTCATCATATGCAGTATGGTGTAAAATCCTAGTAACATGATGGGTGACAGTTCGTTCACCCTGCCTTGCTCTTCCATAAAGGGTGCTGCAATATGGAAGTTTTCAGTTGGTACTTCAGTAGGACTGTGGCACTGCCTTCTCAAGTACGAGGAAATCATGAGTGTGAAACTTGCGTTCAAATTCAAAGAAAATGTGTCCTACTTATACGCCCCTAGTGTTTTAGTAAACTTTCACTTGTAAAGTGTTTATTTAACAAACAAAAAAACTGTAGATAAGAAAGGAAAATGTACTCTGCTTCTCAGATGATCACTTTATTCTAGGAACTGGAACTCGGTAAAGACCACCCAAGGAATATGAAACATTTACTTATGCTCAGAAAGGATTAATAGGTAATATACCTATGGTATCAAACTTTGGTTTAAAATGTGAGGATAGTAACATGCCTTATTTGAATTTCTGTCTTTACAAGGATTCAAAATTGAAGCTTCATTATATAATTGCCGCAAAATTCAGTGTTCTGTTGTTTCGTGTCTTTCAGGGATGTTAAAATCATGCTCTTCTGTATTTGCTTAAAATTTGTCTGTTATTTTAAATACTAAAATTTGTTACGTTAATCTGCAGAAATTGCATCTGAGTATTGCTCACGTTCATGGTACAACATAAGCATGGTACAACACAGCATAGTTGCAACAGAAAATGAGTTAAAATGTTGTTTCCTTTAAATAAATACCTTGATTGCTGTTCACGATGTATTGTGAAATTGCTGGGTAGGAAGAAGAGATGAAGGATTGAAGGCGAAACATGACAAAGTTTTCAAATGCTCTAAGGATTTTTGTAACCAGACTTAACAAATGCATCAAATAGATCAGTGTGATTATTTCTTGTATTACCTTTCTGGAAGCAAACACGATCAAGTGTGATTATCAGTGAATCAGACAGGCTATGGGCTCTTCCTTCCATAACCTGCAGGTTTGAGTCTGGTTAAGCAAGGAAACCAGAGGTGAGGAAAAGGAGTAATCTTGTTCCTAATGGAGAAAGACTGATTCCTGACCTCCGGACGAATTTGGAAAAAAATAAACTTGAGTTCAGCAGTCACACTGTATTTCCTGGTTTTATGGGTGACTTCTGATTGCTGCTTTTATAAGTTTATTTATCACCTTTATATAGTTCATTAAAACCTGCAACAGCACAACACTTGCTGGAGAAACTTAATTTTCTTGTCAGAACATTGTGTTTTGCCACTGATTGTAGTGTTTTCTGCAAGCTTCAAGACTGAAGAGTACAACTTTTTAGATGTAACTGGAAGTCTGTCGCAATCTTCACAGTTCTCAACTCTGATAGCATACGAGCTTCTTGGTGATTAACATTTGAAGCATACTGCTCAGAGTAAACACTGTAGCCATAATACAGGGAGTGGATAGGATAGGGCATGTGGGCTACTAGGTGCCTATAGCTCTTTCTGAGTCTTCCTATGTGTGTATTTGCAGATGAAAGTGAAGTGCAGAGAGGGGTCAGAAATGAACACTGGCATTCTATTTTGTAGTGGGAAAATGATTTCAGTGTTTATTTTGTGATAACGTTTCTAAAAAGAGCATCAGGACCCCCTTCTGAAAGCACTATGTAAATTTTAAAAGCATAGTTTCTTTTAGATTCAACTGCTAGATATTTTCAGCTTGTTCGTGAAATGTTGCCTCCTAATATTTTTTCAGGGCAGTTAAGGCCACCTCAAATCAATCATAAGCATACTGAGTACAAGTTTTTACTCTCAACTTTTCTATCTTTGTTTAATTTTTTATGATATACATGTTGAAACTACTGATCTGTGGTATTTCTTTCTGACTAGTTCTCCTGCCACCCCTGAGAAACAGAGTATGAATGAACTTGTGATGTAAATAAACAGAATTTTCTTCATCCAGTTAAATTAAAACTGCACACTAGAACCACTATATGGATATAGTTGCAAGGGCAGGCTAAGACTGGGTTCTGCCATTTTCAGCATATGCAGAACTGTGGTCAGACTCTCAGGTGGGGTGTGTGAGGGTAGAAATTGAGTAGTAAGAGATTGGTGATTGTGCTGTTGTGTTTCAGCAGTTATGGGAAAGATTAAAATGGGAAATTCTGACCTAATTGCAGCTAGGAGATAGATGCTTAATAGTGAAGTCTGGGCCACAGTGTGATGCCACAGGTTTATAAACTTAAAACTTTTTTTCCTGTATTTCTGACTATAAAGTCAGATCCTTCAGCTGGTGGAGAGTGGTGGAAACTTCTCAGCTCTATGTAATGAGGACATATTTCACAAGAAAAGTGTTGCAGTGAAATGCTGAGGATTGCTTGTAGGTGAAGGGATAGTACCTTATAGAGGATTTCAAAGCTCTTGTGATGGAATCAGCATTTCCTATGGCAGTGTCCTTTTACTTGTTTCTGTCTGATTTTTCAGCATATGTTTCCTGCTGCCTTTGAGGAAGGGAAATTGAAGCCAGTCTTTGCCATTTCAAGATCCACTTGCAGCCTTTTTTCTGGATGCTCTGCAGTTTCTGGTGTCAGGGTGGGGCAGGATACAGTTTGGTGGCAGCCTGAGAAACTGAAGAACTATGTTAATCTCCAGGATGTTTATTTCTGTTCACCTACTTGCTGATAGAACTTGGTATTTGCAAAAAACATTGACTTCATCAGGTGACAGGCTTGATGCATGTTTATATGTCACCTTACTTGACTTGCTTTTTATTGTCTTAAACATGAATGATTCAATATGTGTCTTTTCTTTCTGAGTTGAGCTCCATGTGATTCTTGAGACGTTAAGTAAAAGCTGTGTCTTACCACTTCACTTCAGCAGCCCACCGAGTGGTACATACATTAGAAAATTGATTTTGAAAAGTCCACCACTCCAGTTTATTGCTTATATTGCTGTTTGCAGTATTTTGTGCAAAATAGGCATGTAAATTAATTTACAAAGGCCGAGTATCATGTTTTCAGTACTTTAAGAGCTTAGCTGGGATATTTGAAATTTGGTAAGGAAGTCAAGTAGACAATGTACCCGTGATTATTTGGCACTCTGATGATCCTGCTTACATCCAGCTCGTTCGTGCATTGCTCAGATTGTATCTTCTGAACATCAGCAATTGGCTTAGCAAAGAATAATTTTTATGTTCTGTATCCTTTGTATTGTAGAACTTTTCCCTCGACTTCTTTTGACTACAAAACTAGGCTGTTTGAGTCTTTGTTTCCAAACATCATTTCTTTAGGGCTGAAAAGAAATTTGATATTCAGGGCTTGCAGTATTTCCTCCAGTTCTGTAGAACTGGAGTAAGCACTTCCAGACAACAGCCTGTGATTAAAACAAAACACATTCTTCTTTATGAATGAAGAGTTAATTTTCTGTGAAATACTAAGATTAGCTTTTTTTCTTGCTTTATTCAGAATCATGATATGTTTCATACAGTGTAATAAGGTTTTTTGTTCTCACTAATTTGCGAAATGCTTGTTTAGGGTGTGTGCATGTGTTCTTGGTAAGCACTTAATAAACTAGATTGATCTTTTTGGCAAAGGCTGCATTGTGTAGAACAAATTAAACCTGAAATAACAGTTGTTTCAGATTATTTTTCTGAAAGCATAATTGCATATATTCTTCTTTCTACTGGCTGCTGAAATGGGTTTCCCAATAATGTTTTATTATTCTGTTTTATTTCAACAATACGTATATAGTAGTTTTGTTTCCATTCTGCTGACAAACCTAGAGCCTCCAGTGGTAATTCTTTACCAGCAATTTTTTTATAATTGTAATAACTATGGAACTTTGTGAAATATAGTGGAAATATTTTCCTGAAGTTTATATACTATAAATAAAATCCCAATTCTATTTTTTTTTTTTACAGAATCATTTAGTTTTTTTCCAGAAAGAGGGGAATACAAATAGATATTTTTTAAGCAACAAATTTATTCTGAACTTCCTTTCTGAGTACTTCAGTATCTGGAGTTAATATGACTCTTGCTTCTCTTTTTATCACCGTCAGTGCTAAGTATTTGGACGTATGCTAAAATGCTAATTAAGACACTTAAACACGTTTCCATATTTTACCATGTACTTATGTCCTGTTCTAACTGTTTGTGGCAAGGGTAAATGGAATTAAACCACTATGTTGAAATTCTGAAAGGTATTTAGAAGTTAGATGATCCATCACATGCTTCCCTTCAGCTACAGCTGATAGTTGTGGAGGTGTGGTTGTACCCCAAAGTCCAGTTTTGCTGAGCCTCCTTAATGGAGTGGCTTATCTTACCTTGTGGAACCTGAGATATAGTCTTGTCCATAGACATCTTTGAACATTTTTCAGAATCCTTTATAGGCACTCATGAACTTAAGGGGTCAGTGTTTTAGGACTATTTAGGAAATTAAGTATCATTTAACTTATCAGCTTTGATCAAAAAGATTTTTGTTGTCTGAACTTTAGTTGTTATTCTTGTGTTGTATCTCTGAGATAATGCCAAGGCATTGTTGACTGATACAAGTCCTCATTCCTTTACTAGGATCAGATTCTGGCACAATGATTTAAGTGTCATCTCTTTTTAAAAATCGTGCCACATAAGTGACTATAAAAAGAGATCAAAAGTTTTAAAATACTGTCTTGTAGGTCTCTCCCAAAGAATGCAAACGATACAGCCTTTCATTGCATCAGTAAAAAGACAGTTCCAGCCCAAGCCTTCCCTTTCTGAGTCTCCTTCATCTTTTCTGGTTCTGTGCTGGTGTGCTTTTATGCAAAACCAAACATCTTTTAGTTTAGGGAAAGTAGTAATATAAGTGTCTTTATGTGTTAGAAGATTTAACAAAGTGTGGCAGCAAAAGCTGTCTTTTTTATATTTTGGCATGAAGAGTCACCCTTTTATTGTGCCATTATTGCTCTTTCAGAGCATCATGCTGTATCCACAGGCAATAATTTAACAGTTGTTTATCAGGAGCTTTCATAAAGCTTTGAACAGTATTCTAACATTCAAAAACACTAGCAACAGCATTTCAGGATCTGTACCAGTTTACATGGGATATCCATGAATGTAGTTGTTCAGGGATGTGTGACCCACATAACCTATGAATGTGATTGGAAGTTACACTGCTGGCATAGGCTGATGGATAGCAGAAAAGAGCCCTGATTAACCATGTAATTCAGAGGCTGGGAATATATTGTCCTAAGAAACATTCGTTAGATGCAATCAGAGTTTCAAGCGGTCAGATGAAATTAAAATGCGCTGTTTGCTTTCCTCCATCCCCACTCCCCCCTCCCCTTGTGTTTCTTTTTAGGTTGCCCTCTTATTTATTTATTTTATTTTCAGAGCTGGAAAATACTACTTTGATGAATCTGTTCCTCACCCTAAAGCTGTCTGTCTGTTCTTCATCAGAAAGCAGGTCGCAGTTCAGTGAGCAGAAGAAAAGATTTTAATAGAAGCTGTGCCAAGGGCTGTAATGCATCATTTTAGGGCCCTAATTACATTACAATGACAAATATCAATGGTGACAACAGCAATAACCTACATCCTTTAATGGCTATTCTGGAAAAGGAGTTTGGGCCCTGCGCCATCAGATTAGACTTGGTTTCAAAACATAGGCCATTAGAAGTGTGTGTGTCCACAGTATTACTGGCTGATAACTGAAGCCCAGTGGAAGGGCCTGTAAATAAATGAAGCCTCTCTAAAGCCTAGTCCCATGGGGAAAAAAGAGGTAAAATTAGATGATTGTGGAAGCAGCCGTGTTTCCGAGGCAACTTTGGCTTTTCATGTGAGGAACTGAATGGCTGATTTTACGAAATCATGCTTTTTCCTTCTCCTGCCAGTTAAACTGATCATGAAAAGCCCACTGACCTGATGTTTAAGAGAAAACAAGAGACCCTAAATTGGTTATGAAATGTAAGGTTCTAAATATCTTTAAAATAAGTGTAGAAATGTGGAGTTGTTATTTACTTTGTGTCGAAGTTTGTACCTTATGCAAAGAAGAATGAGTTTCCAGGCCCCCACCAGGGGCAGTAGGAATAGAGTCTACTGAGATGCTAACCTGTATGATGAGTAGAAACCTTGAAGTTTTAGGGCAGCAGTGCAAGAAACCCACTCAACTAGCTTCTGGGAGCTAACTGCTTTCTCTTTTACATTTTGTGGAAGACAATCAAGCCTGTTGCTGTGGCATTATCTCCCACAGTTAACTGCAGAAACAGTTGCAGTGTCAAGACAGACTGTACTTCATATTTACTGTGTGAAAATGTCTGGTGTGAGACTTTTCTTGGTACAGAACGTGTAATGCCGTTCCTAGCATTTGTGCATGTACACAGTGTTTTGCTTCATGCCTTTGGGCTGCCTGTGGTCTCCAAAGGCAGGCAATCTGTGTCTTGGTCATGCTGTGCCTCTGCAGTCTGCTGCTGCTCAATTGGGCTGTTTCCTTGCTGCCTGAGTGTTGAGGGTGATAAAATGTATGCACAATCATGCAACTGGGGACGCTCACTGGTAGGGGAAATGAAGACTGTTTTAATAAGGAAAAATTGCAAACACTTTGGTATAGCAAGGGCTTCTTGGTTTTGTTGTGACTGGCCTAGTAGGCCCCTTTTCTAGCTCAGAAATGCTGCTGGGTAATGTTTCCACATCACTTGAAGCTGTTTAGCAAGTACTTTTTCTTCTCCGTAGTCTGAGGTGGGTGCTGTCTCGATCAGCTCACTTCCCTGCATGCAGCATGAAAGGACTCGCTGTTCTGCACTCCAGTGGGATTGATATCAAGAGATTTATTGCAGTTGTGTAACTGTTCATATTCAGTCACCTGTTTTCAGTTACTGACAGATTTTTGGAAAACTCTTTTTAGCTTAACATTTTCCAGATTCAGAATCTGCCAGAGGTGAATTTTTGTATAAATACTGAGCAAATATGTTTCATCCACTTTTTGGCCAGAAGAGCAGTAGAAGAGAGACGTACTTCTGTTAGGAAGGGGGGAGAGAAATGATCAAAAGGAAAACAACATAGCTGAAATAACTTGAAATAGCTATGGTTGAGTACCTTAACTGAGAAGAAATGCCTCAGAGTGAATTGAATAAAATTATTTTTGTTGACTAAGCTATATTCTAGCTGAACTGTAATTTATGGGTTTGATGGAGAAGCTAGTGAAGTTTTACAGCCTGTGTTACCCAGGAGGTCAGATAAGACAATTGTAAAAGTCCCTTCTGGCCTTAAAATCTGTGAATCTTCAAGCCTTTTAAAATTAGATGCTGAGCTCCTGCATGGCACTTCGAGCCAGTTTTGTTCTCATTTTCTTAGCAGTGCAGTAAGGTATCCAGCTAATGTGGCTGAGGTGGAAGAGTAGTTTTCCAAAGGCTCCCCCCAGGAGCTGTGCAGAAAGTGGGTAAGGTTGTGATGGGCATTTTAAAGGTAGGTAGGAGGAGTTGCTTTGCAGCAGAAAAAAACCTGATGTGCCTTTTTTTACTATGGCATATATGTGAGTTAAATGGTAGGTCAGAGAGGCTTCAGCTTATGTCAAGATACGGGCACTTTGGAATTTTCTGCTCATATGGAAAAGCCTTGAAGAACAGAATGTATGGTTTTCTGTTTGACTTTAAAACACTTGGGAGACTCCTTTAAAAAATAGGAGTGTAGCCGGAACCCAAAATTTGGAAATTACTTAATTAATGATGCTTGAACCACTATAGCTCAATTACTCTACAGCTGTGCCTTATATTACAGTCTAAATTCCGTAATAAAATGTTTTTTTCTCAAGTAATGCTGTATTGGATTGTGCAGCCTCTCTGGCTGAGGCTTAGTTGCACACAACTTGTCACTTCCAGTACTGCTCTGTGTAACGGGCAATTCATAAATTTCAGTGTCAACCAGTATAGTAAACACTGTTTGTTTAAAGGAATATTTAAGTTTTACATTGTGGTGTGTCTGATATTATAGGTACATAGAGAACTTTGAAATTTGCAGGTAATTTAGATTTGTGGTGAACAGAACATATTCTGAAGTGTCCTATAAAGTACCTATGGTGCTGAATAAATAGAAAAGGTGTAGTAGACAAATGTAAAACATATATTAAAATGCATACATTTTTTAACAAGATGAGGACTTGCATAAATAGTGCAGGCCAGTGAGAAGATACAAGGATAGTGTACATAAAAATTGCTGTATAAATAACCTGTGGGAGTCCGGATGGATTTCAGAGAAATTAAGTAGTTGTATTTGCAAAATAACATTGGTAATTTGTATGTATCACACAGTATGCACAAGGGGGCAGAGTTAGTTTCATATGTACTCTTACCTCTTGCAAACCATGTCTGTTGGTTAGGTAGCTGTGTAACTATTATACTCCTTGAACCCAGATTTATTTCATACGACCTTCTGGCTTTTTTTACTGCTACTTCTGAGCCTTTCTGTTCTATAGATTGTTTCCTAAGTGTTTGCTGTTTAAAAGACAGCATAGCAAAAAGGCTGGAAGGTTTGCTGTTAAAAGAAGGAAGGCTAAACTGCACAGGTTTGTGTGTCTTCATCGTATGGTTAGTGACTTTGCAAGGGGAAGAGCATTCTGCCCTCCCGTATAATGAGGAACTGAAAGTTATGATATATTGTAGGGAAGTGTGTGTTGCTTAAAATATTCTGATTTTGGAGCTGTAATTCTTGTGTTACCTCACCAGATCTTCTTTGTGTCTATTGACATTTGCAGATTAAATACACAGAATAAGAATTGATCTCCAGTATGAAAATATGGTGTTGTATATTATTAATTTCTGATCAGAATGGCAACATCAAAGTATCTGCTATTAATCTCGGGTTTGATAGCAGCATAACTGTGATACAAGACTACAGTTTCTCCTTCTGAAAAACGTGGTAGAATAATTATTAGTGAAGTTGTATATTACAATGCTAACGTTCTCATGATATGCACTGTTAGCAGCAAATGGTTTATTTGTTCCCTTTGCTTACAGCAGCATTGCTGTAATTGCAAATGATCCTTCCTTTTGCATTGTAGGAGAGAGTTCAGTTTGATACACAGAATTTCATTTCTCTTGTTTTGTTACATCTTGTAAAGGTTTTGTTCTTTAAATGCCTGTGATTGTGTAATCAAAATTAACTAGTCTTTGTGTCTGTTCTAAACAGTGTTTTTTAAGAGGAACTTTTTAGCCAGAAATTACTAGCTTCCTAAGTATTTTTTAATTAGTGTCCAAATGCTTTTATTCTTTTGATGACATGTCCTGACCAGAGGATTGCCAGAGATGAAAAAAACCAAAATGTCTCTTTAGTGTTCATGGTGACAATTGCACTTGAGAATTTATATAATTGAATTTCTTTTTTCTTGTCACTTGCAGGCAGAAATTGTCAAGAGGCTGAATGCTATATGTGCACAAGTCATTCCCTTCCTGTCCCAAGAGGTAGGTAATCATCTGTACTGCTTCTGATGTAAACGATTGCCCATCGTATCTCTTATGAAAGTGGAACTTTGTGTTGAGATGGTTTCCTTATGAATCTCTTGGCACTTGCAGATGACTTTCCACTGTGTTGTTATCACTGTAACTTCATTATCTTCACTAAGCCTATTATAGTGTCATTCAAATATATTTATGAAATTGAACGTGTTGTAATGTGATAAGCAAAATTTTAGTAGTTTAAATATTTTTCTTTAATGTGTAGTACAGTTTTTGTTGCAATTGTGATTTTATGGGTCTGAAATCAGAGGACATCTTGCAAAAATGCTAGAAAGGCATAATTTGTGCTATATCCTTGGCAATGAGCATTAAAGTTTGGCAGAAACTTCTATTTTGGTACACGAGTAGTGATGTTCAACACAGTAGGCATAGAAGTGCAGCTTTTTTTCTGCCTTTTTTCTCTCTCCATCCTCAGATTACTTACTCATTTTTATGTTTTTTTTGTGTATTTGGGGAATATAAGCAGAAGATTGAAACTTGCTGTGAGCTAATTTCTCTAAGCACTAATTTTTCCCAAATTATGATTTGCTGGTGTTATTGTGAGTGCATTGTAGATATTGAGGGGCACTGGGCTTTTGGGGAGTTGGTGGGAGCTAGCGAGGAAGCTTTGGAGCAACTGGCATCTGAAGTAAAAGGAAGGTGTGGCTCATTAAAGGAGACCTTGGGTGGATAATGGCTTTTCCTGTCCACCATGCTGGAGGAAAGGGACTGGAAACTGGGGTCTGCTGGTGCAGGTTGACATGCATCTATTTAGCACATGGTTTTATTTCAGTATGATCTGCAGCTGGGAAGTCAAAGGTGGAAGGTGTATTTTTGTGCGTTGCATCTGTAAAACATCATGTCTGAGAACATGATGCAGCTATTTCTCCTACCTTATCAGCTCTTCCATAAAATGCCATTGCTTTTGAAGAGAGCTGCTCTACCTCCTGCAAATCAGGCTGTGCGCTCGATATTGTCATTCGGCTAATGCACTGCATGTGTGCACGAGTGTGTCTATCTATGTGTATTTCAAATAAGAATAATGCTATCAAAACTAGAACCTGACAGATTTCAAGAGTGCCACTGTACTCTCTGCTTATTAAGATGGATTTGTGAAAATTAAATTACGTGTAATGTTCCAGCTATATTGCTGGGGGATCGGAATTCAAGTCCTGCATTGATCTGAAACAAATATCTGGTTTGCTCTTTGACTGCTTCAGAATCTCTGTGCATGTAGTTACACAGTTTTATTCGCTATGCAGAGGTAACACATCATATATAGATAGTAGGGAGGGATTGAAAGGAGAAGCATAAAGAAACTTTTCACGTGTCTTGACAATGCAATTGATAGTGACAGTTTTCATATTAGGCTTAGGAAAATCTTGGTAATTGTTTGACCTATGTTAGTAGAAATACGTACTTAAATCAGTCTATATTGGCATATGCTGAGTGTCAAAAGAGAACGGATCTTCAGATTTGAGTATTCTGTTAGCCTTGATTTCTGACTAATTTGTGTCTTTAGAAAGTGAGTGTCTTAATGGAAGTCTCTTTATTTCATCATCTAGATTAATTGAGGATTGAATGCAGCATGCTTTTGCTGTTCATGCATTTTGCATACAGTCTAATTGTGGAATAGTGGCTGAAAAATGTGATCAGGCTCCTTTGTATTGTGCCTCAGGGAAAAATGAACAAAATACACTGGTTGCATGCACTGATGGCAACATTATTGCCTCATAATAGCACCAGGTTAACTTGTCTTACTGCTTGTTAACTTTGTAAGGAATCAATGGCTTGTGATAACTCACTTAGAAGTAAGAAATCGTGGGCAAAATCACTAGAGATCTTGTGAAAAGGATGCAGTTATAATACATCACCATACCTTGTACTGCTGTCTGCTTTATTTCAGGGATAAATCTAGTAAAGTATTCAGTAAAATCTTCAGGCTTCAGTCAGTTTTACTGTGCTGTACATCATATAAGCGTATATTGAAAACAAAGTTCATAACCTGTCTAAATATGCAGTCAACTGGTACCATGTTTTTATATTGACTCCACCTTAGACAGACTGTAAAAAACAACACCAGGAAATACAAGCTTCCCATTTTGATAGGAAAGAGTGACTTTGTGGTCGAGAGATGAGATAGACCTCAGGGGTGATGTGTATTTGATTTCTGCTGTGGTTTTGGTCTTCCTGTGTTGCAACAGTCATTTTCCATCTATAGTGATACTGTGAGATACCAGTGTACTCAAAATAGTTCCTATTGCCGAAGATGAAAAGGGTACCTTTAAAGATGCAGGTAAATACTTGGCGGTTGTCACTCTGCTAACTTAGTTTTGATCTGCTGCAGCTGGTATAAATGGTTTACATTATTGAATAATCTAGCCAGTAAGATGCAATTAATTTTGTGTCTGAAGCCATAGACAGAGCCTCTGCTGATTTACACTTCTCAACTGAATTTACTAGCTGCATCAGAGTGAGACACTTCACCCTGTGACTTTCAAGGCGGGGCTGGTTCCTGTCTGCTCAAGGTAGTATGTATGGCTGGTTGCAACCTGTGGCAATTATTGTGAGCTGTCAAATGCTGAATGACCTCATGTGCTGGATAGTGGTATTTGTTCAGTGTGTCTGGAGATACTCATATATCACAGTTATCTTCTTTTCAGTAAATATTGACTGTGTTTATATTCATGAGGCACACACAAGCTGGCTGATGTACAGCTAGCACTGTAGTTGTGGCAACTTGGAGCTCAGCACAACCTGCAAAAGCTGTTAAGAAGCCCGATAAATGTTCATCGTATTGATCCCTGTCAACTTCCATGCCACAATGTAAGCATTACGTGGGCTGTAGGAGGCTCTAATAAACTGTTCTTGGAAGGTGCACTTTCACTTCCAGCTACCAGTGAACTAGATAATAACAAGCTAGATTGCTGGAGATGGGCTGCAAGAAGAAGAGGACTTTAGAAGGTGGAAAGTAACAATTTCTGGTGATATGGGCCAGAAAGCATAAGAAAATCAAACTGTTAGATTGTAAGCTCTCTCAAGGGGAAGAGCAGGTTTCTTTTGATTGGATAATGTCCAGTCAGAGACCTCTACCTTTCCCAATTAGGTACTTAGTAGTTATCTGAAGATTCATGTATCTTCCCTTATTATGTATGTCAGTCCCAAATCCTAACCAATGCCTTGTCGAAGTTTTTGCATACCTTTCCCCTTTTTCCAGAACTTTCCTTATCTGCCTATAAAACCCGTCCATTTTGTAAATTAAACTTAGATTAGCTCTTAGCACCCACAGCTGCTGTTCTGCGTGATTTGTCTCCTGAGCTCGGCCATTACCCCACCGGGCACAATGAGAGAACCTGCAGCTCAGCTGTGAACCCCTGCTGGTCTGACTGTTTTCCCCAGCACCCTCAAACCGTGTCACTAGACGGTTTGTTTTTTAACAGGGATCTTCAGTTTCCCGTGCGCATTAAGGTGGTAAAATACACTTAGCAATACAACACAATGCCAAGCATTGGCATGCATACATGCAAACAAACATCAGAAAGAAATGCTGCATGTAGTTGTCTTCTTTCAAACATTTGAATATCAGTTGATTATTTTCCTTTTATGAGATTGATGTGGTTCATAATGTGCTTGCTCTTCTTTGTACATACTTTCCCTAGAGGTGCTTCTGAAGTTCAGTAAATTTGGATGAGGAGTGTGAGATTTGTTGTATAGAAGCAGAGCAGTTCTTACGTGCTGTTCAAAAAGATGTAGTTTTTGTTCTGAGATGTGAGATGCTGAGAAAACAAAATTACTTGCCTCCATCTTTGACTTGCCCCAGACTAGAATTTAAACAGTAACTACAAGGAAGTTGTCAGAGATTTGTAATCTTCCTGCCATGGAAGGCATCTCATTAGCAATTTAGGCATATATTGCTAATAATGTTCTTATGTTTTTGTAAAGTGGTAATTATATCTTGTCTGAGTTATTGTGCCCAGATGCAGTGACCCAGCTTGTCCCTTTTATCTTTCAGAGTGTGTGCTGTACTCCATGGTAAATGTGTATTTACTCCAGTTCTCACTAGCATTTTTGCCACGGTCTTGTTCCATTATGCTGTCTCTAGATCGTGCTTTTCAGAAGGGTAGTGCTGCAGTTCTTAAGCAAGACCTGTACTTCCTCTAAAGAGATAACACAACAGCAGAATAATCTGAATAAAGCATAGCAAAGCCTGTTTGCTTCTTCAAAGTGTATTGTTCAGTGAGTTTTGCTTTGGATGTTGATGGCTGTGCTGAGGACAGGCTGTAATTAGGTGTTCTTAACACCAGTGTCGGTATGTGCATACTTGGGGGATTTTTGGCTGCTCAATTGCTGCCAGCACAGCTCACCTGCCACTGGGAGCTGGGAAAGCTCTGACATGGCATAAAAAGCCTGGGTATTTTTCCCCATGCTGCAGTGCCTGTGCATGAGCCCGGGCTAGGTGATGACTGTGGTGAGACAATGTGATGGTGAAAAAGCCTACATCTTTCTTGTGGTCTCTGTAACTGCTGCTACCCACTGTGAGACTGAAAGGAGGTGATTTTCCAGCACAAGGCAAGTGCAGACACATGGCTCGTTACAGAAAGTAAAGAGGGAAGAAGTTAGAAAGGAGAAACAGTACTAGTCTGGGTGACACGTGGGGCAGCGTATTGAGCTCATCACTCTGGCCTGTTAAATGCAGTGCAAAATACTGTTTTCTCGTAATTGAAAAAAGCCAGGTCTGTCATTTGCTTGTGTGCACAGGGTAAGGGTAGCATTAGATGTGTGTGAAAGTTGCAACCCTGTGTCTATACTTGGTTGGGAAAAAAGTAACCCTTTTTTGTTGTTGCTGTTTTTACTTGGCTGTAAATAGCTACGTGATGGCTTGATGGGCAGGCTAATGTATACTGTTGGTTTCAACATAATGCTGCTTGCTGGCGTGGGAAAGTGTTCAGGCACACTGCTTGGTTGGCTCCTGGGCTCCCTGCCTTTCACCTTGGTTTTGGGTTGCAGTGGGTTCCTGGAGCCCTCTTGGGCTCCTTCTCCACATGGAGATATCCCCACCCATTACTGGAGCCATGGCTGGTAACACAGAGCCCCCAGCCCGCCCCAGTTTCAGAAAGGCTGTGAGCAAACAATGCAACTTTTCAAACCCTCCATGGACTTTCCTGTGCCTTTATCCGCTGGAATGCGTGGTTTGAGCTTGTAACTCTAAATAGCCCCAGGGTCACTTGAAGCGGTGGGGGGCGGGCGGGGGTGAGGGGTGGGAGGTGGGAGGTGGGGGAAACTTCCCCATGGAGTTTCCAGGAGCTAAGCAGGAGTCTGCTTTGTTGCTGTGAGGTGGAAGTGATGGAGGGGCTAATTACAGGCCATCTATTTCCAGTCTTTTGCATACAACGCTGCTGAAGATTAAATCAATGGTAAAGCAGCTAGCAATAGGAGAGTTTTAATTGTCTCTACCTAATTTAGGTTCAGTGTTACTAGGCCCTTGGGTTTTCTCTTGTCTGTGAAGGTTTGATCCCAAACTACTAGAATCAACTAAAGATGCCTTCTGTGGCTGCTCCAGCAGAAATCTGAAAGTGAGATTATAGTAATATAACCCTTCACCTTCTCTTCTTCTCACCTAAGAATGAAATAATATTTTCCCCAAATTCTTCTGACAGTCATTTTCCTGTGTTTGCTGTAAGGGAACAGAAAACATTCCACCTCTTGTGAAGCTGACTTATTTTCCAAATCCTGGATGAAAATTGGAGTAATTTCTACAATAATTTTGGTGATTTTAGGCCAGCTTTTTGTAGGTTCCTTGGAAGTTTTTTTTCGCCTGCCTGTTGCCCTGAGAACAGGACTTAAGTAAATGGGTGTTGGAAGAGAACACTCGTGTACCAGAGCTTTCTGTACCTCAGCGCAAAAATCATTGCCTAGGAAATGGTAGGAAGGAGAAGATGACTGTAAACATCTCAGTTAATGATTTTATTAAAAAAAAAAAACCTAAATATTTTTAAAACTCTTTTTTGTTTTCTGTTTTTATATTACTTGATGAAAAATTCCATGGCCCCTTTTGAGCATGAATGATCTCCACCAGAAAATGATGGTATACTTTTTATGATTACCCTGTTGACATGTATAGACAGGTGTAACCAGGCTTTCAGCTATATAATCAATGAAAGCTGTACCTGTCCTTAACAAGTGATGACCTGGAAATGATAACACATTGTCAGGAACTCGAGGCTGGAGTATCATGATTTCCTTTTTTTCTGGTTATCTGTGGTAGTGATACACTGAATTATCTTTTTTCCACCGTTAATGCCAAGAACATGTTTGCACACTTTCAGCCTGCTTTTTAGTCTTTACATTGTTTTCTTATAAGTGGAGAATTTGGTTTACATTGGCACTGTAGTTTTACAAAACTCTAAAAGAGACTGCTGTGATTCTGTTTTTAGTTTGTTAGTTTGTTTGTCCTTCATTTAATTATTCCTTGCTTAAAAACAAACAAACCTTAAAACCATTTTTGTCTTTCTAGGACTGTTTCTAAATTATCTCCTTCATTATCTGTATTTTTCAATTTTTCATAGTTGAGGTCAGCATTTCTTACAGCATCATGGTTTAGGAATACTACTCCCCAATTTAGTACTCCCAGTAAAAGGAAAACGATAAGCTGCTCCCCTCCTCTTCCCTCCCCACCTGCCCCACTGTGGGAGACAGAAGGCGGAGATTACAGGTTGAGATAAGAACAATTATTGGAAACAGCAATGAGATAAGAAAAGGATCGGTAACAGCAACAATACGAATAACAAAAAATGTACAAAGAGAGGGTGATATAAAAAGAAAAATATTCACCTAGCCCAGGACAATGAAAACAATAGTGGACAGACCCTCTGGCCACTAGGCTTCTCCCTCTGACCACAAGCCACACCTGCTTTTTCCCCCCAGAAGGGAATTCTTTACTTCCACCCCCAGGGATGACATGAGGTGGTGCAGAATAACAAATGAGATCTGCCTACATGGGTCCAGGCTCCATGCCTCATGGCTGCTGTGAAAAATTAACTCTGTCCTGGCCCAAATCAGGACAGTTACAGGTGGATTTATATGTTTGGTTTTACTTGCCCTGAGGGCGTTTATGGGAGAGAGTTTATAAGTGAAAATGCTGTTTTTGTTTGTATGTTGCGCTGGGAACTGTGAAATCTGAGTCCTCCAAGACCTAAAGTAGCACTCTCTTCTTTACAGTGCCCTCTCCCAGTGGGGCTTAGGGTGCTCCCTGGGGAGTCCTTCTGATGCTCTTCACCTAACTCTTGTTTTGGAGGTGATCCTGGGGATTTGGTTCCCCACCTTATTTTATGCAGCTTTTTGCTTCTGATAAGGATGCACAGGAGGAGTCGTTGGATGGTTTCTACCTTGGCTCCCTTCTGCCCATATACATGGCCATGGGGTGGCAGACTTGAGTCTTTAAAGAGACCTTCTCAGCCTTTTCCTTCAGCTTTGTGATAAAACACACCTAGATGTTGATTTTGATACGAAGTTGAGGATTCATTGTTATGGTTTTAGCACCTCTCCAGATAGGCAAGATCTCCCTGCTTTCTGTGTTCAACCTGTAGCTGTAAATCAAAGACGTCTCACTCCCAGTGCAGATCACACAACCTACCTGCTGTTCTCCCTGTGACCTGTCCTTGCACCTATTTGTTCTGTGTCATCCTGATTCTGCAAGGCCGCCTGTGAAGATTAATTTGCCACTGGTGGAGATCTGAACAGGCATGGATCTGCTTGGAAGATGAGGATCTTCCTTTATTTGTAGTTGTCGCTTTCAAATAAATATCATCATTCAGCAGTTTTGAATTTACTGCACTAACATAGTATCACTCAAACTGAGATAATATAACCACTCAAGCTTGTAAACTGTGTTGTTAATTAGACTGTGTGTTTTTGGTGGACTTTTTAAAGCTATTAAAATTTACATGTTGAAGATTGAAATAATTAGTTCTCTTTCACATGTTTGACAGATTTGTGAATGGCATTTTAAATTTCTTTCCTATGGTTGAAATGGTTTGAAGTGTATCTAGGAGGAGAACATGTATATTTTTCAGTAGTGTGGGTGCCATGTGCTTGTTGAAAATATATACCTTTCTTTTTCAGAATACTTTTTGTAAAAATTCAGAAAGTTTCCATGGATGTAAGGAAGCTGGCTTGCATTTGAAGTTGGCATATAAATTCAAGAGCACACAGTGCTGATGAGCAAAAAGAAGACAGTTTTCCATTAGCCAGGTTGTAAAATAGCTTTTTTGTAAGCAAAGGTGTAATTCCTAGCTTGTAATGGCATAAAAATAAACATCCTCCCCTTACCTGTATGTTTTTGCAGATCAACACACAATTTGACTGTCTTTTAGAGAACAATTATGCCAGACCTGCATGTGTTGGAAAAGCAAATAAAAACAATAAAAGGAAGAATCTGTGCTTAGTAATTTAGAAAACAAATAATTTTATTCTGTTTCTGATCTTCATTTATAGCACCAGCAACAAGTGGTGCAGGCTGTGGAGCGTGCCAAACAAGTGACCATGGCAGAACTGAACGCAATCATTGGGGTATGTGGTCTTTTCATTTTAGCTCTGATAGTGTTTGTAAATAGCTTTTCTTTTGTTTTTTTTCTCCCTTGCATGAACTCATTTCCATCAGGTGGGCAAAATTTGTGGGCAGTGGTGAAGTTCAATAGTTTGATCTTCATAAAAGCTGGTTACTATCTGAAGACTTTTCCTTGCACTGTGCCAAGAGGACTAATGGGTTAATTAATGTCTGTAGTGTATCTATTCCCCAAAGCTGGGTCAGTATCTGGGATTTTTGTTTGTTTGTTTGTTTTTGTCCTTGTTAAGTAACATTGCTTCCTTTGCATACCACCTGGCAGTCTGCTTCTGCAGCCACAGTAACAGAGAGACTTCATGTGATACACTGTTTTTCACATCCCTGCTGCCCACATTCTCTCCTGGATGTTGGCTCAAGACTCTGAATAGTCATCACACTTTTAATTTTTAAATTAAAAAATAGCTGTTACTTAAAAAAAAAACAAACACACAACAAAAAAAAATAACCAACCGAGCAAAAAAACCCCACCTAAACCGAAATACCCAAAGAAATAACCAAAATTCACAGCAGAACAACTCATCAACAGTGTGCTTATAGGTGCCCTGTAGTCATCTAAAAATATGGGTGTGTGGAGCCCCTCCTGTAAAAGCTTTACTATCAGTGGTATTAGCCTGGTATAGAGGTTTTATGGGTGTGGGTAGCCACAGTGTTTATATTTTACAACTGGAGAGGACAGACATAACAACAAAAGCCATGACTGTTCACACTACATAAAATAAAGGTGAGAAGTCATAGCTTAATAGTACATTATTCTCATGTATAATTATGCAGCTGAAGCAAGCAGTTGTTTAAGTTATTCTAATGAAGACACTTATAGCTGTACTTCCTTTCTTCTGCGCCCGCCCAAATGCTTTTTCTTTTGTGTACAGATTATACATAAAAGTATTTTCCTCTTTTTTTATTCAGTGTATCAAACACACTTTGAAATGCTAATTATTCCATTTACTTTCATTAAAATTCAAATTGCTGAGTGAAGATGTGAATAAGGGTCATGGAATAATCAATCTGAAGTGAAGATATTGCTTCAATTATGCCTCCATCTTTTAACAAGGGAATCAGGACTTTCTGATCATTGATGACAGTAGCATAGAGCAACGATGTGATTGTAGCTTCTTTTTAATAGGCTATTTCTAACTACTTTGTATCTCTGACCACAAGAAAACATTGGTAGTCAATTAGAAATTATAAATGGAAAAGAGTAACCTTTATTTCCTCTGAAATGCCTGTTAGAAAGAAGGGAGTGAATCAGAGCACGTCGTGTAGAATCATGAATAACATTTGTTGTATGTCTTCTACACTCCAGTGGGAAGAGTGGGAAGTGAATAATTTCCCAATTAGTTTTCATTATCTAACCAAAAATATTGCCTTCTATTAACATTCTTTGCATAGAGTAAGTAGCTAAAGGTTGGCTTCTTAGTTAAAAAAGCTTTTCTATGCATGTGCTGCATGTGCATATATAGCATGTGTGTATACATCCATGTAAAATGTGTGATGTTATAGATACTGGGTATTGCACTCCTTGTTTAAGTTTATCCTGCTTTCATGAACCACTACACCACACAGAATAAATATAAACAGACTAGACACTTGTCTGGGAGCCTGGAAGTAGCTTCTGTTGGTCTTCCCTCTACCAGACAGAAGTAAATTTTCTCTTATTTCCTGCTGCTTGAATTTGTCTCTTCATGTCAAATAAAGTTCTATTGCTTCAAAGCTTTTTAAACTATCAGAATTTTGGATTTGTGCATTAAAATTGGACAGCCCTCACGTTCCTCACAAGACTGATTTTTACTTTGCTCTACTGCCTTTTTTCACTCCTGAGTTTTACATTGACTTAGGAACTGCTGTGTGGCCTTCTCTGTAGTTTTACAGACACAGGAGCAATATGCACTGCCAGTTTTGTGTTCATAACATTTAGGGAGAAGTAATCTTGTGCAGTCTTTAAAATATTCATTTTAAAAAATGGAATAAATAGGGAAGAAAGTTATCAAGTTCATGTTGCATGAATATCCACAATAAGAGAGATTAAAGAGATTTAAAGTCTGAAAATGTAACATGGGACTAAAAAAGACTTGTCATACTTTATAAAGTGAATACCCGTAAATATAAAACAAAGAACATAATTAGAAATCATGGCTTTTATATAGATCTGATTAGGCTGTCTTATGTAATTTTGCTGTTTGGTAAGTCTGACAGTGTTTGTGTTCTTTTAACACTGTGGTATTTTAAAAACTTCCAAAGTATGTTTAATCCACTGAACTGTCTATCAGACAAAGACAGAAGCAGTATTTGATGTTTTGAAATACAACTATAGCTTAAGTTTCTCTGTACTTTGAGTGGGTCCTATTCAGTTCACCTCACTCATGCTAAACCCCTTTGATTCGCACAGAGCAACCCTGGGGTTCAGTTTAAAACAGATTCTACCAAAATGGAATATGCCACAAGAAAAAAATCAAATGTGCACGGATCATACCTCTCTTTGTGTTTCACACACACATATATTTTTGTATGAGTGTGCTCTGATTTAATGGAATCTGATGAAGCACCTTTTAACTTTGCAATATTATTCTATCTTCATTGGTAAATGAACCAAATCGCTGATCCGTGCAGTTTAAATGCAAAATACTGAAGTGAACCTGGAATCTGGAGAGACTGCTTGTTCTCCTGACGATAAACTAGTTATGTTTAATGGAATGAAACGCAGTTATAATGACTTCTTTCACAGGTCATGTTCAGTTTAAAATTGTTGACGGGCTCAAACAAGTTAAATATCATCTATCATCTCCTGGAGAGATGCAGTGAGAAAAACTAAATCAAACCTGGGTATATCATAAGCATGCTGCAGGAGGACTGTAAATCTGCAGGCATACAGATTCTGCATCTGGTGTTTGCCTTGGATGGTGTGGTATAGCATTCTTGCTTAGGGCGTTTCAAAATGAACATCCAGAGCTGCTTCCCGTGCTGGGGTGTGCCAGGATGGGCTGTGTGATGTATCCAGCTGATCTTGTCATGTGTCAAAGCTGCCGTGTTTTTACATTAGAGTCTGCAAGATCTCACTGTTGGAACAACACACGAATCGTAGCCTTAAGTCAGCAATATAATCTAATTAGGAATGATGTTTTCATTTCCTCAATTAATAAATTGAGTTGTCTAACTTTCTTAAAATGTTGGGGGTTGGTTTTTTTTAATCCATTATAAAATATAATTGGAACACACTGTGTGACTGGGGTTACATTTTAATAAGGGAACCAGGGAATTAACTTTTAAATTTTTAAGAATTTTTTCAGAGTATTGTTTTTTTTCCTGCTGTTTAAAATAGTAATTTTTCAACTGCAGTTGGGTAGTAAGGCAGAAATAAAGGCTACTGCTTGTATGCCTGTTTATCACATAAATACACCAAAAACTTAAGAGCAGGTATGTGATGGTGTTGAAAGAAAATGCAGTTTAGCACAAGAAATGCTGAACCTCAATTTTTAGCAGTGACATTTTAATGATAGGAAGTCTGCAAAATTATTTGCCATCAATTGTGAAGGCAATAACAAGCCTTGGTGGTTTTTCACACCCTCTGTGTTAAGTGCTTTCAGAATGACAGCGTAAACTGTGTTGGAGAACTCCAAGGAAGTAAAACTGATTAAAATGTTCATGCTTGAATGGTGCTGATGGAATAGTTCATTTGGACTTTCTCTACCTCCTGCAGCTCAAGCTGAAATATTAAAATTCAGTGAATTTAAATCTCTCTCCCCTCAGCTCAGGAAAAAAACATTACATTTTAATAGGTTTTAAACTCATAATTCATTGGTTTGGAGCAGCACTATTAAATCTATTTAAACATTACTTGTATTACTAAGGAAATGATTGAAATAATTTTTTTTCTTTACCATTCTATACATCTGAGGAAAAAAAGTGGGTTTGGTTTAATTTTTAAGCATTTTGTTTTATTATGCCACTTTTATTATCATCTTTAAAAAGAATAGCGAACGGCAGTTACTGGAAGAAAGGACTCCTTCTGTCTTGTCTTATATAATTACCAAGCTATAATGTTCCTTCTTAAATACACTACTTGTCACAATTTCTACCCTGTATTTGAGGCCAAGGTGCCTGTTTGACCCATCTCAAGAGGTTTGTAATTTTTTGTTGTTTTCAAGCGAATGATGATTTTACAGCTATAGAGAACACCACCTGCTTAAAAAATAGCAGTATTACATGGCAAGCATGGAAAGCTTTGAAAGCAGTGCAGTGCAGATAAGTGCACAGAACTTGAAATGAAAATTTAGCATCAGTGCCAGCCATCATTGCTGTGGTGCCAGTTGTCCACGGTTCTGGATGCCATATGCTGAGGCTCTTCTTTATGTTGGTCCTTAATGTGCAGAGGCATCTCCTGCTCCTCACAAAGAGGGTGGATTTTTTCTGGGTTACGTGTGTGCTTGTGCTGTGAGGAAGATTGAGGGTTTTCTATTTGAACCAATGCAGGCAGTTTGTAGGGAAAAGTCATTCCTGCCCATTGTGTGTGCATTCAGGAATGATAGTGGCAGGGAGGGTGGGGAAGTGCAGTAAAACAAGCATGTTGTAGCATGGGGACAACAGTCTCTTGTCTCTCCAGCCCTTCTGTATTGCTTGTTTAAAGGTGCATTAAGCAGTGGTTGAAGCCTAAATCTGTAGAACAAGTTGGTGACCTGCTGTATGATGTACACAGGGTGTGACAGTGGGAAGGTGGCAGAAGAGGTTGACTTAATAGGTATGTGCTTTGATTTGTGTTTATTTGTGTACCCTAACAAAATGTTGAAATTCGTTACTCCCCATTTAATTACTAGTTTGCTGATTGTATATTAAGGGTGTGTAGTGATGTGGTTCTGCAATTTTTTTAATCCTGCCTAGTGCCTGAGATTGAATTGTAGAAGGAATTGTAGGTACAGAAGCCTTTTAGGTGAGCACTTTTGGTTTTGAGTTATTCACCTGAAGTCTGGCTATGTTAAAGACACCCTGTTTTTTGGATGTAAAGAGCTGTTTTGGAGGGATTTGTCGTCTTGTCCCCTTCTTGCGATGCTCCAGCTTCAGAGAAAGCCTTGAAGGTGAGGCCTAATTTAAATAAATCTCTCCCATATGCAGCATTATCTTGATTTAAAGAAGCTGAAATGCAGCACAGGCACTTTTTAGGGATTTCCAGGGGAATTACTTAGAATGTAAATAATTTTCAGGTACCGTATTTACTGAAAAAAACCATTCTGAGGATGGATTTTAAATACGGTTGGTACTCTTAGAATGGACTCCCTCTGTTCTCTGCTTTTTCTCCTACTTTCAGTAGCTGTGTTAGCTACTGAGTTTATATTATCTATCATTATATGAGCAGTCGGTAACATTGTGGTGTGAAGTGCTGACCACTTACTAACATCTAACTGCCAATATGCTGGTGCCAGAGGCTTTGCTCGTTATGCTTAAGTAAGTGCGTATGACATGGGTGTTACAGCTCACACACCGCATCTGATCAGGCAGGGGAGCTGACTTTTGCCACTATGTTTCGCAAGGTTTTGGAAATCCTGGTACCAAAGCTATGTGACCACCATAATTTTTACTTTAAATTAGGATTAATCAGTGCAGATATGAGGACTCTCATGGAGAATTTTCTTGATGTTCGACAGCATGAACATTTGTAGTATTTTGTTTATGACTTATTTTTGTATGCTTTTACTTCACATACAGTAAAAAGGAGAAAACACTGTTGCTGACGTGGCCTGGACTCCCATATATGGAAGGTGTTGCCAACCAAATACAGATGTACTGTGCTCCATATTGGTCTTTTATATGCCATATATTACCTTCAGTGATGGCCTTATAGCAGTGCTTTGGAGAAAAAGAAGTGTGTCTGTTTGATTTTTAAGTCTTGTGAAGGCAGGGGTTTTGCAAAAGTGTTTCATTGCAAAATCAGCAAGGTTTATGTAGTCAATGGAGATGCCATCCATTTAAATAGATACGCTTCCTGTACAGTATAGCCTAAAGACAGTTGTTACTGTGTCCTGGTTTCATAACAGAAGAGTTCTGGTATCATGCCTTAACAAGGTTGTGTGTTTGCCATCTAGACTTTTTCCCAACCACACTTTGTAGGCTGCTGCCTACAGCTGTGGATGAGGACCAGGACTCTGTACAGTGGATCATTTAAGTGTTTGCATTTCTTCAGGTATGTGGGTAATTCTTCTTGTAGCTTCAGTCTTAAGTATAGGACAAAGCAAGGGCTTTAGTGCTGGGATGGACACTAAAATATTGCATAAGTATTTGCACGTGTTAAGTTCATCCATAAAAATGGAATTTAGGACATCTTAAATATTTTAAGTTGTCTGATATTTCAGAATGTTTGATTTTCATTAACGGGACAGTTTCATGCTTATCGTTTGGTGAACTTATCACAGACGCTTTCTTAGTATATGAATGCATCTGATGAACTTAGTCCAGTAATGTTTCTGGAATAAGGGAGTAGTGCTTTCCGTATTATACCTTTGAAAGAGGCTGAGACAAAAAGAACAAGTGGTCCTTCCACAGTCTTGGGACTGCGACTTATCCTGGTGATTTGATCCTTCATTAGAGCTGCTATAAGTGGGAAGCTGCAATTAAATCACTTTAAGTTTCAGTTACTTGACTAAAAGACACTACATTAAAGAGGCAGAACACTACATCTCTCAGTGAAATTGCTTGGAGAGAGATAATAGTATCCACACGTTCTAACATCTGTGGGAAGAGGCTGCTCACCTCCGAGAAGAGCAGGCATTACAGTGCTCTGCACAGGACCAGAGCTGCACCAGAAATGGCAGTCTTTAAAGACACACAACAGGCTGGAAAGAATGGATCAAAGAATGGATCCACACCACCCAGGTTCTTATCCCAAGCAAGGACAACTTGCTGAAATCCAACATAGTCTATGTTCATGTGTTGTACTTATAACGAAACATAGTGTTAGCACTTAGAGTTATGGAGCTTGTGCTTCTCAGTAATTGCTGTCTAGAAAATTGACCGGTAAGGATTGACTTTATAAGATGCATTAGAGAAATGCACGTGTGAGATGCATAACATGCATCTCTTTTTCACTGATACTACATGGCTCTAAAACTATACCTGGTGAGGAAGCTTTGAAGTCAATTATAGTTGCCACATTAAAAGCTCTGGAAATAGAATTGCTCATATATTTAGCCCCTTGGATCTCTCTGTGATCAGTGGCATTGCTTAACTTACAGCTTTTATTGTTTTGATTCGTGATACATCTCAGATGATACTTTTTTCACTTTTCAGTCCAGAGTTTCAGAAACTTTTAAATGTGATGACTCTAGAAGATTATTTAGAAGCCTGCTGGGAAAAGCATTGGCATTGCTCTCATTTTCTGATTCTAAAGAAAAGGAACAAGATACACAAGGTCAAAATGGAGATGCTGTTTTTCTACTTGGAGTCCAAAAAATTTCTTCCCAATGTCTGTGGGTAGGACATGAGTGGAGCACTTGTAAATAAGGTACTTGAACCAGTGTGTACCTTAGTCAAAGATGATTTTTGCCATCTCTTTGTCTGTAGCAGAAAACACCCATTTGCTGTCATTGTTTTTCTTTCCACTGGTCTTTGTGAAAAGGTCGAGGCACACTTCACACCACTGGCCCTCCTTGTGGTAAGACCTTGAGCTTACTTGCATTTGTGCTTTCTGCCATCTCTGGCAGGAGATGTGGATTTTCCTTAGCTAGGAATTGATGGGAGACAAGGAAAAAGAGTTTTAAGTGACATGATTTGTGCAGGAATTTCTGCCCTTTATTAATTGATAATAGAAAATAATTCTGAAGAGCTTAATTCTTTCTCCCTCCACCATCACTGTGAAATTGAGATGAAGTCCTGCAATCAGAAGTATACTGCGGAACTGCAGTATTCTATGGGAAGGTGCACTTGGCCTTTTCCAGGGGACTAGTTTTTTCCTTTATTAAGATTCTGTCCTTTTTTTTACCATGAATCTTTTAATTGCTAGTAGGTTGTATTAATTTTTTTGTCCTCTATCTGTGCTGTTTCACTGAGTGAAAAATAGTTGTGGGAGTGAAAGGGAGGACAAATGGTGAAACATGTATCCTGACAGAACAGAAACGTGCTCTCCATATACTGCCTTTCATCCCACAATATGATTTGGGAGATGACATTTTGTTCCTCATTCACTTAAAAGATCTTTGAAGCAATTTGTAGAGGTATGATTCTGATGGTTTCTTTGTTATTTATGTAGGAGTTCTAAATGTTCCTCTCTGATTAATGACAGCTATTGATTTTTTCCATAGTTTTCTCAGTAGAGCTTGCTTTCTTCCTGTGGAATCAGCATCCTCAAAGACAGAAATTACTGATTCTTAGAGAGCCTAGCATTTGATTCTTGTAAAAAATAAAATTACTTTTATTATTATTAGTCTCCTTCTTATTTTTTCTCTTTTTTCATTGTTTTTCATTCTTTTTTTCTTCTTTATTTTTGTCTAACCTTTGCATTCATTCCCCTTTGTGAACAGAAATGTTTGAGTTTTTTAGTAGATCAGCTGCATCTGAGCATTTAGAATTTCCACTAATCTCTGATACCTTAGAATCACAGAAATTTTTAGGTTGGAAAAGACCTCTGAGATCATGGAGTCCAGCTATTAAACTGTGATCACCACTAAACCGTGTCCTCAAGTGCCACATCCAGAAGTTTTTCTGAGCACTTCCAGATATGGTGATTACACCACCTCCCTTGGCAGCCTGTTCCAATGCCTGACCACCCTTTTAGTGCAAGGATTTTTCCTAATATCCAATCTAAGCATCCCCTGGCACAACTTGAAGCCATTTCCTCTCATCCAATAGCTAGTTGCCTGGGAGAACAGACTGACACCCACTGCCCTACAACCTTCTCTCAGGCTGTTGTGGAGAGTGATAAGGTCTCCTGAACCTCCTTTTCTCCATGATGCACAACCCCAGCTCCCTCAGCTGCTCCTCATAAGACTATTGCTCCAGACCCTTCACCAGCTGTGTTTCCCTTCTCTGGACATACTCCATTACTTCAGTGTCCTTTTTGAAGTGAGGGACCCAGAACTGGATACAGCACTCAAGATGCAGCCTCACCAGTGCCAAGTACAGTGGGGCAATCCCTTCACCTGGTCCTGCTGGCCAAACAATTGCTGATACAAGCCAGGATGCCACTGGCCTTTCTTGGCTACGTGGGCACACTGCTGGTTCGTGTTCAGTTGGGTGTCAACCAGCACCCCCAGATCCTCTTTCCACTAGGCAGCTTTCCAGCCGCTCTTCCCCCAACCTGTAGCACTACCTGGGGTTGTTGTGACCCAAGAACTTGGCACTTGACCTTATTGAACCTCATACTGTTGGCCTTGGCCCATCAATCCAGTCAAAAACCCTCCATAGAGCCTTCCTACCCTCCTGTCGAACTTGGTGTCATCTGCAAATTTACTGAGGGTGCCACTCAGTCTCCTCATCCAGATCATCAATAAAGTTGTTAAACAGGACTGGCCCCAGTATTGAGCCCTGGAGAACACCCACTTGTGACTGGCTGCCAGCTGATACGATTGTTCACCATTACCCTCTGGGCCTGGCCATCCAATTAGTTTTATCCAGCAAACAGTGCACTCATCCATACCATGGGAAGCCAGTTTCTGCAAGAGAATGCTGTGGGAAATGGTGTCAAAAGCTTTACTAAAGTCTGTGTAGACAACATCCACAGCATTTTTCTCATCCACTAAGCGGGTTACCTTGTCAGGGGAAATCAGGTTGGTCAGGCAGGATCTACAAACCCATGCTGGCTGTACCTGATTCCCTGGTTGTCCTGTATGGCCATTATGGAACTCAAGGTGATCTGTTCCATAACCTTCCTTGAGAGTGAGGTCAGACTGACAGGCCTGTATTTCCCTGGTGCCTACTGTTGCCCCTTCTTGTGCCCAAGACAGCCTCTGACCACCACACCTGCCACTAGTCCTTCTCTGTTTGCAAACAGCAGGTCCAGTGTGACACCAGCCCTTGTTGTCTGTGTTGGGAAGTTACCTTCCACACAGTCTGGGAACCTCATGGATTGTTTCGTTTCTGTTGTGAATTTCCAGCAGACATCTTGTAAGTTGAAATCCTCTGTGAGAAGAAGGACCTGCAATTGGAGAATTCTGCCAGCTGTTTACAGAATATGTCATCTGCCTCATTATCTTGGTGTTCTATAGCAGATTCCCACCAGGATAGTTCCTTTTATGCTGGGCATTGTAATAATTTTCAAAATGATCACTCTTCCTTGAAATGTTGTGATTCTGTAAAAGACTAAGGGTAGTAGTTTGTTCTACCCTATATCAGTATCACTGTCTTGTTATATACCAATCATATGGTATATATGCATATAGCTCCAGAACCATTCCACTGGAGGAACCACTGCATGACTGTCTTTGTAAGCTGTTTTGTTGTGTTGTAAATTAACGTCAAAACCCCTTTTTTTAGTAATGCTATGCCACCAGAGAGAGAACAGTACAAAGGAAGTATAAATAGTGCAGATCATATCAAGGGTGTGAACAGGCGTGATAGATAAAAATTCGTATCATCTTAAGCACACTCATGACTGTGTGTGCTAAAGGACTTCCTTTGCTGGTGTTCAAACCATTGACATCAATATTGTGTACTTGTGAGCTACTATTTTTATTTCTGTGTTTCCTCTTTGTCTTGGTTTCTGTTTTATCAGTATGCTATCTTACTAATGATTTACTCTGAGCGATCAATCACATCATCTAACTCATTTCAAACAAACCGAAGCTATTTTATTCAGGTATTTTGAGGTCCCATCCCAGCAGTATTGCAGGTATGGGTAGTGAGCGCATGAGTATAAATATAAAAAAGAAAATATCTTTTTGAGATGTTAGCTTGTTAACATTAGAAAAGTCTTCAGGTTAAAGGAGGTTCAGGTTGTTTGGGTAATGGCTGTGAGCTTTCAGGGTCTGTAAGAGAAAAAGTTGTAGATTACTGCAACACAGAGCTGCTTGGAAAGTATCCAGTAAAAACTTGAACCTTTTCCAGGAAAATAGGCTTTGAATGTGCTGACTATAACAAGAGAGCATTTGAAGCTAATTTGTTAGTGGGATTATTATCACATTTTACTTCAAATTTGATCTCTTAAGATGGGAAAAGAATTAAGCTAAGCATCAATATTTAGAATTGTGGTTGTAAAAATTAGTGATACTTGGATAAAAACCTTTTGAAAATCCTTTTTACCCATTTACTAAGACGTGACTTTGGAGTTATTTTATTCCTTAGTGTAGACTGCCTAGAAGAATATACAGAAAATAAAATACCATTAGGAGCAACCAAATGTTATCTTTATTTGATATGTGTTAATATGTTTTGAATGTTTTACTTCAGTTTTTACTACTCATTTAAATGACCATCTTCCTAAACTTATTACTAAAATGAATGCAGTCTATTCTTTTTGTCTTCTTTCTGATTGCTGTGTTTACCCCTTGCTTTTATATTTTTTATGTGTTGAATGTTCCTTAAAGACATTGCATTTTGCAGTACTGTAGGGCGTATTTCTTGTAGCCAACTGTTGCTGTCCTTATTTTCAAATAGTTTTGGAAAATTTACAGCATCATAAAGCCTAGTTTCCAAGTTTCCACATACTATGCATAGATGCTGAAGATGTATGCTTGACTTTACCCATATTGAAGTCAGTTGTGATGGGATTGTCTGAAGTTAACCACATGCTACGAGTTCATAAATAACATGACTAAGGATAACAAATTAAAAAGATAATTAAGAAAGGGGAAGAGAAGACATTACAACAATATCAAAAAATTATGTGTTGGCTCATTCTGGGACTTTCTTTGTAAGTTTTTAAGTTGTGTTGGATTTTGTGATCTAAATTCATGTTACATGCAGAAACAAATGTAAGCTTTCTTCCATAGTGGAATATTTTTGTGTGTGGAGAGTATCTGCCAGTTGTCTTACTGCTCCATATCTTTGGCATTTTGATGACTAGAGGAGATCAGCTTCTTTTACCACTTTGTACCACTAACCTGATGCCCAGTGGGCTAAGGAATTGCCCGTTTTTATCACTTTCCCTGTAACCAAATAGCTGCATGCAGGCCACCTGATGCTCACCAGTGACACCTAGGGACAAGGAAAAAGCAAAACCCAGCTGAGAATGTGGGTGTTTGAATACAGTAATAGTTTTCAGAGGTCGGGAAATGGCAGTCAGAGATGTGATATCACTTTGTCTTTACGTTCTTGACTAAGCTTATTAGCAAACAGCACTAATTATGTGATTATATACTTTTATTTCCTTTTCCTCTTCTATATTCTGAGAGCAAAAGCCTGCTCGGTGCTTCACTTGAATTTGTGTCATTTCTGTATTTGGACCAGTGCTTCATTTTTGGTGTTCAGCATTGTTCGTTGTAATGGAGGAGGTCATAGTTCTTTCTCATACCAATGCAATCCTAGTCCTCAATCCTTCTCCTGTTGCTGGACTTTTACTTCCAGCCCAGCCTAACAGCGTTCACAACATTATCAGTGTCTGTGTGGCACAGGCATATGGGGCCATATTGAAATTTCAGGTGTTAGCTTAGATTTATTTAAGAGTCTGGTTTTCATACCATTTTCTTTGTGCTGCTACAAGTGACCAAATTTCTGGTGTATTATTAGCTTTCAGATTTCAGGTTGCCATCACTTGTAATTGAAGAACTTGCAGTTCTCCATGGCAGGAAGGCTCTGTGTTTGGAGTTTTTTCCCCCCCTACTTTCTGCAGTTATTTTCAGAGCTCTGTGCAATTCAACTTGCAGTGAAAACACATCTGTTCTTGGCCAAGAGGGACTGGGCCAGCCAAGCTGTTCAGGGTGATCCCAAGCTGCTAGGCACTGAGGTACCATTACTCATACTACTCTTAATGACCTTACTATATCTGAGAGGGATTAGTGATGTTCAGTACATCCAAGATTCAGTCTGTGCCGTTGTCTTGCTGAGCTATGTAGAGAGGTTCCCAACGAAGAGCAGTAAAACGGGATTACATTTGCATTGCAGTTTTCTTCCAGCTTTTTGGAAACCATTCTATATCCACAGAGGAGGTCAAATAATGCAAGTTGCGTAGGTCAGTAGGGATCTGTACAGGTTGTACAGTACTGTGAAATAAGTGTCCCTTTTTGGTTGACAGTGTAATAGTTAACAAGGGAAAAGTTCACTGTTGATACTCTTGAGCTCTTCTCAAAGTCTTTGCTTTAAGCTGGCAGAATAAGGCAGAGTTGTTCTTGTAGTAGATTATAGCACAATGTCAAACAGGAATGGGAAATTCCTTGCTGAAAATCAGGTGATAGAACACAGATTATTTTGTCCATCCCTTTTCTTTTGCTTACTCTTCTTCTGCCTCCCCAGATCAGGCATGCCAGATTGTTTCCTTGCTTTAAGGAAGCCCCATTCAAACCAAGAAGCTAACAATACACTGTTTGCCCTTGCTTAATTTCATTAGAGTTAATTTAAAATTCTGAAAAACAAAGCATACTGCCATAAGAGCATCAAGCAAGCAAAATGTGTTTGATGCTTTCTACAAGCAGGAACACTTGCAAGAATTACATGGGTTTTCAGGCAGGGGCAATATTGAGCCTTCCCTTCTTCTTCCACCTGGAAGAATGTTCTTTCTGGTTTTGATTTTGTTGTTGTTGTGTGGCCCCCACCCCTTTTGTGTTTTTTTTTTCCCCCTCACCATTCTTTTGGATCATTCTCCTCTTTTCCCTGGCACTGGTCTGGAGTGGATGACATGTATGTACTACCACCAGTCTGATTCCACTGCAAGGGTTTTATTTCCAAGAGGAAGAGAAGGATATGTACTTCAAAGATGGGGTGTTAAGGAAGGCGTGCAGTGTGCTGCAAGAGTTATCTAGCATGCTATGTGTGACTTGCAGCCTTTTACTTTCAGCTCACCCTTATGTAAATATTCATGCTAGGGGAGGGAAGGGAATAGTCAAGTGAGCAACATGTCTGTTGAGTATCAAGAGATGGGTTGCAAGATAGGAAGTAAATTTAGGTTCAAATGAAAACCAAACAACAGTAGGACTCAAGCCTTAGCAATTAGAAATTTAAAGTGGAATGGTTTTATGCAAAGCAGGTTACATTTTTTTTTCTTCTAAAGTCCTGTATACAGACATGCAGCAGGGAGAGAACAATCCCAGAGGACTTAGGGGATTTACCTGAATCCTGAGCAATGGCTGCTTGAAAACCAAAATTTCAGAGTTAATATAGTTGTTGTAGGAACAGAAATTAGTTGGACTGTTAGTGTGCAAGCCTTAGATCTGAACAGATCTTTATTGGGATATATTTAACTAAACTTTTTCACCTCTTTGATTTTTGGTTTTGATACGATTTTTTCCCCCCTGCCTTCCCAGTGAATAGCAACAGTCTGTCTACCCCACAGTGGTTAGTATAGCACAGAGCTTGATGCAGCCCTGGTTGAGGTCAAGCACTCCAATTCCAACCTCTCAAGGGCTTTCTCTATGTGTTGCCAGTGTACTGGTAAAAATGACTTTAAACTCTTGTCAGTGCAGTTACTGGTGCATGCATCACAGTCCCACTCAAATAAACCTGTCACAACACAGAGTCAGCAGCTAGAGAAGACAACAAGGGCAGGCCTCTAGCTTTTCATTCGAGCATCACTAAACGTGCACAGAGTACCCAATTATTTCAGCATTATTGAGCAAGCCTACAGGAGGATCCAAGCCTTGCTACATTAGATTTTCTTTAGTAATTTGCTCAAGTACCGCTGAGGACACTTAAAGGACTTAAAACGGTGGCTGCAACCAGTTTCCTTTTCTGGATTGTTAATTCGGGTTTTCTCTTTCAAATTAACTTTCATTGCATGCTGTGCAGTGGCGCTGGGAGAACTGTTTAACACTAATTTTCTCAATTTTCAGCTTTTTTTTCATTATATAACTGCTTTTATAGTTACATATGTTTTGATTAGACATGTACCTGTGTGTTTCTAGTAGAAAGAGAAAAATGTAATACTTCCATCAGAAAAACAAAAATTTCTCCAAAAATGGGAACGTTCCCTTCCTTTATTTTTTTTTGACATTTTGTTTTGTTTTGTTTTCGTTGTTGTTGTTCTTCTGTTGCAGCCTGAAGTTTACTGAATGTGTTGTGTCCAAACATATGGACATTTTTAAAACACCAGGATGTTTGTATGTGTTGATATCTGAATCAATCAGATGCATTGGTTGATCCGATCAATCACAGTTGATGTACATAAGCAATCAGACAACACCCAGCTCCCTGAACAAATTCAATATCTGTGTTTTGTTTTTCACAGCAGCAACAACTCCAGGCCCAGCACTTGTCACATGGACATGGTCTTCCCGTGCCGCTCACTCCACACCCCTCGGGCTTGCAGCCTCCAGCCATCCCACCCATTGGCAGCAGTGCTGGTCTCCTGGCACTGTCCAGTGCACTAGGTGGGCAGTCTCACCTCCCAATTAAAGATGAGAAGAAACACCATGATAATGATCACCAAAGAGGTAGGTGCTGTCAGATGAGTGTGTGGCTTTGTTTGTTTCCCTTCTTTTTTAAAAAAATTCTCCCATTTAAAAAAAAAGAGGGATGGGAGGGGGGAGAAATTTTCAGAAGAATTCGAGGCTAATTACTTTAGTGTTAATTGTCTAGCAGGAGCCAGAAATTGTGTTCGAGTGCTAGAAATGGAGTTTTATAAATCTAGCTGTGGAGCATTAATAATTAACTGTACAGAAAAGTTAACATCTGTGAAATTTATTATTTAACAGACATCAGGATTCTTTCTTCCCAGTATGATAAATGTATAATTTTATGTAAACTAACTGGTACTTTTGTCTTTCTCTCTTCCCCCCCATCTCCATCCCCTGCCACTGTTCTTCCCCTCCTTGTGCGTGCAGACAGAGACTCCATCAAGGTAGGATTCCATTTCATAGGTGTAAAGGGTAGCTTAACAGAGCTGTAGACACACTGCATTTTTCTGAAGTCTGGCCCAGAGTGGTGGAAAAAGTCACCAAGTGAAACTGGGTTGTGATGCTTGTGTTGATTAGCAGCACCCTGCATAGATTGTGTATCACATTTAGGAAGTGGCTTGTAGTGGGACAGCTAGGATTGCAGGCAACATGCTGACCAGTAAGTTTGCTGGAACAGCATCGAGGCTGTTCGTGGATAGAATGAAAAGTCTGCCCGGGGTCCCTGCCCAAGGTTCTGAGATGGAAAGAATTAGCCATTAGTCTTAAGTAATTTGGAGACTGTAAACTGTAATTCTGATATTTCCTTATAATGCACTTAGGAAAGGAGAGCTCTATATCTTTCAAGGGAGAGGTGGGGTGCTGCCTGCTGTCCTGACTCAAGTAGTTGGAGAGGAGTGAGCCGCCTTTTCCTACTCTGATGAAGATGGTGCTTACACTGAGGATTCTGCCTTCTTTTTCCAGAAGTTAGTTTTCAGTGACTCTGCGATGTGCCTGTATTACTCTGTACCATCCTGTGCATGGTAGTGTCCATAAATAGATGTAATAACACACCTTACAGCCTGTTTATTTTTGAGCATTCAGTGATGCATGTAACTGTTGTTAAAGCTATGTGCCTGGATGCTTTTTGATACTGGATAGCCACCAGACTCTCTCAGAGGCTCCTGAGGTTTTCATGCTGCAAGCAGGGAGAGTGTATCCTGGCCCTGCCCTCTCCTGTATCGGTCTGCTCTCCTAGTTTGCAAAGTTTTCGGAAGCATAAGGTCAACAAGCCTTTTTAGGTGCTGCTGTGTAAAATGAAAAATACACTTCCCCTACAAATGGCAAGACCTGTGCCAACCTTTTGAGCACTTACAGTGAGCTTGCCCAGTTTCTAGTGGTGCTTTTTTTAGGAATATTATTGTATGTACTGTTGGTGTTCGCCAAGTGGCAGAAGAGGTGTTCACAGCACAAGTCTAGGGTGCATTAGACAAGATTACCAGGATCTTGTCAGTCAGATGTTACAGTGTGCCCTAGATGGCATTGGGAAAAGCGTGGTTCTGGGTACAGGCTTTGCCCCCATCAGAGGCATGTCCAGCCAGGGCTAAGCCATGAGGGGCCATGCCTTTGCTTTGCTTCTTTGGCAACTACAGGTGGGGACGTGTCCCACAACCTACCCCAGCGCACCCATTCTGCCACTGGCAACCCTGACATGTCCCAGCCAAGTACAACTGAGCTGATGGTTGTCAGTTTTGCGATTACCCACATGGCTCTGCATAACAATCAGGAGCTGACAGGAACTGTCAGTTTTTATTGTGAGCAGCAAAGGCACTGAAGCTGTCTTATCTGCTGACATAAGACAACAGTGCGTTGGATTTCACTTCAGCTTTCTTGTCATGAGGACTAGAAACTGCTCTTACTGCCTTTGCGATGAGGCTGGGCACAGATTAATGACGATTTTCCTGGAACATCCTCTCTTCACTGTGAATGGATAGGTTTAGTCCATTTTTCTTTTTCCTGCGTTCAAACAAATACAAGTAGGGCAGATACCTAAATATGGGAATACGAACTTGCCTGATTTCTTGAGCGAGTTTGCATACCTGTACAGTTGGAACCTTGAGGATTTCACTCAAGAAAGTGGCTGAGGAGAACTGCTAGTATATGCCATCCATTGTTTCTAAACAATACATGCTAGTCATGTTTCTGTAACATTTGTGTGGTGTTGGGGTGTTTATGCTGGCACAGCTGTTAGGGGGAGCATCTGTACTGAAAAGGCTGATTTTGTCTGGGATTGATTCAAAGCCTCTGTTACTCATACGGCTTCCAGAGGGTGAGGAGTACATTGCTGGTTTGTGCCAGTTTACTTTGAACTGATAAGTAGGTATTTGTCTTCCACAGTGTTCAGATTGTGAATTGGTTTGTGTGTCAGCATTATGGGACTTAGTGCCAGCTTTGCAAGGCAAAATAGTTTGCTAATTTCCTTAAATGTTTGCAGTGATGCCCAGAGTAGCAGTTAGTCACTTGTTCAATTGATCTGTCCTCCCTTAAGTGGTTCCCAGTTAAGAGAGGCTTTTTATGATTGTCTGCTGTGTGACTTGAGACGGTTTTTGTCAGCGAGAACGTGCCAGTTGCCAGGAGCTGGAGTCTGTGTGCTTGTAAGAAATAATTTATTCATGCAGGATAATACCCCTTAACATTTAACAGGTAATGAACGTGACATAAATTTCCTTCTTCCTTTTAATTTTTTACTTTCCTCTTTCAGTGTGCAAACAGGCAGGCTCTGGTACTCTAAATAGTAAGTAATCTTTGGCCATCTGTCAAAAGAAAATTTCAATACAAATTTAAATTAATGATGCCTGAAATTTTTTATAGCTCCTCTAAAAGCCTCTAATGTGCAGAAAATTCTGAATCTGCTGGTAGTAATTAGTGTAGCATGTAATGAGGAAATGGGCGATGTTATACAGCCCCAGTGTAACGTTTTGATATGGTAGCAAAATTTTGATTTATATAACGTTTTGCCTGGGTTTAATTGTAAGAGACACTTTAAAGTTTTCTTGCTGATACAGATTATTAAGCAGGGCAGATTTTAAAATAGCTCATAAAGTGTAAATTTACACTGTAGTGTGCGTAATGAAGGTACACTACCTATTTCTATGAAGAAAGAAGTTTGGCTGAAGTGTCCCATTTCTTGCCACCATTTCCAGCACTTTGGATTTGCAGGGCAGTTTTCTTAGTGAAACTTGCTGTCTCTAGCTGTGCTGGTCCTGACTCCTCTTAGTTCAGACCAGGGAAACGGCAGTTTGTATCATTCTACCAAATGTGATGTTTTCTGCCTGATAAGCCAAACTGGGCTCACATACTTCGCAGCACATCCCTTGAGTGAGTAGTTAACTGCTGAAGCCGAGTAGTCCAGGTAACATGAGACTGTCCAGGAGCTGTTCATAAATAATAGATCAGCATTGGCAGAGGAAGCTCTGTGGAGAAGGGCAGCATTGGGAGCTCTTGCTTCTTGGATTCAGTCTTCGAAATCTGTTGCCAAGTTTGAAGTGTGGGAAAACTCTAAATGCAATAAATTGGGCCATGAGAGTGCTCTTTGTACAGTGGCAACGCTGTGGAGCACACACAGGGAAGTGAAGGGTGGCATGTGCCAGGGCTGTGTTCAAATGGCAGCCCTGGCTTAAGGACTCAGAGGGAATATAATGTGTTTAGATAGGAAGACAAACTGCTCTGCAGTTAACCAAGTAGCTTTTCACTCCGTGTGTTTCCTTTTTGAAGCTGTAAAACTTTCTTCAGAAAAGAAAAGGAAAAAAGAAAAAAAGGATTTTTCTAAACTGGATTCTTGCTTACTAATTGCACCACACAAATTTCTTTCTGCCTTTCATGAGAACTTCTGATTCAGGAAGCATGTCCTTCTTCCCAGCTGTGGTACCCTGTCTGGGACAAATGTAGCAAAAGTTCTGCTGGTCCTTGACAAAGTTCCTTCTGTAACACATGGTCTTTGAAGAAGCTGTGGAAACATTTTGTGTGCAAAAGCTCCACCTGGCAGAAAGTAAATAGTCTAGTGCTAGCAGTCTCTTCCCAAGGCTCTCGCTGCGGCAAATGGAGTGAAGGAGCGCCCAGATGCTGGCTGGGTTGTGGACCTTCCAGAGCTAGCCAGGATGTCCCTAAACAGGTTGTTCAAGAATCTCAGAGTCTTCTGAATCACTGCTTTGTGCACAGGATCCAATATGTGTAACATTTTATCATATCTTTTGTTATCTAGATCTTGTGTTCCTTATATACCTGTTTTGTGCTGCCTTTCTTTTGGGGGTTGTTTGATTGTTTGTGTTTGTGTTGGTCTTTTTTTTTTTTTCCTGATTTGTAAATTATTTGGGGCAGAGACTATGACTACAGTAAGACTTGCCAGCATAATGAAAACTTTGTTCATTTTGATGATGGGGTTACCCATTTCAGGAGCAATAGGTGCCAAAAATGTAAAACCGCAGTCTCGTGCCAGGAATAAAACAGCTAGTATGGGATTCTTCTGGGAAAAAATAAAGACTTTTAAATGAAAACATCTGAAATAATGCATTGAATGCAGCTTTGGGGTGAATTTCTGTCCAGCATGCTGGTGAATTCAGAGAAAGAAGTCTGCCAGGGCAAATTGAGGTGAATTTAAAGTAAGATTACTTTTGACTTAATCTGTGTGAAAGCTAAAAATTACATGTGTGGGAGATACAGGGAAAGTGGATGGGTGAGATTCCCACATTCTATTTGCATTTGTGGTAGCCTGTGCTCCAGTGCTTCACAAGCTGTTAGCAACTATTAGTTGTTTAGACCTCTGTTCATTTAGTTGTAAGTAAGAGTAAGCTGCTTACTCCTGAAGCTGTAAGTAACCTAATATTTAAAAAAGATTTGGTGAGTGTAATGCTTCTGTAAAGTACTAAATAGTTTAAAATAAAAATGCTGAACATATAGTATATAAGACCTTTGGATACTACCACATGTAATTATGCTTCTAGCTTTGTTCTTCTGCTGATAGAGGAACACCACATAACTGCCGTGATCTATTGCTGTGAACTTTGTCCTAATTGTCATGTTTCTTTCAAATTTGACTTCCTCTAGTGGCTTGAGTGTCTGCCAAATATCTTTGTATTCACTATGTATTTAATGAGGCAAAGAAACATAGTTACCTACTACAAGCTTAAAGAAATTTATTTCCTAATAATTTAGTTATTTTGCCACTTAATTACTGTTCAGCTGAAAAGCACTTCACAGGCTTGTTAAAATCCAGACATTTCACACTCATGCCACAGATTCTGTTTGTACCTCTCTCTGTTTGGAAACAAGGCACTGTGTGTATTTTGCTTTCTGTAATGATGAAGTGGTAGTTTTAAGCAGAGCATATTTGAACTACACTGCTTCACAAGAGCTGTGTTTTTGATCTTCATGGGTGTTTTGGGGATAGCATTACCAGATAATAATGAGTAACTTCTGTTGGCTTGTGATACAGTAATTTTTTCAGTATTAATTGATATCTGCCTCTGGGCGTGTAAGCTGTCCCGAATGTAACAGGTGCCCTAATTCCAGAAAATGTGTTGTAATTGTTTGTTTGTGGAACAGATGAATAAATATCTGTGGGGCATAGCTGGTCCTCAGGTGGTGAATGTGAGTGGATTAATGATGTGATTGGGTGAGACATGCTTGTTTGTTGCAGTCTGGTCCAGTAACTGTATACTGAAGCAGAACAAATATTAATTAGCAGGGTCCTGTTTGTTGTCTCAGTCTATCTTATGGAGCGGATTTTTTGGCACTGCTTTTTTTTTTCTTAATAACCTTTTCACGGCTAGTCTCGTAGTATGTCATTCAAACCCTGTGTTTTTAACAGACTTTTAGAACATGAAACTGAACCTCAGGTATATATATTCCTGCTGTGTTTTTTAATTCTTTTCTCCCCCCGCCCCAACAGAGTTTTGTATTTCTTTAATTCATACAGTGTCACATCTTAAGTCTTTTTCATGAGGACATCTGGGAATTTTAATTTAGTGTAGAGTATTCATATTCATATGAAAGTAACTGCAGATACTCCGGTATCAAAGAATTAGCTGCTTTGCTATTTTTTGATGGCTTTACCTCTTTTACTCAATAGCTTTTTACCCACTTCTGTGTATCAACTGCACCCTCTCCTCTTACCTTGCATCCTTTTGCCAGTTACCACAGGGTGATTCTGATTCAGTGGTGTGCCCACATTTGGTGAAATTCCTGTAGTGCTTCTCACTATCAAATTTGTATTTTGGCACTTGGTGATTTAAGGTAACTCAAATATTCTCCCTCCAGATGCTCTCTTCACCCAGAAGGCAAACACACATGGGCTGTAATTCTAACCTGAGCAGTCACGTCTAATTATTTCCATGGCAACAGACTGTGATGTTGATAACACAGGATTCTGACTTCACATCATAGAGTAGGAAGAGGAAGTTTGCTGGGATGAGGAGGTGGATGGAAAGGTCTCTAGTTAAAGGCTTTGACAGTATAATAGCTGGAGGAAAAGAAATAAAAGGAGTTAATTTGTTTATTATATCTTCTGAAGTTTTTCTCACTGTGTGTTAATAAAAGCATATTTTGGATGCTGGCATTCATGTCTTACACCATGTCTTACTTATGGTGAATGCGTCTGGAATGAAGAACACATTTGCAGGTCAAGTTACATAGGTGTTAGTCATATAATGCAAGAAAATAAACATCGATTTTTGTTAAAGCAGGACACAGACTAGGTGGCTGTGTTTTGCCTTGTGGATTTCTGTTGGCACTGTAATTCTTTTTTTATTTTTATTGAGCACTTAGCATTTTGATTTTGAGTTGTCTTTAAAACCCTTAGGTCCAAAGTAACTTGAAACATTCCTTATTTTATGCAAATCAGTGGAGTCAGTGGGCATGCAGATTATCTACTAAAGGGAGGGAGAGTGTACTGATTACCTTCTGGATTCTACCACATGGATGACGTGCGTTGGAAATTTCTGTCATGTCACTTAAGTCACTGAATGCTAGTAGTATGTTAATACTTACATTAATATTTGTATTGCTCTTCCTGTCTCTTCCCTGGCAGTGGGAAAGAAGCACATTCCTAATCCAAATTTTGTCAGTCTCCTTAGGTTGATTTTAGAAGAAGTTGGAGGGAAATGAGTAGTCTGATACAAGTTATTGTGCAAGATTGTTGAGTGCAACATGAATTACAAAGTTTTAGTTATGCTTTGAGGGAAGAAGCAATAAGGCAAGACATCAGGAACTGACCATTGAGGGGAGTTTGTAGGAAAGTTGCACTGTTTCCTGCCTCTCTTCGGTACAGCTGTAATTGAGTTGAATAATTAATTAAATATCTAAAGCTCGATTAACGTATTTTGCATAGCAATTTGAAAAGTTTTGTGTTTTCTTAAGCGACATTTGGCCTTTTGAAGAAAAAAAATTGGAAATGCTAATGTTTTTCAGCCAACTAAGGGAAGAAAATAAAAATGTCTCCATAGCAACAAAGCTTCTTTCTAGATGGTTTCCTAAAATATGCCTGAACCAGAAGCAGATGTCTGGTTTGAGAATCTCGCCTCCTTCAGTGTAAACAAATAACTTCTAGGCAGGTGTTGGAAATAATATGGAAATCCTATTAAGGGGCCCTGGGTTCCTGTCAGTCAGGAAACCCCTGCCACAAAAGGGCTGGTCGTCTGAATAAAGGAGGCAGAGTAAATTCTCGTTAGGCTTTAGCTTTTCCCAGGAAATGATTGTCTCCGCATGCTCTTTCTCCTGCAAGCCTGAATGCAAGCTGTTTCTTCTACTGATCCCCTCTGCCACCCTTGCTTTCTCCCTCTCTTCTCTTGCTGGATTAGTGCTTGATACCAGTGGTGGCAGGTGCTCCTTGGGGCATTGTGTCAGTTGTGTTTTTAACCCCTGTTCCCTCCTCTCCCTGGTCTGCAGCCCTACCTTGGCTGGTGTGAGGACAGCCAGAGGAGATGCCTTATGCTGGCCTGGAGCGAGGAGAGGAGGGAAAGTTGTTTGTGTGAATTTACAGATGATACTGTGGTAAAGGTTTTGATGTGGCTGGCTTGATGGTGGCACACATTGGAGTTCAAAATAAGAGTGTATTTTTTTCTTATGATGTATCTAGGAAGTTGGTGGGATGCTTATTTTTCTTTTTAATCATCCTTTGACATTACTGAGGAAACTTGCTGTCAGTAGTCTGTTAGTCTAGTGTGACACTTGTGTTGCCTTTGCGCTTGCTGGTGTCAGTTTTGTCCCCAGACACAGCTGTGCTGAGCCCTACACTGCCACAGCCAGGGGACCAGCTTACCCACGGCCTATGGGTGAAAACTTCAACACACAGCAGGTGGGAGCAGTTGCTGAGAATGTGCTTTCCAGAGTCTCTAGGCTGGAAGCAGAGAGCACCTGCATGTCTACCAGCTTCCTGTGTCTACTTTCCTTGGCGTGCCGGACGTGCATAGTGATGCTCTTAATAACACTCAGAGGGTTAAATGTGGATAAACACAAAACAAGGCTTCTGAAAAGCCTGAAGATTATCATGCAGCATTTCTCGGACTATAGCCCCCGAGACGCACTTCATAAAGCCAATAAAGCGCACGCCGGTGGTCTCCTGTTGCCCTAGCAACGGACCACAGGGCACCCTGTGTGTGAAATGCATGAACATCTGTGAATTAATCTTTTTTAGTTTGTTCTTTTCTTGGTACCAGCGGGGCTGCGCTGCCTAGTAGCAGCAGGGCCAGAGCTGGAGGGTTACCCCAGGGATGTCCCATGCTCCTGGCAGAGGGAGTGAAGCCAGGTCCCTCTCAGCAGTGCTTCCCACAGCGGAGGGCCTTGGCCTGATGTTGGTCTCAGTGGAATGCTCTAAGCTTGCTTTTGGATGCAGGGAAGAGAACAAATTAAAAAATATTCTCCTAAATTGAGGTGGTGTTTGGCTTGTCGGGCTTTCATGAAAAAAATAATCTGAGAGGAAAACTGAAATAAGCACTTGTTTCCACACTGTGTTTTACTGGACTCCACCACTCCTGTTGGAGTTGGTGGAGTCCAGTGAGAGTTTCACTCTCACTGGACTGTAGCGGAAACAGAAGTTGAGGAGTAGCGGATCTCACACAAATCATAAAATGGAGAGGCATAACAAAAATCAGCACAGTGACAGCTGACCCAGCAAGAAGCCCAGGCACAGCAACTATGCTTGTGAGATGCAAAACCTGGGGGATGATATTTTCCACTGCCTCCTGGAGCAATTACTGAGAGCACTAGCACTGCGGTTGTTGGCTTCCTGCCAGGGCCCTGGCAGGTGCGAGGTGTTCTCTCCTCTGACCTTCTGCCAGCCACATCCCTGCTGTGGTGCACTAGGGTGCAGGTTTCATGTCTGGCTTCAGGAGCTGTGCTGACTGCTGGTTGCCAGTGCAGGGCTTGCCCTAGTTCTCTACCAAGTCTCAGGAAAGACTGTAGGGGGAACACTGTGTATGTTGTATCATCAGCGAGTGCTTGGATGTAATCAGTGTTTTAATGAAGTATTGAAAGTGAAATGCCACTTTAATCTGCTAATTGTATTAAAAGGACAGCAGATTGCTCTGTATCACTTTTTTTTTGATCTGCAAGCTTATCAAAGACTGCCAAGGTGCTTTTAAGTGAGGTATAGCAGCCAGTTCAACACTGCTTGTTTGCATACGAGTATCAACAGTCACAGCTGCACCTCTGTTTTTCTGCTTCTCGAGAGGCGATGAATGCAGCTGTGGGAGTGTTCTTAATGCATACTTATGAATAAGTTGGGTGGAGGGGTGGGAGAAGGAAAAGAATTTCAACATAGTTTGTTCCTTTTTTTCATTAGCTGGGTGAGCTGTATATTGTAGATTCTCTGTAGAGAGAAGCTGGCATATTTCAAGCCACTGTATCATTTGAAAGAGGGCATACAGTACTTTCTTTGCTGTATTAATCTTGACAGATCAAAATAAATAATAGCGCTGATTTTGCTGGTTGAGATCTATTTGGTCAGAGTGGTGTGCTCTGCAGAGATGCAGTGCTGGAATATGGAAGAACAGCCAGGAGTGGTGTCTCCCAATTGCAGCTACCCCCAGAAGGGTTGTCTGCAGGGCTGTGTGGTTTGTGTTTAGCACAGAACACACACAACATAAAACTCACCAGCTACAGCAACATATTTCTCACTCCTTTGCTCGTTTTATTTTATTAACAAAGTGGCCAGACCATATCGAAACCACTGTTTGCATTGAGTGGAAAAGCCAATGCTGACCTAAATAATATGAAGCCTTGCTTTGTGATCTTACAACACCAGGCATTAGGAAATCATTGTATCTGGCTTTCAGTAATTATAACTGTATGCTTATATTTCTCATATCTTCCTGATATGTTTGCTGAAGCCGTATCTGTTGATGCTGTACTTCTGTCCCACCCCTCTATTTCTTCTAAAAATACCAAACTGCAATTTACTTTAGCCCTTGAAGAAATTAATGTTTTGCTTTTCCTCCCCTGCTTTAAGGGTTTCATACAATGACCTGCAAATATTATTTTGTAATGAGCCTTGCTGTCCCATACTGCAAAATATGAAAAGAATTCAGTGTCTGAACAATTTTAAAATAATTTCTTTAAATCAATTACAATAAACCCTGTGGGTTGAGAGAAACCCTTTTTCTGCCATTTCCTTGAAGTATGGTATCTTTCTAAGTGCCCTGTCAGTATGCGTAATTGGCGTTACAGTAGCAAAGGTACCCTGCCTTAAGCATAAAGGCAGCCTGTCCAGGATCAGTTCAGTGCCTTTAGAAAAAGCACTGTATGCTCACCATCTAGGTAGCCTGAAAGCTTTATATCGCACTACAGGTTTTTAAAACAATTAAGTTATTTAGTCTGTGGGACTCTTGTGTGCTTCATGAAGGTTTTCTGGTAACAGCACTACTTCCAGCTGTGGCAAAGGCTGGAGGTGCCATTTTTGGACCCTTCTTCCTGCTTCAGGGGATGAAGAGGAGACACCATCAAATATGGTGATGTTGTCTCTCTTCCTTGTTCTTTTTAGAGTATCTAGCATCAGACTATGAAGGTGTTTCCCAGTTCTTCTGTGCAAATTGCAACCCTTTTGATATCAAATGTTTTCTGTGCTAAAGCACTTCTCTGTTGTGCTTTTCTTCTCCATGGATCCTAAACCATTTTGCAAATCCTGCTAATGACTGTAACAGTCCTGCTAATATTTGCAGCTTAGTGTTGCAAGTAACAATAACCTGATTTAAAATAGTAAATGTAACTGAAGTTTCTCCCGAGTAGGGCTAACTAGTAGTGAGTACTAACAGCTGATGCCATCACAGTGATGGAGCTTCTGCTGTTTAGTAGACAAGTGTTTCATGATTGTTCTGGGCACAAATAGGAAAAAACCCGCTATTTGATAGAAGAAGTCTCTTCATGTTGACAACACACAGCACCAGAGATTCCTGCAGTGTAAAGCCGCCTGTTTTGCAAACAAAGTATGTCACAGATTCTAATTATAAAAGTTAAAACATGTTCTTTAATTTGATATACAGACAGAATTTCTCTTACTATTTTTCTGAGTCCTAAAACTGACAGAAATACCAGTTATTCGGTGTGCACAACTGTTACTGTAGATGTCAAAAATAAAATATTCATGAGTGTGTTTGATACTGTGTTCTGGCTCTAGATACGTATCTGTCCAATACTGCACTGTGATATATGTGTAAACTGGTCTTAGGAAAAACATTTGTTCATAACCAGGGTTGTTCTTGCCAATAGTAAGATTATATCAAAACAAGCACCATTTGTTACCTAATTTGCCTGTTTTCTTAACATTTAACTGAAAGTCTAAATATGTTAATGTAATGATATGATTGTGACAAAAGCCAACAAAAAGGGGGAAACAGACATCTGGAGGTGGTGGTTTCCCATACTAAAGAGGCAACTGAAGGAAAACACCTAATGCTTAGCACTTGGTTCTATGCAGTAAGACTAGCTTGCCCTGCTTTTTGAAAGTGTAAACATGAACTCTGGTGAAACCTCTGGAGAAAGGCTTGTGGACATTTGCCTTGTGTCTGCAGAGAAAGAAATTCTGAAGTGAGTGATCAGGAGGAGATCAAATGAGTGTGGGGGACAGCGAGGAAGAGAGATATGTGGAAATAAATCCATGTTTCCTCTTTGCATCCACCTGACTACTTTGCTTATTTTTACCCACGTTTTACATGTTCTCTGGAGAGAACTCTTCTACAATTCACATGAAAAAAAAAGAGAAAGAAAAAATGTAGGCAGCAGCCTCGATTATGTGTAGAGATCAAGCAGCTAGTAAACTGATGTATACCTAGTGCTTGTATGTTAAAAGCTGTGTGCTCCCTGTATGGTGACACCAAAAGCAAGGTGTAGGAAGGCGTTAATCCTCTAAACATTAATGCTTTTCAAGATCGCAGATTATTGCCCTCTGTTGTGTCAGAATGAGTGTTTCCTTTTCTCCTGTAGGATATCTGGTGGTTCCTCAAATGTTTGAGGAGCCATCGTTTAGTAGTTTAAGGAGAAAGCCTTGAATAATTCACACAACAAATGATTAGGCTAGCACTTGTCTATCTAACTGAATTATTCTGCATGTTTGCTGAAGCAGTTAAGCAGCAGAACAGCATTTCCTTCTCAGGAGGGTTTACGGTGGTAGTATTGACCCACCTAGTTATTGGGTTTCAGCCTTTTGTTGACACTGTTGTAAATGAAAGCAGCCTGGACAGGCACTGAGCAGCTGGGCTGAATAATTGTGAAGGATTCATGCTTGTTGCTGTTACCCCCAGTGTTTATAGTGGGTTGTTTGCTTTGACTTTTGTTGAACTGTTGACAAAAGCATTAGATACAAATGGGAACAAATAAAGTGGTGAGATGCCAGGAGGGCTTGGCAGAAATGGTGGTTTTCATTCCAGCTTAAATGGGGAATGTTGACACTTGTCTGGATGGGAAAAGGAAGCTGTATTCAGCATTTCTGTGTTTCTCCCTCCCCCTTCCCTTCCTTTCCTTACTGCTAAATATGTTTTGGCAAACAGGTGAATAAAAACAGAGCGGAGGAAT
>JAYRBT010000093.1:36920844-36935448 GCA_036023395.1 Myiotriccus ornatus | reverse complement strand
GCAGTTACCATCAGCAACCCCACAAGACACGTGTACACGGGTGGGAAGGGGTGCGTCAAAGTCTGGGACATCAGCCACCCTGGCAACAAGAGCCCTGTCTCTCAGCTGGACTGCCTGGTAGGTGAACAGCAGCATACAGCAATGAAAGAAGATAGGAGGTTGTGTTACCATTGCAGTGCTACAGCTTAGGTGCAAGAAATAGTGGGTATTTGAATGCTGTCATGGTATCAAAGGCTGGTATTACATTTGTAATTTTGGTGTTCCTTTTAGAACTGAGGTTGAAGTATGTTCCTTCCATACTTGTGGGTCTTCCCCCTGCCCACAATGACTCAAAGTATTTTTAATATCCTAAAATTGTATTGGTAGGAGGAAGGATCAAAGATAGCGCAGCAGATATTGTTTATAAACTTTGACATTTGTTGCCAGTCTTAAAGCTTGATATCCTTAAAATTGCTATCTTAAAGCTGTATTCTCCGAGAATATTTGAAGATTGTGTGACATATTTGATCTCTGTATATGAATGGATTGCCCAATCTTAATGTGACAAAGATTAAAAATATTATTAAAAATATCCCTGAGTGTTAGTCACAAATTATTTGAATGTGCTAACAAGATGAACTCTTGGTAGCAGCTTTTCTTTTGTCATTTACCAGTTCTTGTTAAGATGTTGCTGCTGCACATTACAAACATAGTAAAATGAGAACTATGAAGCACATGTAGACTTATAATGAATTGCTACACAAATGAAGAAAATTGCCCAAATATTTTCCTCTGACATCTCCTAGATGGTGGCAGCAAGTCTCACTGGAGTGGGAAGGGGGGAAGTGTGCAGGGAATTTGGTAATCCCCTATGCTGAGAGGTTAATGTGCTGAAATAAACAGAGTATGAAAACGTAACTTCCTATATGAGCTGTCAAATACAGCTATCTTGAATTGTTTTGGGCTGGGTTCAGGTCTTTGCATTTTGATGCTAATTAAGATTAAATATCTCTCACTACTGAATTTTGTAGATCAAGTTGAAGTACTTCCCTAATGTCATGTAATTTTCTGGCATTAATACACTTTATCATTGTCATAAGTATAAATGGCTCATTAAAACCAGGAGGGAATACAATACTTTTATGGATTTCTGCTCTCATGTTAATGCTGTTTTCTTTCCTCATGAGTAATCTCTTGATGGCTTCTGTCTCCACAGAACAGAGACAACTACATCCGTTCCTGCAGATTGCTCCCTGATGGCCGCACCCTGATTGTTGGTGGGGAAGCCAGCACGTTATCCATTTGGGACTTGGCAGCTCCAACTCCTCGCATCAAAGCAGAGCTGACATCTTCTGCTCCAGCTTGCTATGCCCTAGCTATCAGCCCCGATTCCAAGGTCTGCTTCTCTTGCTGCAGTGATGGGAACATTGCAGTGTGGGATCTGCATAATCAGACTTTAGTAAGGTAGGTCGACAGAACTGGATCGTCAGGTTGTGAAGAATTAATTAGACACAGCCTTATGTGCACTTTTGCATATATATGCTGTTTTCTCTGTGCATAGATGCTTCCAGTATTTCATTGTTTGGCAGTAGCCATGGTAATACCTTGACAAAAAAATATATATCATTCTTTATAGGTTTTGAGAGTTTCATAATTCCAGCACTGTTGAGCAGCCCATAACTATAATTCCCTAATATCAGCTGATGTTGACACTGCTATAGATTCTTTAAATAGATGGTTTTCTTTGTTTCTGTGCAATACACTGCTCTCACTCTAGTGTCTTTAATCAGAGGTCCAGCAAAAATGTCTTGAGTAAAGTTCTGTGTAAATTAATGCATTGCAAACTTAGCTTCTTGGGAGCGTGCGTTGCTGCTCAGCACTGATGTGCAGTAAGCTAGGAGCTGGTCATACAGAGCTTCTCTGTGCACTGCACTGTGTGTGTTTTTACATGTAAGATATCAGTGTTGCATGTAAAGTCAGGCTTTTACTTCCTGATATTCCCCTTTTGCCTGTTTTTTTTTTTTTTTGAACTTTGGTAACCTGCAGATTCTTCCTAAACTAAGGTAATTTTCCTGATCATGCTACATTCCTTTGGGGAGAATGAAGTTGAATAGTGGGTATCACACCGTCAGCAGGAGTACCTGACTCTTAAAATGTGCCTTTTGAAATCAAATTAGCACTTGGCTGTCTGGCCTGAGTGCTTCATCAGTTAAAAAATTTACATGATTGTTCCAGAGTTTATATTAATTCGGGATTGCTATTGGAATCTATATTACTGTTGTCTTCAATGGCTGCATGTTGGGGACTGAAAGAAAAAGGAAGTATTTTGTATACTTGCTCAGAACCGACTCTTTCCAGTGTAAGAATATGCCAATCTTCTCTCAATATTTTCAGGCAATTCCAGGGCCACACAGATGGAGCAAGCTGTATTGACATTTCTAATGACGGCACCAAACTATGGACGGGAGGCTTGGACAACACAGTCAGATCCTGGGATCTCAGAGAAGGGAGACAGCTACAGCAACATGATTTCACATCACAGGTTCAATCTCAGAAGCATTGGCATGTTAAGAAAAGTTTATCATGGGTTTTTAAAACAAGTACTTTTTTGGGAGGGGGGTTTGGGTTTTTTTTTCTGAAAAAAAAGCAGACTCTAAGAGAACTCCAAAGAATTTTTCACTTAGAGTGATACCCTTTTTTTTTAATTTTTTTTTTTTTTTAATTTATTTAGTGGGGCAGCTGAATGTCTTTCTGGATTATGACTATGTGACAGATTAGTACTTCTCCCATGAGAGTAATGGAGAATGTTTTTATGAAACAAGTGCCAAATGAAAGTGTTCCTATGTGCAATCTGTTTCCCTTTCTATAGATTCGGGTTCAAAAATATTTTATGAAAATACTTTTAAATACTGTCAATTGAGCTCGGACATTAACTTTTACTTGATTCAGTACTTCACTATTGCAGTTTTAGTAGCATTTAATAGCATAGTTTTACAGCTGTCTTTGCATGAACTAATTTATCTTGATTACTGTAGCAATTGGATTATCATGTTTTTAAAACTGTAGTAGACCAAAAATATGGTTTTACATAGTGTTAACGGTGTAGCGAGGATCTCAGGCTCATTCCTTTGCTGACTGAAGCATGTGCTGTGCTAATTACAGATCTTCTCACTGGGCTATTGTCCAACTGGTGAGTGGTTGGCAGTAGGAATGGAGAACAGCAATGTCGAGGTGCTACATGTTACTAAGCCAGACAAGTATCAGCTGCATCTTCATGAGAGCTGTGTGTTGTCACTCAAATTTGCTCACTGTGGTAAGCAAATCTTGATATATCAGTGTTTCCTTCCTGAGAAGTTCATTCAAATTTTTTTAAAATGAAAATATAATGTAGATACTTAACTACAGGGTATAGTTAAAAATTAGGTATTAAATTTTAGTATCAAGTTTATTTAAAAAACTACATGACTGCTTTTTGTACGTACTCTTTATTTTGTGATTAAACGTCATAATGCAACCAAGTGAAAATATTACTGTTCTTTGAATATGTGTGAATGCTCTGTTGTTATGATCAATCTGTTTCCTAAGGTGTATTTTTTGAAAACGAAATGCAGCAATAACATTTAAACAATCTGTTGCAGGCAAATGGTTTGTAAGCACTGGAAAAGATAATCTTCTTAATGCCTGGAGAACACCTTATGGAGCCAGTATATTCCAGGTAATAATCTCCTAAAAGCTATTTTCCACATGCATTACCATGCAGTAGAGCTGCACATCTCAGGGTCTGTCAGTAGCTTAAGGAGTTTTCACATTGAAATGCAGCTAATTACTATATTCCTTAAAGAATTTGTCTGTAATTAAAGAAAGGTATGCTTTTGTCCTTTCTAATATTTCAGAAGTTCAGCTCTTGGTCTTAATATCCTTCTTTTTGACCTTCTTGTACCTATTGCTGTAATACAGTACCCAAGTCATGTCTCCCACAGACAGCCCTAATCATGCTAACGAGAACACATCTCCCTTAAAAGTGACATTAAAAACCCCAATACAGCGTTCTTAATGAGGGGTAGGTAAGGGGACTTCCTTTGTGATGCAGCAGAGGCATCTTCACCAAAAAATAGCATCATTGGGAGGTGTTTAGCTCTTGCAGAAAAGAACATGAACATATGTTATATATTGCATTGAAACAGCAAGGTAAATGTGACAGTACATACACATGTATTTTCTTGTTTGCATCCTCCCTGATAATGTGAACTTCTTTGAGCAAAGCTTTTGTCTTTTGTCTTGGGAAAGTAGTGAGAGGAGATATAATTTGTTTCGTGGAGTCTCCTTGTTTTGTACCTGTGGATGGGTTGGGCTTTGTACTACTTCTTCATGTGAATTTATGGTTTACAAAAAAAAAAAAAAAAGAAGGAAGATGGCTTTTACTTAATTTTTATGCATAAAATATCAGTAAATGCTCATTCATTGTAAAGTATATAGAAAAGACTGCTTCTATTTGTTGGATTGAAAGATTATCTTTAGGTCCGTAACATTCATTTCCCTTCCCACAGCTGTTTTATCTTGTAATAGATCTTTTTGTGGAACAAATTTGGAGATGTGGTCTTGTAACAAAAGTTGCCACTACAGTACTGATACTTAAATGAGGTTTTGGTGTATTCCCGGTCTATAAAACTCTTCCAATTAATCTTCAAGCCCTTCAGGATTGAAGGATTAGAAAAGTCGTAATTTCTTTTTCTTTTTTTTTTTTTTTTTTTTTTCTTTTCTTGTAGTCCAAAGAATCCTCATCTGTGCTTAGCTGTGATATCTCTGTGGATGATAAATACATTGTCACTGGCTCTGGGGACAAGAAAGCTACAGTCTATGAAGTTATTTATTAGAGACAAATCTGAATGCAGACAGAACTCCTTCTCCTAGCACTTTGCTGTATATTCCTTTTGTTTTTTTCTTTCTAAACGGAAAACTCAAATGCTCATCACAGTTGTGGAATTTATTTTTACCTTCTTAACTTGCTATTGATTTGTGAATGTTTATTAAGAACATGTAATACCAAATTGTCAGATATCTATTTGGAAGAAGATGGAGTAAGCATACTGAACAGTAAACTTGACTCTTTAATTATGTATTATAGCTGTAATGTATTTATTTTGTTTAAAAAAGGCTTTCTAACAATGAACTGACTTAATAAAGCTGTCTGGCCCGGCTTTAATTTGAAAAATGCATTGTATACTTGTGTTTTTGCAGGTGGATAAATTGGGGATCTTGGAGAAGGATGTTCAGGAGATAGTTAAAGTTACACTAAATAGACTTGTAGTTTCTATTTAAAAAAAATAAACTTTGTTATATTTTTTAGTCCTGTTCTTGGATGAGACCTCTAAGTGTTATTACAGTATAATTATTTGGTGGGAAGATGCTGTATCTTAACTATTTTAGACAGTCTTGGAAACTTAGGAAATTGCAAACTGTAGCCAGTGATCTACATGCCTGTGATGAATGGCAAATTCAGTTCACATCTAAATTAAATTTGAGTAAGAATGTGCTAATTTATATATTTGCAATGTTAATATAGCATCTTGTGTACAGATTTGTTCTCAATGCTTTTCTGTTGATAAACATAAAGCATTTTGGTGTCAAGCTAGGTTTTTTAATATAAACACCTCTCTTTGTTATATTGTAGAGAGTACAATAAATTGCCTCAGAGAATCACCTTTGTTACTTCTGGAAACTTTTGCAATGTTTCCTTGAAAATGGGGATATGTGTCTTTGGGCAATTTTTCAATTACAAGAGATTATGAAAAATATTTGATATGTTCTTTGGAAACTGCACTGAAATAAGAATGGATGCCTACCAATATACAAACTACAAAAGCAATGACCTCCAAGGTAGGATTTACAAGAGTACTCATTCCGACATTCAAAAGGAATGGATTCTCACTGGGATAAGGACTTGCTTTGTTCGCCAGTAGTTCAATCCAAGTCTTGAGTGGATGTCCCTAAAAAGGACGCAGACTGAGCCATTGTGCCAGAGACAACATGTTATCTTTTTATGTTGTTGTTGTTGCTGTTAAACTATGATCTGTGACTTTTTTTTTTTTTTTTGAATGCTTTAAAAAAAATCTTTTAAGTCTGTGGATCTGCTGATGTACAGTGCCTTTGCTGCTATGGATCAAAATCAAAAGACCCGTGTAGATAAATCTTATTGTATAAGTAGAAAATTACTTAATTTCATACTAGAAATGGATTGATGCTGCAAGTTAAAATGGACTGTTCATTGAAGTTCCAAATGTGGTAGCAAAAATGGTGTCTTAAGTGCTTAGTGTTTGATGTCATTAACAGTTTCGTAATACTCTACATTGTAGAAAGATTTTGATACTAAACTGTGTCATTGTACATAGTTCTAATGCATTGTATTGACCACCAGTACTTCTATAATGGTAGATTATTGTTTGTGCATTCAGACTTTTAAGCATTAAAAATAAGTAACTTCTAAGATGCATTTTTCTTTCTTTTTCTCCCCTCACTCATTCTTAATATGTGTGATAATCTCAATTATGTGTGCAGAATACACATGTCCATAAGGACAACAGAACATGCCACTACATATAGTTTGTGGTTTTGTCACTGAGAGACAATGTAGAGTTTCATCTGAGCTAGTGAAATCAATGAATTTATAGTTTTCCAAGTTACTTGACTGCAGTGATTCAGAACTCTTGGAGGCATTAGCCACAAGACTTTGGCTGGGTCACCTGGGAGTTTCCCACCTCCCGTTTGTGTAGTTGTCCACCTGACATAAAGCTTCATGTTATCCCATATCTTGGAGAGGGTGAAATTGGGGACCATTCCTGCTCACATGCTGGAGTATGTAGAGCTCAGCAGGATTTGGGGAGTAGTGTTGCACTGCAGCATCACACCTGGGTTTCCCCATCCAGACCTAAAATCTGTTCACGCACATAGATAGGCTTCTCTCAGCTACATTTGAGTTTAGATCAAGAATTTAACCCAGCTACTGTGAAATTAGGACTCAGGTTAAAGTGAATTAGGGCAAATTAATTTATACACTACTGGGTGGTGGGAGGCAGTGGGGGGAAGGAATTATGATGTACATGGTGGAAATTCCCAGGTGTGCAAGCCTGTTGTGTGATATGCCAGCTCATCTTGACTGCTGGTACATGAACCCAAGCAGAGAAATGTTTTGGGGTTTTTTTGAAATGTCAAAACAAGGCTTAAGCTGATAGAGTCATTTACCTTTACTGTGAGTGATTGGGTAATATTTGGTGATGGAGGAGACTAGAGGCAAGGTTCCTCCAGAGCTATCACTTTCATCAGATTTAACAGTGAAGAGTTTTCCAGTTGTCCCCCAGAATAATGTATGTTTTCACTCATATTGAGATTATATGCTACTTAATACAATAATGCTTCATAAAAGTAAACATGGTACACATACCCTCTGTTATTATTTACTCTTGTCTGAAGAAACATAATTTACCTGTTACAAGCATAATGGAGACACCTTACCTTTTCAAAAGCATTCAAAAATTTAAAAGGCTAGAGAGTACTCCATTTACTAACAAAAGAGAAATGACCTACTTAATATTTGCAGAGGATGTCATATTTTTATGTAGTACTTCAAGCATGAGATTACTTAAAACATCTAACATAAAGCATTCCTTTAAAAAGAATAAAACATTGCATACACCTGAATTTTTACCAGAGCTAGTTTTGACAACAGAGTAATATATTTTTAGAGCAGCCCACCATATATCTGCTTATTAATGTGTGTATTAATGGCTTGTAAACACTATAGGAATTAAATGCTTTAATCCAGTATTACTGCGGTTAAATGTGTAGTCATGCTAATTTTTTCCCTTCAGAGCTGAGTGCAAGTGGAAGATGGTACAGAGCTACTTTCTGCTTTTCATTTATATATACATAGGGTCACCTTTCTTTTTCATTCATTAGTTTCACTTGCCACTGCACAGCACAATTTTGTGTGAAATGTTTTTTACAAATGTGTGTTATGCCACGAACGTGGCCAACATACCATGCTCCAAGGTACAACCATTGCTTTCTCTCTATTGCTTTGCATCTCAGATTTTGTTTAGTACAGTGATTTATTAGGAAAGGCATTTCTTTTTAATTTTTAGATCTTTTCTGACTGGCCAGTATAGGCAAGTTTAAGAAGAACACTTCCCATCAAAATGATATTTTCCAAAGATAGGCAGTTTTTAAATGGTATTTCTCCTGTTTGTTTTTAGCCGAAAGTGATTTCTCTCTCCTATTTCTTAAGCTACTCCATTACATAAAAAGAAAATAAGATTTATTTTACCAGCTATGGTTTTCCTGTGTGAGGGGGTTTTAAGTCTGTACTGGAGTAGTTCAAATTGGATTTTGTGTTTTGTTTTAACTTGGTACCTGAAGCACACAGGAAATGTCCTTCTTGCTGCAATGTTGATAGGTGTGTGGGAGAAACAGGAAAGGAGCTGTGCAGGTTTACATATGTCTGGACTATCCTCTACAGAAACATAGGTTTGCACAAATTGCAGACAACAACACTCCCACAGTTTACACAGATGGAAATCTAGCTCACCACAGTAAGCTAAGAGGACCAAATAGACCCATTAGGACTGGTTGGGGTGTTGTTTTTTTTTCTGAGGGGGTAGTGGGTTCAATTTTGGGATTTTTTGTTTGTTTCATTGTTGTTTTGTTTGAAACAGTTTGATCCTTTGAGTGTTTATTTGTGATCATCCCTACTGAGGTGATTAGCTTCTACTCAAGGATTTATGCTGTGAAATAAAATAAAAAAAATAAAATAAACTCAAGTATGTGTCCAGGAGTCAGGAAAATCAAAGCAGTAGCTTGGGCCCCACTGCACTGAGTATACGACATCTTTGTGGCACCAAATTAACACTGAATACAGCAATACAAACCCACTTTTGAACATCAAGTATAGCTACTGAGAAAAATGTTGCTTTAAATTTTTCAGCAGCTTATCCAAAGAGCTGCTCTTACATGGGATATCTGGAAGGGTAGTTGCATGCAATAGTGGAGAGTTTTTCTGATACTAACATTTTCCAGTGACCACAGTTGCGTTGAAGAGGGTTGGGCAGTTCAGGCTTGATGTTCAGCCAGCCAGTTCTGCCATATATTTGCATGAGAGTTCCCTTCCCAAGCATAGCAGGAGATGAATCCTGGAGTAGTGTGCTGTAGAAGATCATATCTGACAAGCTCTTAAATAATGCACCTGCCACATCTGCTTTTGACCAAAGAGTTACTGAACATTGCCCTCGAGAGTTCATGGTTCTTCCAGTATTTGGACTACAGCGTTTCCACTGCACAGCAAGAAATTTTTATGTCAAAACCAATAAATGTTCTTACTCTTACCAAATGATTTTCTGTCCCAGTTACAAGGAAACAGTATTATACTGCCTTTTTTTATTATTAAAAATTGTGTAGTCTGACGTTTACAACATGTCCATAAACCTGCCATCGAGTGCAAAGAAGCTCTTCTGTGGGGTCACTTTGACTCACGTGGTTACGTTCTAAAATGTTGTTGCAGAAATACATTTTTTCCTTGTTTTGGCAGGGATTAAGCTATGATATTGTATGCATAGTGTACAAATAAAGGGAGAGACTGTCTAGCAGTTATCTCCGCGTCTGTGGTTTGGATTTAACTGATACTTCGGAGTGCTAAAATGCATTTGAAAGGTAAAATCACTAAGTACAAACATTTAAGGATTTTTTAAAAAATTCTGCTGTTCTACAGTAGTTATATGGACCCAAACTGTCTTTTAATGTCATATCAAGGTAAGCATCTGTATTACACCTTCTTTTCAAATAAAAGAAGGGGTGGAGGAATTTAAAGTTAATCTTTACCTTTCAATCAAATCTTTTCTTTAAAAACTACCCCAGTACTAGTGCTTGAAGGAGTAATTATCTTCAGTTTATTTTCATTATTCTTGAAGAATTTTGTAACAAATATGCTCTAGCACAATGGACAGTAATACCATAAATGGAAATAGGCTTATTGGCTGCAATTAAAAGCCAGGATTTAGACAACACTATGGGCATTGAAAAGAAAGCCAGTATGATTTGGTGGTCAAAGGTGTTACCTCATTTCCTTAGCAAAAGGAATATGGAATTTTGGCTGTATATTTGAATGCATTTGAATGTCTGTCCAGTATGGCTTAGAGAAACTTCAAAGGGTTTCAACAATTCTGTCTAGATTTTTATTTTAACTGTGATTTAGAATGCATTTAAGACAAAAAAATGGTGCTTAAGGACAACTCTGGTCCCAGGACCATGGGCTAGAAGTGCTATATGGAATGGGTTGCTCTGCTTCTGATTCCAGCCTGCACTCTGTGCTGACTGACATCTAGTGAAATGATTTGCATGAGCCCTGTGTAAAGTGGTTTTCTGTTCTTCTGCATGAAAGGCATTATCTAAAGGCTAGCTATCTGTTATTTAGAAAAATTTGTCACAGCTGTATTGAAATATAGGGAGACATTTTTTGTTGGGAAAAGAACAAGGAGGACCTCTGGGGAATCAAGCATTTCAACCCCTTATCAAGCACTGTAAATGTGCAAATGAGGCAGTCACACTGATGTGTTATAAACTGCCAGTCTTCTGCTGAAGTGGGGAGAAAAAATATCCTAAAATACATGGTATCAAGATAATAGACTTCCTTGTGTTTCAGCATGGCTTTAAAGTATTAGATGTGGTGTCTACTTTGCATTCATTTTAGGATAAATAAACACGAATCCTCTTGTGATATTAATAACGGCATGGCTGGCCACCTTACAAAAAAATAGCGTTGAAATAATGAGGATGGTTACCAGGCTTTCTCGAAACTCTCCAACACATGAAGCAATATTATCCAAAAAAATCCGGTCATTTTACAGTATAATCTCCTAAGTGTGAACAGTGATGTTAATATTTCACAGAAAATACTTTTTCGGAAGTAACATTAATGACATCCTCCCATTTCCCTATGCACACATCTTTGCCTGATTAAAAAAAATCCCACCTCCATTGCAAATTAGCTTTTTTCATCCAGCTATTCATCAGAAGAGCTTCTCTACGTCTTATCAATTTTAGGGTTTTTCCGGGTTGTGTGTGACTCTGCTGCTATTTTCTCACTCCTTCCTCCCCCACTGAGAACCTTCCTGAAGCTGGAGTTCAGTACTCAGGAGATGCTCTTGCTCGTGGCTTGGTCTTGATCTTGGGGGTTGCTCAGTGAATGGAAATGGAAAGCGTTCACAGGATTTGGCTGGCTGTAACAACTGCTGTGACAGCTGTTACAGACTCACTTATGCCTCCTCCTTCCTCTGAGCAGTCTTAAATAGAGAGATGCAGTAGGAGCAGTCCTCTGTGTAGCTGACCTTTCTGCTTTACCTGGTTTCACAGGTGCTCATCATCTGGAAATGACAGAGGAGGAGAAGGAGCTGGGAGTCCTAGCTAGGCTCAGTGTGCCAGTGGGAGACAGCCATGAAAAAGACAAATGTTATACAGGATGTGTCAGGAGAGGCATTTACTGCAGAGATAGGGAGGTATTGCTGCCATTGTACAAGGCCTTGGCAAGACCTCGCTTGAAATAGTGAGTACAAATGTGGTCACCTGTGTTCAAAAATCTTAATTGAAAATGGGAGTGATAGGGAGAAGGGCCTACCAGGCAGACTGGAAAAACAAGGGGATGGAGAATTTGTCATGTAAGAAAAGCCTGCATCCTTTTAATCTTACAAGGTGGCAGACCACGAGCAGATCCAAATGTCGACTGAAAATACTTCAAATGTCTGTTCATCAAGGGTGAAATGGCATTACAGCTGAAAGAAAAAGCACAAAAAAAAAAAAAAAAAAGGTGAGGAAAAACAGTGTAACCTGGAATTAAAGAGGCTACCGTTAATAGTACGGAGACCCTGCAAAGGATTTCTGACACAGAGACTGCAAAGAAAGAGCAAACTGCTTTTAAGACAGCACAATACATTTGTGAAGATGTGTGTGTGATTGCAGGGCACTGGCATCCATAGCCCATAGGTCTCTTCCAGTGCTTCCTCCATGCTTGACCTACGTATATAAAGAATATATAATGGTAATGGAATGAAAGGATGTTTACTTTGGAAAGAAGTTTGGTAGGTGAAGAGAGTGGGAGAAAAGGGCTGTCAAACAGAAAACACTCAATCTGGAGTTTCTCTGCAGATGAAAAATGAACACTTTTCCTTAGGTCTGTTTATTATGACACTGCTTATCTAAAAACAACAGTTAGAAAGAAAACAGCATATTATTCAAGGTCTAATGCATTGTGCTCTGGCCTACTTAGACTCACTGGTTTGTACTCCATCAGCCCAGATAGATGATCTGGTTTCTTTTATAAGTCAAAGTGTTTGGATTTTGAGCTTGGAGAAATGACAGATGCTTCTCCACGTCAGTCATGGGTCTTGTCTGTAGCACTTGGGTTCAGTGGAGTGTCCCAGAGTGCAGCTGTGCAGACTGATAGCTGTAAGCTGCTCAGAATCACCTCGAGGGAAAAGAGGGAAGATGATCTTGGCTGCACAGGAGGGAGGCAAGATGATTATAGGTTAGCATAGTCAGTCATACTAACTGCTACTGTGCAGTGCTGTGAGGGCTGTGGTTTGAGGACAAAGATTGCCAAGGGATCCCTTCACTTACCATGTCAGAAAGAGTAGGAGAAAATGGTATTACAAAGCAAATTGTTCCATGTGAAACACAGGCAGCATTCTCCCACCGGACTAAATTTTACTAGCCCTGGTTCTAGGTCAGGCATTTCTTTTCTTAATGCAGAAGGAAAATTGCTGATCCTGAGACAAGTGTTTGTATACTTCAGTCTGGGCATGCCTGCAGCTGGAAGAATGTGATCACGCATGTACAGGCTTGATGGATCACCGTGGGAGTTGTAGCATATCAACTAACTTATTTTCCTTTTTTTTTTTACCTCTTTTCAAGCATAGAATTTTCTGAAGCTGAATTTCAGTCCTCCAAATCATTGTTGACCATCGTGCACAGCTTTCCAAAGAACTTGTTTAATATATTAATGTGCAGTGGTAACAATGTGAGAAAACTGTGAACTGAGTTTTGTGTGGCCTCACACCAGTTTTAAGTGTGAAGGAAAAAAGTCTGATGCAACTGAAGTTAGGTACCTTGTGGAATGATACTCAACTGGAATGTAGTGGCTTGGTAGGGGAGCACCCAGAAGAAAGGCAACAAATCACTGGCTAAATTTTGGCTGAAAAAATGGCTGCAGAAAACTGTCACAAAGCTGACTGTACCTGTCATATTAAAAATAAGCTAACAGCAAATTTAAAGACAAAACCAATCTTCTTATTTTCTGCATTTTGAATTCATTGCAATTGTTATCTTTTTCCCAACCCACTTGTTCACACTGTGGAAGAAGTCCTTTCTTGAGAAGAAAGGACATGAAATTATCATGGAGCATTTAGGTTTCTCTTATTACCCCTTACTGAAATATTGACCCACCAATGTGGCACTGAAATGTTTGAGACTTATGGAGCATACCATCATTCTTTTCTGCCTGACAGTCCTAGCTGTCTGCATACAGAGGGACTCTGACTTGAGGGACATGCTGTATGGTTTTCACATGATATGGTGATCTCCTCTCACTGTATTTCTCCTGCAGTTCTATGACCACCAGGGGCATTGCCATGCTTTGTGTAATGGCATGAGAAGCAATGAAGGCTGCCTTCACCATAAAGCATCTGGAAGAGTCCTGTCCTGAATTGGACGTAAAATAGGAGCAACTTAACTTTGAGTCCTTAACAAGGGCTTTTCTCTCAGACACTGACACCTGATTTGATATGTACCCTTTCTTTACTGCCTCCAGACCTGGGGTCCCCAGCACAGGAAGAACATCTACCTGTTGGAGAAAGTACAGAGGGGGGCCACCAAGACGATAGAGGAATGGAGCACCTCTCCTAGGAGTAAAGACCAAGGGAGTTGTGTTTGTTCAGCCTTGAAAAGAAAAGGCCTTGGGGAGATTGTATAGCAACCTGAAGGGGGCCTATGAGAAAGTTGGATAGGGGCTTGTGTTTACAAGAGCATATTGTGATAGGACAGGGGGGAATGGCTTCAAACTGAAAGAGAGTAGGTTTAGGAAAAATTCTTTACCACAGTGTGGTGAGGCATTGGAACAGGTTGCCCAGACAAGTCGATCTCCCATCTCTGGAAGTGTTTAAGGCCACGTTATGACCTGCCCCTGAATGCAAGGGTAACTGAGGTTCTCTTGTTAATAGATCCCTTAGGGCAGATTAGAGTGAAATGACACTGAATGATCGGTGTTTGTGTGTGTGTGTGTGTGTATACATATATATATATGTATATGTTGTGGTGGGTTGACCTTGGCTGGACACCAGGTGCCCACCCAGCCACTCTGTCACTCCCCAGCTGGACAGGGGAGAGAGTAAGATGGAAAACAACTTGTGGGTTGGGATAAGGCAGTTTATTAAAGCAGAAGCAAAGCGAAAGCTTACGTGCACAAAAGCGAAGGAAAAGATACACAGTTTATTCTCTACTTCCCACCAGCAGTGAGGGTCGGCCACTCCCGAGCAGCAGGACTTCAGCACGTGTGACGGTTCCTCAGCAGGCAGCTGTTGGAGACAATGA
>JAYRBT010000093.1:36875284-36885411 GCA_036023395.1 Myiotriccus ornatus | reverse complement strand
CCAGAGGGTGGTTGGGCACTGGAACAGACTCCCCAGGGAAGTGGTCACAGCACCAAGCCTGACAGAGTTCAAGAAGTCCTTGGATGATATTCTCAGGTACATGCTGTTACTCTTGGGAATGGTCCTGTGTAGGACTAGGATTTTGACTCTATGATCCTTGTGGGTCCCTTCCAACTCAGCATGGGCTGTGATTTTATGATTCTGTGATATTAATACATCTGTAAAACAAGTATAGTACCTTGAAATGGATATTAGAATTAAAACTTTAGACAAATGTATATTAGAATTGGAATCTGTATAACAGGTGTTTCATCTATTATATAGTTAATCTCTTCTTCTGTAAAAACATTTATTAACAATCTAGTATATGCACAGTAACTCCCTTATGAAATTCTATATTAAATGTTTATTTGGGGATCTTAACCTAAAGTATTACAGAGGAAAGATTATTACTGATTCCACATTGAACCCTAGCCCTAATTAATTAATTAATTAATTTCAATTCATCATCTATGGAATTAACTACCCAAAAAGCAGAAGCAATACAATACGTGTCTATTGTTATGAAATACACTATAAATGTCAAATAAATGAATTTTTCAGTGGCCTTTTTGCAAGTCTCTTTAGGAAGGTTGAACTTACATTATTCAAGGGTTTTGCCTTATTAATTGATCTTGGAGGAAATAAATGCAGGTCTGCAAAAAATCCATGCATCTACTTATAGACATATATTCTAGTTACAACTTCCAGAAAGGGCAAAAAAAATATTATATCAAAGTTAAACAGACATTAGAAATTGCTATATATAACATATTTAAAATTACTAGATTTGGATAAAATTCAAAACTAGAAAAAATGTTACCTAATAAATGAAATGTGTATATATATATATATATAGATATACATATATATACACACATGTGTCCATATATCAGAATAGACTTCTATGCAAGCCTTCCTGGTGGTTCTAAGTATATTGATGCTAGGCAGCATTTTCACTTTTCTCATGTATGATTCCGTGAGAAGATAGTTATAATTTCCCTTCTCAGAATGACAGAATTTTCTATCTTTTTTTCTTTGTTAGTTTTTGGATGCTGACTTACAAGGAAATGTACACACAAGGCTAGAAACTGTTTTGTTGATTTGGCTTTTCACAGCTTATATGTTTCTTTGTTTTGAATTTGAATAAATGGCATTTTATTAGGATTCTGAGCATGAATAGGGCTTACTGTTGAACTGTAATAACACCTTTACTTTTTCTGAATTCCTCTCTCCCTCTCCAAGCTCATTAAAAGACCTCTCCACTTTATTTCAGTCTCCAAAGATCACGATGTGCGCACAATTACAGTTCCCTACCTTACAACTGGAAGCTACTGCTAAATACTGAACTCTGAATGGGAAAAATCAGTACACTATCTGCCCAAAGGCTGAAGCATGCTGTGACTCACCTTTACAGATGAAAAAACCTGAAACAAATGTACCCGTCTTCTAGTGGAAAGCTATTGAGGAATCTTCTGAAATTTTCTGTGTGTCTTCTCCTAGTAGGATTTGTGCAGTTTGTGTAAGTCTGAAAAGTCATGAAATGTTCAGTTTAGAAAAAAAGATTAGTTTCTCTGTAACTTGTGACTCCAGGGAACCTGAAGGAAGACGACTAAGACTGCTCCTGGACATGTGTAGGTGGAAAGGCAAAGTTTACTTGATGAGATACTCACTTGATATCACTGGTGGATACTTTGTAGAGTTGAATCTGTATATAGGTAGTACTTTCTCTTATTCTTTATCTTTTTAGGAGGTTGTGATAGCCTACATTCATGTCTATATAGCTCCACTCCGAGCTCAAGGTCATTCTGCTTGTACACTGAACCTGTGTACAAGTTGCCTGTGTTCAGCTGCCACATCTTCACTTTTATTCTTTGCTTCTCGTGTGCCTGACATTCATCCTAGTGTTTGGGAATAGTCTCTGGGAAGTGACACTGCTGCATGAGTGTGTGAAATCTCATGTCGCTGTCCTGAAGTTGATGAGTTGGAACAGAGCTTCCCCTAACCTGAAATGACAGTCTGACCCCCAAGGCTGAGCTAAGCCATCTCCATCTCTTAGAGATAAGGGAGTGTTTGCTAGGAAGGAAGGACACTTCTCAGAAATGGCCCAGAATCATTCTGGGTGATAGTTTTAATGTTTTTCCCCACTTGACCCTATTATTTCAACCACATACCAACTCCCATACTGATGCTGCAGCTGTTTGTGCATGGCAACACTGAAGCAAAGGTGAGACCAAGGACTGTGTCAAAGGAGGTACTTTATGTCCAGAGCACAAACAAGAAAATTACTGCAGACCTCATGGCATATGACCTCACTCTCCATTAAAAACTATGTCTTCTACCAGTTCTGCTGAAAGGATCTTCTCTGTACCTGGAGATGACACTGAAATGAAATTATATTAATTTGCAAAGGAACTTAAGCAAAATAAAAAGTCTAGAAATTATGCAACTTATGTACTTCTTGATATTATTGTTTGGCTCATGCTGTGCCCTGTCCGTTTTGTGATAAAGATTGGCAAGTGTTTTACATGCCCTGAAAAATACAGATCTCAGTCTGTGCAAAATGGCAAAATTCATGCTCCTGTAAGGACTGAACCTGCAGCATGTATAGTGTTTTCATATTTTACTTTACTTTTAGATTCATTTTACTTTTTCACAATAGAGACTTCCCTGCCTGTATATGTACTAGCCTATTTGCATACAAGTCGGTAGATAAACATATGCCTGCGTCTGCATACATTTGTACATGCAAATAAGCATTTATTTACTGAATGCACATATTAACTTTACTGGTAGGAAATGGTACATATTATTGTCTTAAAAAATCAGTCTTTACTTATGGATTTTTTTCTTACATGGCAATAACTTTGAAATATGGGAGATGGTGGAAATTGAGATAAACATTGTGTTGGTACAAATTATTTTCTTGGCATCTGTTTTCTATTTGCATAAAAAGGAGTAATTAAAGTTTTTTAAGAAAGTGGTGAGTTATGCTAAACCAGGAAATAAAATCTGACACATAAGAAGGAATCTGAATTTGATAGAACCTGAAGCACTGAAAATTGGATTTTGGCCCTTAGCCTTTCTACGTTTGATTCCTTGTTAGCTGCAGTTCTAAAGTGCTAGTAAGTACATAGTTTTTTTACTAAGTCTCTAGACAGTTTCTAGTAACCTTTAAAATCCAGCAATTTACATTTCTCATTCTAGAAATGTGTATCAGTGGTGAATATAACTGATGTTTCTAAGTTTATTATAAGGCTCGATTTTTTTCCTAGTTGCAGAATTTTCTAGTGACTTTTTCCCATTATTAGAAGTTCTGGCTTCAAATATTCTAAAGTAAGAATCTGAAAAAGCTGAGGTTACTTGTCTAACGCTATCAAAGTCAAAACACCTTTCCTGCTAGATATATTTCCTTGTAAAAAATACATGTGTTGTGTAATACATACATTAAGGTTAGGTGAAAGATCAGACTCATAGAATAATTTTCCCCCAATATTTCGGAAATAAATTTTGTTTCCACTCCAAGTATTAAGGTGATCAGTAACTATATATCTAGATATAATCTGGGTATACCTTTCAGTGTAAATGGGTTGATGAAGCATAAGCTTTAATCAGTTCTATTTGTGTGCCCTTATTTTATTGTTGTCTGTGTGTACATGTAACTTGCTTTACAAACTACTTATTTCTCTGTAGCTAACAAATAAGACAGCTATCTTAATTTCTTAGCTCTTTGCATAGGTATAGAAAACGTATTCCTTAGTGTCTATATAGCAAATTTCACTTCTACGAGGTTGAGAATCTCTGTGATTGTGTAATTCTTTTATTTTTGCATGTTGCTTTGTTTATGATAATATTCTTTGCTATTATGTTGAGAGGCATGTCTTTTTTGTTTTGGCTTTGTTTTGTTTGTTTGTTTGTTTGTTTGTTTTTGTTTTAGTCCCTTTCTATTGTAAAGTAATACTGCAGGAAAAACAGCAAGCATAAATCAGTACATCTGAGTACATCAAAGTAAGTCCCACCATGCTACAGTGTACAAATAGCTCTTGATGAGTTTGCCATGCTTACTGAACTGAATAAATATAAAAGCTTTTTGTGTGCATTCCTATTTTCAGTCCCAATACAGTGTGTTAACCTCAGAATATCAAATTGAATCAGGGTTTCTGAGGAGAGCTGGCTCCAAAGCAGTTAGAATGACACTCTTCATTACACTATCTAGATTCGGGTTTCAGACAGCCATAACCAGTGCTTTTACAACCTCTCACCTAAAGTCAGATAATGTACAGCCACCCATATAAGCAACTGAATTTCCCTGAAAGTGCTTCTGAACATCTCGAAATGTGGAGCCTGTGGAGGTCCTGAAAACTGAGACTAAAATTGTTATGAAGAGGCTTTATTGGATGAAATTTTTCCTTGCCAGGCACAAATAAACAGTTCTCAATAGGGTGCTCACCACACAGTGTGTCAGCACATATTATGCAGTCTGGTGCTGAGTGGATGTGTCAGCTGCCCATTAGACCACACTAAAATAGAATTGCTGGGAGCCTGAAGCATGAAGCATGATATTAGATAAAGTGATGAAATTTCACTCGATTAAAGAGCCAGGTCAAGGACAGTTACCTCAGGAAATTCCTTTTTTTCCTAGAATATTCTCACAATTTTGATAAATTTATCCTCCTTTTCCACTTATTTTCGATTATCATTCAAATTATATGAATGGCTGCATTTAAACTTGCTGGCTTACAACATATTGGGGATGACAGGGATGGTAGATTTTTATTATGTAAAAAAGGGGAAGAGCAGAAAAGAATTGACTGCTGCACATTAGAGGCTATAGGAAATGTTAGATTGATTTGTTTAGAGTTGTTTGTGTTTTCCTCCTCTGAGGTGAGAGCAGCTGGGACTTTTTGTTAGGCTCATGAATGCTAGCATAGAGTGGTGCCTGAGGGAGTAGGAAATTGCTCCCTTTATCCATGGGAACTGCATGCTGTTGGCAAAAGGATCTTCATCACTTTTGCTTCTTGACTGGAGTGCTGAGGCCTCACCTAGTCAGATAAAGCTGTGGATTTTATTTAGTATCTTTATCAGCTCCTTAGAGTGCTCCTCAAGAAGAAATTAACATGCACTGCTATATCTGCTGTGTTTTATAGCAGTTTATAGTTTGTCAAGGGTCATCTCTCTCCACCTTCCTCAATTTAATTTCAATTAGGATCACAGGTTGCTCTGAAATCTAAGAGGGATCTGAAAGGTTAATTATCACTGAGTATGCCATCCTTGGAGCTGGTCCCTGACCCTTATCCTGTGAAGCTTTGGTACAATTTCTAAACAACATATGACATCTTGCAAGTTGTTTTAGCGCTTATTAAATAGAACATGCAAACTCTTCTCTCTGAGTGGGTCTACTCCTCATGCTATGCCAGGTGTAAAGAAGAATTTGCAGTTAATTCAAACCTGTTCATCCTTCACATATAGTTGCCCATTCACCCATGTAAATGTATCGTAGTGAACTGTATCAAAAATCCCAGGCACTGCACCTCTTAATTGTTTGGCTGTATTGCTGTTGAATTCTGGACCAGTTAGAGACTGGTGGTTACAAGATAGTTGCCAGAGAATAACATTTAGTCCGGGATAAATATGATTCCCTTTTGATACATGATTTTCTAAAATCAATAAATTAACTCCTAGACGTATACTTCTTAATATGTGCAAAGCGTGTCCTGGAATTTTACTGGCGTGGTCACAAGGATTCCAATGCTCCTTTGGTATTACTGATGCAGTTGAAAAAAAAAAATAATTTATTCATCCTGAAAACAAGTAAAATGTTGCAGGGCTGCAGTTACTACTGAAGCTACCTATCTGATGAATAGGTTCATGAAAAATGCCCAGATCAACATAATGCTGAGGTTATGATAAAATATGAAACCTTAATATAAGTCTAGAGAAAATTATCTTTTAGATGACGAATAGCATGACATTCACTCCCTAATAGGAATAATCTAGGAGTCTCAATAGACACAGTCATCCTACCCACACACACATTTAGAAGCTCGAATTATATTGCATGTAATATTTTGTCTATAACTTATTGATAATAAAAATATAAGGTATAATATAGAGAAGAGATGCACAACAGAAGTGAGGTCAGGCGATCGTAGAGGCATACTGATGAAATCTAATAATTGTTTTCCATTTCCACTTTTGCTGTTTTCTGAGATTGGTGATTTTTTTTTTTGTTTTGTTTTTTGTTTGTTTGTTTTAATTCTTATCGTGTACATGACAGTTTACTATCTACTTCTGTGAAATTAATCTCCTGGAAAAAAAGCCACACATCCATTTTTATTTATTTATATTATTTATTTATTTTAAATTCTGAATTCTGAGTCTAACATCAAGAAAATTTCCTCATAGAAAACACACACACGTCTGCTAGTTCTGTATGAAGATGATAAATTTGTTACTTTTAATCTGTATGAAGTTAGGATTAAAGTAACATAATCCTTAGACAAAAGATAACACTGTTTGAAATGTGTGGATCTTAAAAAATCCGTTAGACATCCTCACTGAACTGGCTTTGGAAAGCTTGCGCGTCACCAAATGGAGGCAGAACCACCTAAGTGAGGCTTCGTTGTTATTCTTGCTGTGTTTTGCCCTGCTCAGGGAGCCTGCAGCAAAGCTCTTATCTCTCTCTCCCTTTTGTGTTTTGCTTTGTTTAGCTTTGTTCTTCAAAGCAAAGCAAAGAAAAGCAAACCAAACCCTACCAAACCATACCAAAATTCTTGAGTCTTTTGCTTAAATTATTTTAACATAATAAGGCTCTTTATGAAGCAGAGAAAGTGGATGTTTACTGCTGTTTGACAGCACAGGGGCATGCCTGTTTATTAAGGAGGCTTTAGAGAGAAATCTGATATGTCACTTGCTCCTTTTCCAGTTGCTGGAGAAGTGATCAACAGCTTCTGCCAACTCATACCGTCTACAGCAAAAGCTGCCAGCTCCACCCTTCTCTGTCAGCCTAGTCCTTTGTATCCGCTACCCTGAACCACAACCAATGCTAAGGCGTTTGAACACCATGACAACTAGTAAGGAGTCCCAAGTAATGGGAGGTGCCACACACCCTATCCATTTACCAAAATCTTCCCATACTCCTTACCAACCAGGAACTGCCCTTTTCAAGCCCCTTTCCAAAGCTCCAGCTAATCCCTTTGAGGTTCAACCTTTCCTGTAACAAAGAAACCAGTACAACACAATCTTTCCAATTCTAAATAATATGTCCATTACCTTTGTCATTAACAGCATTGTTGCCACACAATTCAGGTAATAATTAGAGGCAATGGTCAAAGTGTTTAACATCAAGGAAGGAGGAATACCTGTCCCAAATGTCTCGCCAATCAAACACCGTTGGGTCTGGATGTTTCCACATAAAGTAGCCCAGAACAGGTGCGAGGGCTGCTACAGTTACATTGAGAATTAAGAAAGTGGCCATTATTTATATGGTTGTTTTCACTGTTCCTAAACAAGAGGTATATTTATATAAGCAAACCTCTCTTAGCAGATCTCCTGGCACTGTTCCCAAATAAAGTCTATGTTTGGAAGAACTTGACCACCTGCCCAGGAATTGTTACCAAAACAACACAGTCTTATCTTGGTGGAACCTCCAAAAAATGTCCAAGGTCCTGCCAAGTGCCCGGACCACAGAGAAAAAACCTTTCCTCGTCCTTCTCCCTCTCTTCTGACAGACCGAAAAGACTATACAAAATCAAAAGAACCCAAACCAAACTGAATGCCAAACAACACACATTTATATGCATATATATAATTATATACAAGATATCATCTACAGGGAACCCCCCAAAAGGGAAAAAGGAAGGGAAAGGAAAAGGGGAAAAAAAAAAAAAGGGACAACACGCAAATACTTTCCTCGAGATAGCAGAGAACCGCACCAACACGGTCGGCACTCTCCGCTTCTCAAGGCCAACCAGGGGCACCAGACCTCACTCCTTCACCCAGGCAGAATGATAGCAGAGAACCTTCGCTTTCAGTTCGCCAGAAGGAAGAGAGTGAGAACTTCCTCTCCTTTCTTGTTTATACCCTTGCTTACATAAAAAATGTATGGAATACCGGGAACATGGCCTTGGTTCCTTGGTTACAACCTGGTTACCAAGGGAGACCTAGACTCAAAACCACTACACTGGTATAGGGAAAAGGGTGTGAGGGACAGTTCCCTGATTCCTGCACAGGATAGCCCTTTCCCTTTCATCAGTCTTTAAAGAAAACAATATGGGAAATCATAGAATCATAGAATCATGGAGTTGGAAATAGAATCATTAAGGTTGGAAAAGACCTCCAAGACCTCCAAGTCTGGCTTTAAACTACAGCACCAAGTGCCACTTCTAGTCATTTCTTAAACACTTCCAGGGATGATGACTCTACCACCTCCCTGGGCAATTTGTTTCAACACTTATCCATCCTTTCAGTGACAAAATTCTTCCTGAGGCACTCAATCACCTCATCCAGGTCACTGATTAAGGTTTTTAACAGGACTGCACACAATACTGAGCCCTGGGGAACCCCACTGATGACTGGCCACCAACTGGATGTAACTCCATTCACCACCACTCTCTGGGCCTTGCCATCCAACCAGTTCCTGACCCGGTGAAAAGTGCACCTGTCCAAGCCATGGGCTGCCAGGTTCTCCCGGAGAATGCTGTGAGAGACAGTATGGAAGGCTTTACTGATATCCTGATAGACAACATCCACAGCCTTTCCCTCATCTACTAGGAAAGGGAATCAGGTTGATTGAGCAGGACCTTCCTTTTCTAAACCCATGCTGCCCGCCTGGGCCTGATCCCCTGGTTGTCCTGTTCATGCCATGTGATCACACTCAAGATGGTCCATTCAATAACCTTCCCAGGCACTAAGCTCAGGCTGATAGTTCCCCAGATCTCCCTTCTGACCCTTCTCGTAGATGGGCGTTATACTAGCCAACATCCAGTTGTCTGGGACCTCACCAGATAACTAGGAATGGTGATAAATGATGGAGAGTGGTTTGATGAGCTCTTCTACCAGGTGCCACTGTTCCCTCCGGTGAATCCCATCTGGTCCCATAGATTTTTGAGTCTCCAAGTGGTACAGCAGGTAACTACCTCCTCTTGGATTAGAAGGAGGTCTATTCTGTTCCCCATCTCTGTCTACCAGCTCAGAGAACCAGTTACCCTGAGAATAACCAGTCTTTTCTGTTGAAGACTGAGTCAAGGAAGGCATTAAGTACCTAGCCAAATGGACTTAAAGATGACTGTTTAGGCTCAGGACCAATACTACAGTTGCAAACACTGAGAATAGATATTTCACTCATTTCTCACAGGAACACTTTCTTAAGGAAAAGCTTAAGTGACACTGTGAAAGCATAAGGCAGAGACTGATCTCTTGGCTCTTTACATAGTGCAAGAGTCCAGCTTAGCCCTTTCTTTCTTCATGTGCACCCTGAGGTCCAGTGTGAGCAAGGTCAAGCTTCTTGGCCTCTCACAAGGCCCAGCTGCTGGGAATATAAATTAACTGAAGTGCAAATACCACCAAATTCCTGCCAAAACTCTCAGTAGACCCCAAAAGGAAATAATGTTTCATTCAGTGTTTCCACACTCCAATATAACCAAATTCCTGGTCTGCTAAAGAGTGTGTTTGCAGTTTTCATTTAACTGAATTAGCTGCTCTACTTCAAGGGTCAGAAGGTGAACCACCTCCCACAAAGAAACTCATGAAAGAGCATGCCCATGAAGTGTTGTCTTGAGTACCAGAAGCTGCTAGCTACCAGGCTGCAGGTGACAGCAATGTTCTCTGCTCAGAAGCCTGTAGGTGTAGACACTCCATTTAGACAGGTGAGGAAAACCACGAGCTGAAAGGCCTTAAATCACTGGAGGCTCAGTTTTGGAAGTCCATGCTGTAGCAGGCTCCTGACAGCACCTGGGGCTCCATGGAGACAGGATCCCCCACTGGAGCAGATTTGCTGGCAGGACTTATGACCTCAGAAGGGACCCACACTGGAGCAGACTGTTCCTGAAGAACTGCACGTGGTGGAAAGGGACCCCTGCTGGAGCAAT
>JAYRBT010000093.1:36827632-36871502 GCA_036023395.1 Myiotriccus ornatus | reverse complement strand
ACCCCTGCTGGAGCAATTAATGAAGTACTGTATCCTGTGGGAAGGACTTAGGTTGGAGAAGTCTGTGTAGGACTGTCTTCTGTGAGAGGGACTCAACACTGGAGCAGGGGAAGGACTCCACTTCCTGAGGAGGAAGGGGTGGCAGAAACAACATGCAATGAACTGACCATGACTCTTATTCCCCACCTCCCTGCACTGCTGTGGGGGAGGAGGTAGAGAATCAGGAATAAAATTAATCCCAGGAAGGAGGGAGAGGTGAAGTGAAGGTGTTTTTAAGATTTGGTTTACTTCTCATTATCCTATTCCAATTTAAATTGAATTAATTTTTCCAAGTCTTTTTTTCCAGGTTTGTTTTGCTTATGGCAATAATCAGTGACTGAACCTTCCCTATCCTTATCTGAGCTACTAAGCCTTTCTGTTATATTTTCTCTCCCCTGCCCAGCTGAGGAAGGAAGTGAGAGGGAGGTACTGGTAGGCACCTGGCACATAGCCAGGGGCAAGCCACCACAATAGGCAAAAATGGTACAGATGTTTCAGAGACAGGCGTTCACAGGAGATGCTGAGGTTCTAAATGCAACTTTCTGTCACTGAAATCCTCTCACTCTGTGTTTCTTTATAGTGCTTTGCCTGGTAGGAGGCTTATTCCTGACGTGTACCCATGAGCGAACACTTTTCAACTCCTTCATTGTTCTAAACTGTGAAGAGAGCTTTCCCCTAAGTAAGTTCATTATAACAAATCCATTGGAGGCTTTATAAAAAAACAGTGTCCTGGCTGGCAATTTGTGTGCCATGTTTCAGGGGATGTGGCATATCGAAGACACTCAGAGGAAACAGAAATGCTGAAAGGCTCAAAATGGCAGCAATGACAGTATCTGCAGCTGTACTCATCTGATTTACAGCACTTATGAGTAGTGGTTTTATTATATTGCATTTGAATATTTCTGAGGGTTCTTACTTACCCCCCCTCCCAGTATTGTGGCTAAAGGGCAAGCTTGTCCTCTGATTTTTACGACTCAGTGAAGTCCTGTTTATGTTGCATCTTGTCAACATGTCATTTGATCAAAGTGTAGAAGAAATGTGTTATGAGGTTAGGCTTTATGAAAAGAAAGCAGAGTTTCTAACTAGACCCATTATCTTTTCTCTATGGAAAAAAAGGACACGTCATCCCAGAATTAGTATTCACTTCTATTGTGTAAGATTGTACCCACTTTTCTTCTCCTTTACCTAGTTTATGCTTTTCTTTAAAGATGTAATGTGTCTTGCCAAAATGAGTTTGACTCTCTTTTTTAGATCATCCTGCATAGACACAGAGCTGCTAGCCTTTGATTCTGTCTATCTGGAGACAGTAGTGATCAAACCTACAAAGATTTGCTCTTAAATCCAGAAAGAAAATGAGATGGTGAAACTTTGGACATATTACACCACACCTTAGAAAAGAAGTTGTGTACACATGACCTAGGTGACACCAGTGAAATGAGATAAAAACTTTGCTGTGAAATCATAGCCTGAAACCCATACACCTCTGCCAGTATGGAAGAAGAGATAAAAAAAATCTAAGGTGCAAATTAGTGGGCAGGAATGATCAACTGTACAGATACAAAATGGGAAAAGTTGGAGAATGTAATTATTAAATAGAAGAAAGGTTAGGGGTTATAAATGATCACACACTGAAATAAAAGCTTTTAATACTGTGTCCCATAACAGACTGAGGAAGTATGGACTAGGTAAGTAGACAGTGAGGTGCACTGAAAACTGGATGAACTACGGGTCTCAAAGGGTTCTGATCAGTGGCCCAACGTCCAGCTGGATACCAGGCCCTAGTGCTGTGTGCCACATGTTAATACTGGGTACACTACTGCTTATTATCATTAATGAGTTGGATGCTGATGTAACGTACACTCACAAAGTCTGCAGATGATACAAAACTAGAATTGGCTGATATACCAATTGGTTGTGCTACCATCCGGAGGGTTTGCAACAGGCTGAAAAAGTGGTCTGACAACAACCTCGTGGAATTCAACAAGGGAAAATATAAAGTCCTGACCCCATAGAGAGATAAATTGGGTCTACTTAGTTGGTAAGGAGCTCACAGAGAAAAACCCTAAAATCTTCACGGACAGCAAGTGGACCTTGAGCCAGCAAAGCACCCTTCTGGAAAAGAAGACCAGCAGTTTCCTGGGCTCCACTAGGATGAGCCTCACCAGCAGGTAGAGGTGAATAATCTCTCCTCTCTGGTCAACACTGGTGAGACACAACTGAGTGCTGTGTCCAGGTCTTGGCTTCCCAGTACAAGAAACATACACATCCAGCAGTGAATTTAGTAAAAGGTCATGAAGATGAAGGGCTTAGAGTATGTGACATACTGAGAAGTCAGGAGAACTGTGACTCTTCAGCCTGGAGAGAAAAGGCTCAGGGGGATCTTAACAGCATGCATAAATATCTGATGAAAACATTTAAAGAAGATGGAGCAAGACTCTTCTCAGTAGTGCCCAGTGGCAGGACACCAGACAAGAAGTAGTAGTTGAATAGAAGCATAACATTGTGGCTTTTTACTGTGAGGGTGATCAGGCACTGGAACAGATTGTTTAGATCACAGAAGAGAAGGCGGAGGGAATGTGTGATAATAGTCTTCATATTCCTAAGACTGAATAATTGTTCTACACATGCATGAAGGACAGACTAGGAAAGAGTAGACTAGCACTGGACTAAGAAGACTCAGGTTGGACAACAGAAAAAACCCAAACTACATACTAGAGAGACTGTGAAGTTTTATTAACTATTATTAAATAAAGAGATTAAAGAACATATCTCAGGGATGTCACTGGTGTAGTTGATTCTATGACCAAGAAGAAGGGTGGACTAGAGAATCAAACCTCTTTGATAATTGTTGGGGGACTCTGTGTTAGAAGGTCACAAATGGTGCAAAGAGGTAATGATCAAAGTGACAAATACAGGGAAATGATTTATGAATTTAAAATGTGGCCAAGAACTTTATTTAAATTTGTATTACCATAAGGGTTCAGAAAGGAGGAGGGAAAGGGACAAAAGCAGGATAAGGATATTATACAGAAATTAACGACTGACATCAGTTTCTCTCAACACACATTACACCAGAACAAAAAAAGGTCACTGCTTAACAGGCTTGTGACAAACAATTCAGGTATAAAATCAGTAGTTGGATTTTTTTTTTTTCTTACTGTGACGGAAAATCCATGAAATAATTCAACATGCTATTGTGGATTTTGAAGTCCCAGGAACATTAGCTTCTTCTGGCATGGGTTCCCATTCAAACCAATCAATCATCTGCCTACTGGTTTGCAAAAAAGCTTTTTTGTTTGATCAGTTCCACAAACAGTTTCACCAGCAATTGATTCTTCTATAAGGTCCACAGTAACTGCCATAACAATAAAGCTGTTCATTGTGTGACTAAAAGTAAAACCAAATTATCTCTAAAAGTACTCAGAGCTAGTAAATATTCTTTGCTGTTTAGAAGAAGTACTCTATGGAGTACATTAGAGATGGAATTAAAGAAAAGAGAAAGGTGTAAGGAGAAGACGTAGGAAGTTTTGGTAGAAACTCCTGTCATGGGGCTGTTGTAATATTAGTAAACACCATTTTCATAATGGGAATTGATTCAAGACTGAATATGACTGAACTGAAATTAATTCTCCTGAAAGTGGCTTTGTATACGAACGAATACTCTCCTCTACATGGTAGCATATCTTATTATGTTAAGCAGTTCTTGAACAAAAATTGGAACAAGCACAGAAAATTTTCGTCTTTTTTTTTTTCTTTTCCTTTTACAGTTTTCAGATAACCTCTCTCAGCCATATTAAGCACCTATGTTGATAAACTCTAGGATCATGTGAGTGGCACATGTGTTGAAACTACCCTGTGGGAGAAAGTGAGATTTAAATTTTGAACTTCACCTAAAGACCGCAAGGTACAAATTATGGTTTAGGGAAGCAAAACCACTCTCCTGTTTACTGAGCAGTTGCCACCATTGATGACTAAGCTGTTGATTTTAATTATTTTTTCATTTGCTAAGATGAGATAAATTATTTTATAGTAGGCATCACAGTTACACACTTGCCTATTCATTCTCATAATTTATCAAAATATCCTCACTTCTTCATATCTCTTCCAGTAATATAGATAACTCAACCTACAGAGTCTTAAAACCCCACAATCTTCACTACTGGGTCAGATTCTTGGATTCATTTGTAGCAAAAAGGGAAAGAAAGACAAGCACATAATTGAGAAACATCAGAAGCATACGGCTTGTAAGGCAAGATCTTGCTAAGAAATCACTATTTCAGCACAAGACCACTTCTCAGCAACCTTGTTGTTCAGTGGCTTTGATCAAACCTTTCTTCACAAAGGCCCAACGATCAGCTGAGTGATCTTTACTCTCCAGCATCTACTCAGGCAGCTTCATATGATGTCCGCTTGGAGTCTAATATTTTACACTTTTTAAGCTTTTAATTTCCTGACAGTACCTTTTTGACAAGGTATAACTCACTCAGATGCTTTATGTTTGCTCATGGTAGTCAAATTTATGTTGCTGAAAGTCTTGTATGTTAATTCCTAATGTCCAAGAAAGAATCCAGGTTATAGGGATCTGAGTAATGGTGTTGTACTTGGTCTAGAACATCTTAATATCAAATAATAATGGAGAAATTAAAGTTTGCTATTGTAGGTTTTCTTTTCTCTCTCCATCCCTGAAAACAACTGTACAAAATCAGAAAAACAAGGCAAACATGGAGAAATGGGAATGATGCCTATCATTAAAAAAGATGTACATATATCTTCTAGCGGGATGCCAGACAGTGATCTTCCTGTCAGGCTGTGGATAGTGGTCATCCATACTTAGTTTGAGCAGATTTTTTCCCAGTATGGAGGAGGCTGAAGAAAAGTGCGACGATAAGGTCAGGAGTTAAAATGGAGTTTGAGAAAATAGGTGCAAAGTGTGGTGTGGTTCCTTCCTCCCTCCCTCCCCTTCCTTCCTCCCTCCCTCCCTCCCTTTCTCCGTCTTTTCATTTTGGCTTCCTGTCCATTGATACCTGCAAGCTTCTTTAAGTTTGCTTTATTTTGGCTTCCAGTGTGAACCTCATAGAGAATCAACTGGTTCTCACAGGATTTCAACTGTATAATAATTCATTGAAACCTGGGCAAATCTAAACAGGCATGTTTTTGCACAGTCCTGATCCCACATATTTGTCTGCACAGTATTTGATTTTTCCTTTTTTTTCTGCTAGTCTTTTTATGTTGTACAGATTACTGCAAGTGTATTACATGAAGCTGTATAAGCTGATTTTAACCTGCATCATTCAGTGAATAAATGAGCAAAAGGAAGGCGGAAAAAAAAAAATACTCCCGCAGCAATTGGAATTTTCATTGGAACGGATTTTTGCTCAGAATATAGTTCATATAGCTTGGATTTAGTAACTGATTGAACATTATGGTAGCTCATTTGGGATCAATAATGTGGTAGTAGGAAACAATTAATTAAAAGTTTGTCATTCTGAAATGCTCTAGACTTTTATCTGATGAAGTTCCATCAGTTGCAATCTGTGTCCAGTAGTTGCTCATGCAACTCAACTGTGCAGTGAAATACCATACTAGCATTTAACCAGAAAAAAATGAAGTTATTCAAAATTTACATAAAATTATGGAGTAAACTCCAAACAGGTCACCCCAGAAATGTATAATTATGTTCAGCAGTCCTGTCAGTGTACATGGAAACAACTTTATTCCTAATCATCTTATGCTTTTGTTCACTCTGGAGTGTATCATTAAAATTTCCACAAACAGTGGGTCTTAATAGGTGCTAATACAATTGTGAATTGTGGTAGTTGTAACCTAAATTAACCTCTGTATGTTGAGTTTCTCATTGCCCTAGGCAAAAGGAGTGTGATAAAGACACTATAGGAACTGAAATATGCTATTCTTGTTAGGCAGTAATTTGTTACAATTTAATAGTTTACTAAGATATTTCTGTAGTTATATCCACTAGGATAATTTGATGTGTAACTTTAATTAATTAAATTGTTTATATGTAATTTCTCTCTATTAAACCTTTTTCTTTTCTCTTTATGTCTTGGAATTTGAAACTGAATAATATGCATGAATATATACAGTATACAATATACTTCTATGTAAAGGTATCTGTACAGTCATCTATTATGTTTTTGTTTTTAGTTGTATATACCCAGTACATTTATATATTAGTGTAAATTAAAGCTGAATGTTTTGTAGGTAGGATTTTAAAGTAATTTACAAGATGAACCTAAATGCTAGAAAACTATTCTGAAAAATGCAAGGAACATTAGGCAATTCCCTTTTCTGATAAGTGAAATGCAACCATTGCTTAGGTGGAACAGAGTAGGTGTTCACTATCCTACTCTGCTCTTGGAGACAAGGCAGGAAGTTTACTACCATATTTAACTGAAACAACAGTTTGAGGATTTTAAAAAAAGACAGAAGGTAATTATTCAGATTGAAATTTATCTACCTTCTGAAGTAAACGTCACCAGAGGATACGTGAAGACCAAAATACAGTATTGCTGACATGACCTGATGTGTTGGGTCTGGCTGAGATGGAGATAATTTTCCTGTAGGCGTCCTCACAGTGCTGTTGTTCTTTGCACTGGTAGCTAGAAAGGTGTTTTGGCTACTGCTGAGCAGCACTGGCACAGCATCGGTGCTGTCTCTCCAACATTCTTCCTCATCAGGGTCTGGGAGTAGGCAAAATCCTGGGAGGTGACACAACTAGGCCAGCTGACCCAATTTAACCAAAGGGATATTTGTAATGAATATAACTTAATCTACACTCCCTGATACCTCGACAAATATTTAAAATATTGTAAATTATTGGATTAGGTAACTGATTTGTATGAGTTTCTAGGAAATTACCTCTTATTGTCTTCTGTTATATATAGAACGTGGAGAAAAAAATTAAAATGAAGATAAAAAGAAACAAAACTTGACACTACTTTTCCCAAAAATGTTGCCATTGTCTCAGATATAAAGGCTAAAGAAAGAAGGAGGAAGGGGAGGCATTTTTTATTTACAATGTTTGCCTTCCAGAATAATTGTTACATGTGTTGAACCCCTGCTTCCCAGAAACTGGCTGAACACTGCTTGCTGATGGGAAGTAGAGAAACTTTTTTTTTCTCTTTGCTTGTGAATACTCAGTCTTTCCCTTTTGCTTCAGTAAACCGCCTCATCTCAACATATGAGTCATTTTCCATCCTATTTTCTCTCCTTAGTCCACTTGGGAAGGGGGAGTGACTCAGTGCCTTGGTGGGTGCCTGGCATCCAGCCAAGGTCAACCCACCAAACTTGACCTCACCCAAACTCAATAGCCTTTTTCAGGTAGAAACCCCTCTTATTTAGATGGGCAAAGGCTGCCCTTTTCATTACAAAGGAGCAGCTGTGACACTGATTCTCATTCAATGAGATTGTGCTGGTTTGATGCTATTTTCCTCTAACTTATGATTTTACGCCTTTTTTTTTTGTTTTTCCTGCCCCCCCAAAGGGACAATCTGGCCAAGTACCAAATCTCTCTTCTTACCGATACAGCTGTTCTTGCACAAATAATCCATACATTTTCTTAATTATTAGTCTGTTCCTGCACTTGCTTCATGACTATCTACTGTAGGCACAGAGGTTTCATTAGGGAAAGGATGATGAATCTGTAGGTTTTAGGAAGAGAAAAAAAAAAAGGTCAATTTTTACCAATGTGACTTTTGTTCTGTTACTTATACTGAACACTTTCATCCTTTAATCTCATCTATCTTGTCTGTTGCAACCATGAACATATCAATTGCAAAATATAACTGTTATATACACTGTGAATGATAACAAATCATATAATTTAACACACTAGAGGGGTACAAAGCATGTATGATTGGATACCTTAATGCTGAGATTTTGTCAAACTAATGAGGTTTTTTTTTTAATAGAAATGTCGATGTTGATAGCATGATCAGAATAACACAATTTGATTTGAAATGAATGTCTGGAAGGTCAGAATTAACAAGAGAGTTGAGTGAATAGGCAATTTCTTTAATAACTGAAATGCCACCAGCATTCTAGCAATCAAATATTTTTGCTTATTCTTGTGATCTGCCTGTGAAGTCGCACAGCTGTGATGGAGTTTAAGAGTAATATATTTATTTATACATTGCCTCCCCCCAGTACAGTATATTTTCATAGAACTAAGTGTGTCTAGGGTTTTATGATGATTTACAATTCTGGTGAATTCTGTATTACAGCCATAGTATTCCAATACTGTGTACCCATCTGGAACTCATAGGAGAAGATTACTGTGGGGCCCGAAAATTGTTGATCATAACTATGCATAGTCAACCAGCAATTTCTATTTCAAAATTTTCTGCTTGAACACAAGTTCCTCTTCACAAATTAAAGAGGTCAAGTATTTAGTTTCCCTTCAATAATATTTCTAGGAGGAAGAACAAACTCCCAAAACTCAGTGTTTCCCTAGAAGATGAGGAACCAAAGTCCAAAACAACTGCTCTGAACTCACAGATATGTGGAAGGATTGAGGAAAGGAAAGAGGGAAGGGATCATTAAGTTTTGGCAACCCTATTCTCAGCTCATTTTCCTTGAGATATTGTTTTGTGTAAATTCTGTGGAGCAGCGGAGATTATTTAGCGATGGACTAGAGAAGGACAAGGGAGTGCAGCCCTTCAAAATTATATCTTTGGTAACTAACATGATCTAGAAACTTGCAGGAATGCAGCAAGATGGGGGAGACAATACTTGAGTCCTACATATGTGATTTTGCAACACTCCACAACAGTGTTGACTTTTACTAGTTTATGATTCTGTGACTCTAATTCATCTCACTGTAACCCATTTTCTAACTCATATAGGTTTGGATGGCCTCTGGAGGGCCAAGAGTTCAAGTCACATTAGAGAATTAGCAATGACTTCAAATGTTTCACTGACTATAGGTATGGGACCATTTTTCCAAAATAAAATATAGGCATATGGGGTGATTACCATAAAAATCCTAAGCTTAAAAGCCATAGTAGTTAACTAAACTAAAACAATAAATGAGGACATGATCCAGTGTTGATCTTGCTCAGCTTACAAAAACAGCAACTTTCTAAATTTGGATTTTTATAATTTTCATTAAGAGGCTATATTTATATTTTGTAAAGGAAATGTATAATATTTTACACTTTTCATTGGAAAGAGCAGTGTGGGAGTTTTAAATGTATTTCATGTCTTACTGTTTGGAGTAGTTAAAAATGGTTGAACGGGGAAGTTTGTTTTTCAGACTTGTTCAGTGTGTTCCCAGCTCAGTAACTGGCTAGTGTGTGGTCTTGTAAAAATATTTTTCTGTCTTTTTACAGGTTTTCAGTCTTACGTGTTTTACTAGTCTCTTCTAATATTGTGAATTGATTAGGATAAAAAAAGCTTTTATTTTCAGATGTGCTTATATTCCACCTCTGTATAAATGTAAGTTGTAATAACCCTTGGTCAGCCTCTCCAGTGCCATCCCTATCCTTCTCTATTACCAGAGGTATGGAGGAGTTTTAATGACTGTGTTGATTCTTCTGATTCTTCTTCTAAAGTGGGATTTGTTGAATATTCTCTCATCTTTCAGAGTAGGTTTTTTTTGGTTTTTTTTTTGTTGTTTTTTGTTTTGTTTTGGTTTTTTTTGTTTTTTTTTTTTGTTTTTTTGGTTTTTTTTTGTTGTTTTTTTTTGTTGTTGTTTTTTTTAATTTTGTTTGTTTGTTTGTTTTTTAACCTGGTGTGACTCTTAGGATAAAAGAGCATAATGCAACATGTCATTCGTTGCATTTGTTGGAAATATTAACAATAAATACAGTTGAAGACAAAATTGGACACATCCCTGAGATACATTATTGTAAAAGTGGCAACATTTTTGGAAAAAGTACTGTCAAGTTTTGTTGTGTTTTTTCTTTATTTTTTTCTCACCATTCTATATATAAAAGAAGACAATAAGAGGTAATTTCCTAGAAACTCATATAAATCAGTTACCTAACCCAATAATTTACAATATTTTAAATATTTCTCAAGGTGTCAAGGAGTGTGGATTAAGCTATATTCATTAAAAAAAAAAACAAGAAAGGCTCATTTAACAGCTTAGTATCTTTAGAAAGACTGGATGATGCAACCCAGGCTTAGTTTCTTAAAGGTGTCTGTGTCAATGGTAGTCAATATAGGTTAGGGTTCGCTGTTTCATACTGTGTTGATCATGCTGATGGAGAGGAATTATGTGGAAAGAGGAGAGGAAAATTTGTCTGCTGAACTAACTCACTGATCATACACACAGACAGATAAGCTGTTCGCTGGACAACACGTATGAGAAGACAGGTATCTTTTGCAGATTTTTTAACTTGCTTCAATTAACCACAGTAAAGTTGAGCAAACCAAAGCTCAGGAAATCCTTTACAAACACGTCGTCAGAAGTAACTGCCGCGCATATAGCAAAACACTGTATTTGACTAAGAAAGAATATTTCTTCATTGTTTTGAAGGAAAGTTCAAGAAAACATTAGTGGGCAAACTAGACCTAAGCAGCAGATAGATGAAGTACAAATTGTGTTGAGAAAGAGGAGGTATAAATAATTCTGGGAAAGAATTTAGATGATTACTGCATAACTTTAATTTACAAACCTTCATTTCACTGCACTAGTAGGTCTGCTATGAATAGCAGTGAGAGTAACATCAATTTATTACTTGAGCATGAGAAAAGACTTCATTTCTTTGGGGTCTGTCTCACAGCATCGTCTTATATACAGAAGAATTAAAACTTGAAGAATATCTTTAAAATGCTTGGTATGACAGGCATTTTATTCCTGGAATTCTCTTTTGTGTGTGATATAATATATGTATTATGCAATGTAGTACATATATTTTGCATTTTCATGTTATGGCAGAGTTCATGGCTGGAATGAGAACATTATGTCACACACAGTGTGTAAAACCAGATTTTTCTTTTCTGTAAAATCTGCTGATTGCTTATCAAATTACAAGATGGGCAATACTGGCATTCAATTTCGAATAATTTTCTTAGAAACCAACATAAAAATATCTGCAGTAGGAAAACTGTACATAGATTATAATGGGGTCAGTGAAGGCTTACTGTTACTCCACACTTTGCCAGTCTGTATGTTTACATGATGCTTCAAGTTTTTACCTTAGCCTTAGACTGATGTGTTGGTCTCTGAGCACCTGGCCATAGGAAACCTAATCTCTGTGCCTAACTGATCAAAATCAAGTAACTTAATACTTGCAAAATCTTCCTGTTTCATTTGAAGCAGTAAATCAGTTTTCTCTGTAGTTACTCTGCTGGGATAATATTAATAGATGTTGAAAAAAAAAAGAGAAAAAGCTCCAAAATTTTTATCACCATGATTGAGTACAAATTCTGAATATTACAAAGATCAAATTTCTATGTCAAAATCAAGTAAAACAAGTCCATTCAGTAGCTGCTTTAGGCAGTCGATTTGTGAATGTGATCAGAGGTGTGTATTTATTAAAAAAATTCAGACTTCCTTCCAAGTTTTGTAATTGGAATTTGAGATGGACCTAAAGTACAGGTATTTTCAAAAGAGCTTTGTCTGAGCTCCTCACAGGATTGAGTGACTTCAAATCTCAGATGAATTTAGACTACCTTTGGTGATTCTTCTTACTCAAATGTAATGGGAAAGGAGGAAAGGAAAAATAGAAGAGAGGAAAAGAGATGTTATCTCTTAACAGAAGCTGGACTTTAGTCTTCGTAACTTTGCCCCTGTTGCTTCTACTGCATGTATTGTAGTGTTTGAATCAGACAAATTGGAATTATACTGGGATTTCTTTAGATTCTACTATCAAATACTTCAGTTTTGTGGCTATCTATATTTATAATGTATCAATGACTAGAAGGGATACAACACTGGATTCTAAAGATACTTTTCTTTTTCTCATGCATTAAAAGCTTTGAAAGAAACAACTTATCATAAGAGTAAAGTGGGGGACAGTAAAATGAATTTGTCTTTTCTTTAGTTTACCAAAAATGTTTTTGAATGTTTGTTTAAATACAGGAAATTTTCCTTCTACTTCCATAACCAATACTAGTATAGCATCTCAGGTCCCCAAGCCTCCCTTTCCTGTTTCTTCTCCTCACACCCACCCCTCTGCCCCTGGCTCTGATTTTGCTATTTCGTGGGGACAGTGTGTGAGGTATTCCAATCTCTGTATCTCGTTTAGATGAAAATTGTGATGAGAACTGAGGGAAGCAACTGGCACAACATGAATACGTTCTCATGACAGGGACTGTAAATGAAGTTTGTAAAACTGACACCTTTCTTAAACTGTTTTCCACAATGAAAAAAAATCTTAAAAGCTGATTCCTGGGGGCAGCCCTGCTGACAGCAAGTGTACAAATAATGTTTGTATTCCAGTTCAGAAGAAGAAAAATGAAAATATTTCATTGAAAGCTGACAGCTTTAAGGAACTTTAAAGGTTAGCCTTGGTGTTAATTAGCATATCTATTCATGTCTCTATCAGTCTATTGAATTACTTAGCTGAACATGCACACAAAAGCAAAACTAAGGAAAAAGTAGAGAAAGTCAGCATTAATAATTCATAAATACTAGAGGCTTCTGACTAACTATTTTTTTCAGGGTGTTGGAAGTCTGCTAGGAACTGAATCCTGCTGTTCCAAAGTTACTTCAGAAGCTCAGAGAGCAAACATGCCCAAGAATGTTAATGCTTCTGTAAGTGGCTAACTACCAAAACATACTGTGGATTTTCATCCCCTCAAGCACTTGTTCATGTTTCTTTGGATTAGTATAAGGTAGGACTTTTCATGAAATGTTTAACTGACAGTTTTTATATTTGAATTTCACAAGCCTCTGTAGACCATAAAGTACTCCAAATTCAACCATAATACTCTGCTACAACATAAATCAGAATTTTTGAAGAGATTCCAGATGCCAATTATGGTAATAATAAGGATATACAACCTCCTTCTCTGCCTCAGCTGGGTCAGTAGCAATGCTGCTTTTGACAGGTTAACCTGTCTTAAAACTTTTTGGAGGGAGAAAGGGGGAGTAAATTTAAATTTTTATTATTAAATCTTCCAACTGAAATCTGACGCTATTAACGCTTTTCAGAATTAACTATTTTTCTGGGAACCAGTTGCAGTGAATGTTGCAGCTGTTGCCTGACATCAAATTGATTTTAGGCAGTATTTATAAGGGATTGAAATGCAAGCTTTAAGCAATTAAGATAGTTTAGTGAAAAACTCCAGCATTGAGCTGGTAATTGTAGAAGAAGGTGCATTTGATACTAACCCCTCCACTCACACAAAATAAAAAATACACAGGTGGCAAATGACAGAATAGAGGCTTTACTTTGTCAAAGTGAGGTTTTGTGTTTTTCTTTTTGTTTGTTTGTTTGTTTGGCTGGTTTTTGTTTTGTTTTTTTAAACTGTGTGGGAGAAGACTGCATAGGAAAGAACAGTCGCTCTTCAGTGGCAGCAAGGCAGTACAAAGTCCTATCGTAGGAATCATCACCTTGCTGTACTGAGAACAAACAGGATCTTCAGTGGGAATGAACTGAATATTATACTCTGTGGCTCAAATTTCACTGTGCTCTGTCAGCAGAGCATCAGTGGGGCAGGTTCATGGACAGCATGCAACTTATGCGCGACAAACTTGCTTTTGGGCAAAAGTTTATCGAATGGCATCTCTTTAGACTGATGCAGTATTGCAAGCTTTGTTATAGTGTTCATCATCGGGTTAGTAGACCAGCCTTTGGGTGTTTGAAGAATCTGCATGACACGAAATGAGAGAGATGAAAAATATGATATAATTTCCTGGGGGACACACAGGAATGGTGTAGTTGGGGCTTCAGGGAAAAATTTAGAACTTGATTCAACATTGCTTTCAAATATTTTTATTTTTGTTTTATTGTTTGTTTGTTTGTTTGTTTTGAAAGCCCTGTTTATTGATCTGTTGACAGTTCTTACTTGACTGTTGTGGTCATAGTGCAGCAGATCCATCACATTTCTGTATCTGCATTATCCATGTATTATGTTATCATGGTATTTAAATTGAAGTATCAGGGTACACTTCCGTGAGGGCAGCATTGAGGATAGAGAGGAAAAGTGTCACACTGAAAGGCCGCTTCTCATGAGGAGGAGAGCTTGGAGAAGCTATTGTCTATGGAAAGTAACTCAGGAAGCAGCAATGGACTAAGAGCTGGCTGGAACAGGAGGAAGGGGTGGCACAAACTGTCTCGTGTTGGTAAGCTGCAGCAGAGGACTTTGGTTCTACATGCTGTTTGGAGTTTGTTTTAATAAGAGGATATTCTATTGCTGAAATCTCCACTGGGCTGCATTAAATTTTTAGAAGTCTTTCTGAAATATTTTTTTTTGAGGCCATGTAACATGTAAGTCTTAACTGAGACACTAGGCACTGACAAGAAACTTTCATTTCTGTTTTAGCTTTCTGGGAGAAGTTGCTTCCATGAAAAAAAGGGGGAAAAAAAGTCAGCATTTCCTGCTCCATGACAGTTTAAAAGGATCTAGTTCATTCTGTGGCCTCCTGTGGATGGAAGCAGCTCCTACAGAAGGAACACTTATTGAGAACTAGCTGGAAATTCCTAACAGCTTCTCAGCTGCCTCTGACCTTAAAAAAATGCATGGTTAATTTCTCACCCACTGCCTTGAAAAAAAGCCCCTTAGTGTGAACAGAGCCACAAAAGTTTCATATAGAATTTTCAGCTGTAAAAATTTCCATAGTTGTTGTCACATATACTAAACTTCAGCCATTTTATCTTCACTTATTCTAACAAAGGATGGAGTTAGGATGTCAGGAGTTTTCTACTTGATTTATGTTTCAGACCTCAAACCTCTCTCGGCTGGTGCTGCAGACTTATCCTAGTACTGTCCCTAAACATGCTGTAAAACATGTCCTTAAGCATCCCCCCCTTTTTAAAGAGACATGTCTTACAAGCTGAGGTTCATCCAAGGCCCTCTCCACTATCTGCTGTATTTTTAATGTTCACATAGCATTTAACTAGCCCACTCTAAACTTCTTCCCAGCCAAGGAAAGATTGATGGTTCATTTTGAAATGAAGTCATCTTTTATGACTTTTCTTCTCTTTAATAGATTCGCTCCTTTTTATTCAATCCATTAGCTATGTGTATGTTGCATTTTAAATTCACTCCTGTTATGCTCAAGAGTACCGGCTGGCTATGCTGAACTGGAAGACAAGAACTATTGCTACACAGCACCAAGGCCAAGCTCTTCCTTAGCACTACTTTTGTTCTGTCAGAGTCAGGTCGTATAAATAAAAGATCGTATCCGGTGTGGGCACACTTGCAGAATTCCGCAGATAAAATCTTGCCCTAAGAGTATTCTCACTTAGATACTGTTGTTAGAAAATTTAGTCTCCATTTTAAGTGACACAGAGATGGTAGACTGCAGCAGGTATCTTATTAGGGTATAGCATCATTTAACCTCAGGAAGCAGTAATATATTGATAATAGCAGAGTTATTCCCTCTTTTAGAGGCTACTTCCTTATTTCCTTCAGAAGTGTATAAATAAGCATATTAACTTAGCTGGTGAAAAATATTACTTTAAGAATATTTTAAAAATGGTTTTAATCTTGTTTTATCTGGGTCTATTATTCAGCATAAAAATATTGTTTGATATTTTGTTAAATTTGGTTAGGGACAGGATTTAATGAACTTTACTGTAAATGTAAATTTTCCGATTTTGAGTTAAATATTTTTATGTTCTTCCTATTTCTTTTTCCTTTTTCATTATTTCACCTCGTCAGCATCTGCAATCAAGGTTATTTATGGACATATTTCGATGGGATATACAAAGACATTTCTGGAGAGCCATTGTATGATGCTGAATTTGACCCATAAAGATGAGACAGTGCAACTATTCTCTTTAAAGTTTAATTATGGGCCTGTTTTTGGTACTACACATACCTCCTGAAGAGGTATTTGAAACAAAATACTACTTACGTCCCGCAGTACCACTGGAACTAAGTGACTGACTTTATATATTGTCTGAAGAATATATCATTAATGGTGACAAACTACTCTCTATCTCAAATATTTATTATATTCATTACTATGACACCCAAGCAAAAGCCAAGAATGAAGTTGTCTTGTACCAAACACAGGTGCAGACAGAGAAGAGCAGACAGTTTGTGTGTTTAACTATGGGTATTTGATTACTAGAATCACAACAGAAAGCCTGAAGGATAGCTTTGGCCATGTGAAACTTTTGGGAGAAATGTAAACATTAATTCTACAACTTCTGCAACCTACTGCTTTTTATCTCTATTTTTTACAGCATCTTTTTTATTTGTATACCTTTTTCCCCTGTTGCTGTTTTTAGCCTTGTACATTTTTTTCCTTTTAAAACATATGGTATACAATGGGAGTAAAAACTGTACCTCTAAGGTACAGAAGTGCTTTAACTTTATGTTAGATTTATAGTTGAGGGCTCCTTCACCCATCCCCCTACCAAGAAAAAAAAAGAAAAAAAAAAAAGAAATTATAGTTTCTCTAAGCTAGCACAAAAATTTCAATTGGATGTAATTTAATTACTCCAGAGGGCTGGCTATTGGTAGAGTGGAAAGGAATGAAAAGAAATGGCAAAAAAATATTTAATGCTGTCGATGTGATGTCCAGCACAATTACACAGCTTTGTCTGATCCAAACCTCAGTCACAGTTATGCTGTGATTAGGGAGAAATGCTGAGAAAAGTGTGGTCTGTGGGGTCCTCACGCAAGTTCTCCTACTCTGAGAAGCAGCTTAGGAGAGTGGTATGAGTGGGGAACCTGGAGGAAGATTTCCTGTGGGTTCACAAGTGAGTGGTGAAGCTGTCAGTGCATCTGCTGCCTCTGAAGTCCCAGTAAGCAGACCTACTTGCACTTTATGAGCAGCATTCCTAAAGGAGAAAGAAACATAGTTAGCTGGGGATATTTTTCAAGCCAAATTTCACGTTCTCTGCCATGAAGTCCCAACAAAAATTTTGTTTCTGGTTTATGCAGGCCTCTTTCCTTCACTCTTTTTTTTTTTTTTTTTTTTTTTTTTTAATTTTTCTGGGACTCTTTCATTTTAATGCTACCTTTAGTTATCACTGTTAAGAAGCATCTGAGCATACACAGCAAGGCATCCTAGTACTCTGAAGTAAATTCATAGATTGTCCTTAGAAGAGGCTGTCGCCTGGTGCTGTCAGATGAAAAATGAGCAAAAATTTGAGTGCTTTGCCAGGAGCACTCAGCTTACTTTAGGATCAGAGCTGGGCTCTTCAAATGGGCTCTTCAAAAATTGTATTTTGGCCCTCAACAATTTTGTAAAGACATTACTTTTCCTGCAAGTTCTCCTTATGTTTGATGAAGTCTTTCATCTTACTTTTAAAACTACAGCTCCCAAGCATTTCCCTTGTTTAGTCCACCCAGCGCTCTGCTTCCTTTCTCCCTTCTTGTATGACTCAGATGTTTCGTAAGTATCACTGAGGAACTTTCTACCTCGTCGTACATACAAAGTTGTTTTGTTCCCTACATTATGAAGTTTGATGGGCAGGAGTGTGTAGGCATTTTCTTCGTATGTCTTGGGTCTAATTCACTTTCTTTTAACAAATAGGAGTGATCAAATAGACTTAAACAACAGCTTTATGGTACAAGTAACATTAGGAAATAGTCACTACTATATGGAATTGATAATGAAGTGGAATGTATGAATTCTTGATAACCATTAGTGCAAAAAAACAATTCCTTTTATAGCAGATCCCCTATTCTGAGATGACAGCTTTTTCCTCTCTTGTAAACATGAAGTGCCAGATTATGAATTCAATAGCTGCCTCTTTTTCAGGGCATTACTGATGAATCTGCCCTGCCCTGTCACTGCACATTATTAGCATTAAACACACTTGCAACACCATAAATTTACAAGATGCATGCCCTATCTGAAAAGCTTATGGTCTAAATGAGAAATGCACAGCAAAACACAGGACTACAGCTCAGGAGAGGCAGCTTGTAAGGATTTTTATTCATGATTTAAAATTAGGAGGAAGAACTGCACAAAGAGTTACACATTAGGAGAAATTTGAAAAAGAAGACAGAGGGCACTTGGTAGCTAGGAAAAGAAAATTTTCTCCAGACACAGGACTCACTAGAGCAAAATGTAGCTTGAGATTATCATACTGTCTTCAAAGTTGACATCTCTGCGGCTCTTGCACCAACTGCAAAGAAGCTGGGGCTGTGTGCCATAAGACCAGTACTCCACCTGTCTTTGACCTGTCAGCTGTGGAGCTGAAGTTTATATTTCCTTTTGATAAGCGACATTGTCATTCTGTTCCTTGTATTGAGTAGGTCAGTTGCAAAAAAAAACCCAAGGATTCTCCAGTTTCCAAGGCTCAATGACTTGGCCTTCTACCTTTCCCCATGTGCACTATTTCCTCAAAGGACTTCTCTGCTATTCCTCTGATGTTTTTAGGAATAGCTACAGCTCTTGCCCACTTCCTGGAGGCTTTCCAATTGCCTATGGAGCCTCAGAGGGCTGCCATTACATAACTAGGGCCTTTAGTGCTCCTCTTACTTCTCTCCTATTGGAGCATCTCTTTGTTTTAATGGTAAGAAACTTCAGTCTTTCAAAGCAAGGGATATTTTCAAAGCATGAGATTTCTGTAAGAGGTACATGGTGGATACTTTAGTTTCCTTTAATTTCTTAAGAATATTTTTAACCGTGGGGCTTAAGGATAATGATGACTAATCTGAAGTGGCAGGGACCCTCATACTTCAACCTTGATGCTTGAAAGTAATAAATATGGTTATTTAAAAAAAAAAGAGAAGGAACAGAATTTGTGGAACAGAAGTCTTTCTTAGAAGAGACTGTCATCTGGTTGATTTGGAGCAGACTCCCTTTCCCCACCTTCACAGAATCACAGAGCCACAGGATGGTTAAGGTTGTAAGGGACTTCTGTATGTTCATCTTGTCCAACCACCCTGCTCAGGCAGGGCAATCTTGAGCAGTCTGCCTAGGATCTTGTCCGTACGGGATAGAGACTTCACAACCTCCCTTGATAACCTGGACCAATACTTTCCTCTTACAAGGGAAAAAGTGTTTCCTGATGTTCAGAAGGAGTCTCCCGTGCTTAAGTTTGTGCACACTGCTTTTTGTCCTGCCACTGGGCTCTTTCACTGGAAAGAGCCTGGCTCTATCTTCTTTGCACGCTCCCTTCAGATGTTTGTGCACATTGATAACCTCCCCCCTGAGCCTTCCCTTCCCTAGGCTGAGCAGTCCCAGGTCTCAGTCTTGCATGTGTTCTGTGTGCAGCTTTATTCTTCTATGAATCAAGGCTTACTAACACTTTCGTTAGGAAAACTTATTTACCAAAAAACACAGGTTAAACTCCATTGAAAATATGTTAGCAAAATTATATTAACCAATGCAAATAGGTTTAATTGCTTTGACTTTCTTTTGAAAAGGTCAGATAATCTTACCTTGGCATTTACAGAATCAAACCTGTCATAGTTTTTCAAATAAAATTTAAGAAGAAATTTATTATGAATGTGAAATTTTAAAAAGGAAACTAAATGAGACATTTCTTTATAGGTTGATTAAAATGTCAAGTTTCATCTGAAAAATATTTTTTTAATGTTTACATTCCAGGTTCGCAAAATTTGATATTTTTTATTATTTTTTATTTTATTAAAAATACCTCATTTATTTATTTATTTTATATAGAGTATTTTTATGCACTATGATAAATTTTAGATTACTGCATTGTTAGGACATGTGACTTTGTTGATCTTTTATACTTCCACCTTGTCAAAAGTGCAATTGTTTTCTTCATGCATCTCTTCCTTGTCCCTCGTTCCCTATTTGCTACTGACTGAAGCTGTTCCCTATGTCTCTTTGATGACCTTAATGATCTCTTGCTTGTTTTTTAGTATTTTGCAAAGTAGACTGTATGCATAATAAGATTAGAAATGTCTCTATCATAACCTTAGTGCCCCTGAGAGATGTTCTGTCTTTGCTTCATTACTCTGTGTGTTCCAGTTCCCCCCTTGTCCAAGTCTTCCTTGGCTATGAAAGGAAACAGTACCTACTCTGATTTTTTCACTGGGTAATGAAAACACAATTAACTTGCTATTTAAATAATATATCCATGTGGATACTGTAATACCTCTATAGAAGTCCAGTTCTAAAATATTGTTAAATGTAGAGGGAAATCAACAAAGATAATTTAGGAGGCGTCTAAGCTGAGATCTTGGAGGTGAGATGATTTGTTATACCATAGTTTGTCAAGAAAAAAATCCAGTGTGATTTTATATATTTCTATAATGTGTTTTCTTACATTCTTAATAGCAAGATTTACCCTTTTTGCCTCGAGAATGTATCAGCGTTACCACAACTCGGATAGATTTATTTGGACTGACTGACAGTTACCTATATGTTTTTACTCATTAGATTTAACAGAAAAGGTCACTCATTGATATTTCTGCTAGTGGTAGCTAAGACTCTAAAAGTCTTTCAAGAATTTTAGGGCCTCATCAGCAGCCACAAATCAAGTTTTGGAAAACTAATTCACGGCCTGTTGTATCCCACAGAGGCATCTGGATTACTGTTGCCAGCAACCGTAACTACTGTATATATATCCTGATATACAAACCTATACAAATATATCTAAATATATACACAGCAAATATATAATCTATTTATGAAACAAATACACTCACCTGACAGCTAAATTCTTTATAAAATACATCATTAACATTCTCTGTTATTGCAGGTTTAGTAACAAAAGCCTTGCAATTTAATTAAGCAGTAATGTAATTTCCTAACCAGTTTACTTTTATATTTATAGTATTCAGATATTTTCAGGCTGCAAATTATTCTCATACCTAGCCGTAGCTAGGTATGTCAGGCAGATAAATAAATGCACCTAAAATGTGGTAGCTGACTTCTAGGCTCTTTTGCAATATGCCCCTTGCAGTTCTAGAGCTTTGCAATAGATGTTGGTTTTCCTCCTATTTCTCTTTTTTTTTTTTTTACCTGTGCCCGATTCTGTTTACATACAACTGACTCACTAAACGAAAAGTACTGTTGTGTGTCCTGGTTAAATCCAGCTTCATTCAGCATCTGATATTTTAAGCAAAGACACACATCTTGAGCATCATTGAGAGAAGACCAGATTTCCTCACTTGTTGAACTTACATTTACTTCTTCAGTGCACTTTAATTAGGTCCTTTCTTTAAGATGACTTCCCACTGAAGCACTTTTTGTGTCTTTGCTGCAGATATGTTCTGAGTAGCTGTGGCTTAAGAACTCTGAGGTCCTTTAACTTCAGACCCATAGGGCAACAGAAAGGATTTTATTAAATTTTCAGAGATTGGTTAGGAGTCTATTTTCAAAGCCTTTTAATTTTTATTTAGTAGAAGATGTTGTTGACTTTGAACAAATTCTAAGTTTAATAACATCTTTATTTTTAGTTGGGAATAGAAAAAGGAAACGAAGAAGGAGTTACGGCATTGAAAAGAGCTGTAGCTTAGCTCATGGAATAATTGATTTAAAAATGTATATACCCTCCATATACCCTGAAAGCAATACCCTTAAAATTAAATGCTTTCAGTGACTGAATGTATTTTACATTTGTGAACACTGAATGATGCATACTGAGCACTAATTTGGGAAGTCAGTTGATTTTGTAAGTCTAAGTAACCAAACAAGAAATTAGAAAAAAATCCTCTCAAATTAGTTGTTGGATGTATGCATCAAGGTAAATTCGTGTCTTTCATGTTAAGTTAGCACTATGATTGCACAGTTCCATTCATGCATCATTTTTCTCTGCATTGTTCTATTTCTAGATGACACAAACAGTAGAAGACAACATGTACAGTTTAAAACCCACTTCCTCCCTTTACTTTATTTCTTATGCATTTTGCCCTGTGAATTAGGTTAGCTCACATCCAGTTTGGATTTAGTTTGTTGAAGTAGATACATTCTGAACCCCAAAATATCTGTCATCAATTAGCAAATATAGTTTGAGCTCGACTTTCAGGAAATGTTTCCTGTGAGAAGGCTGTCACCGCTTTTGTTATATGGCTTGAAAAAGTGTTTATACCCCTCTATGGCTTTATAAAGCACCAAGCTCATTTAAATAATTGTACAGTCATTTAGTTAACCTGTTCTTTTTAAAACTTGCCTAACTATGGTGAATGTAGTTTTGATGGCAAAAGACCTCTTTTATGTAACAGCATTTTTCTTCTCCCTCCTCCACCCCCACCTCACAAAATAAATGCAACACAGTTATTGTACTGCTGAGAAATTAGCTCATTTGCAAATGCCACCTTGGAACACAAGAAGAAAGGCATTTATTGAAGCACTAATAAAAGCACCATGTTAGAATAATTTTATGCTGACGGGCCTACAATCGCTCAATATTTTAAAAGCTGTCATCACACCAGCATGAGCTGCATGCAAAAGTACAAATTTATGCTGTGACATCATGGCACTAAAAGTGTAATTGGAATAAAATTACAATGCTTCACTCTAACATTCAGCAGCAAGACAGAGCACTTCAGATGCCCACCCCAGGCTGATCCTTTGTTACGCATCACTGTGCCATGTATTCTGTTAACACATGAAGTATTATGACACAGATTTCTGAAGAGTTCAATGTGTCCTTCAGGTATTTCCAGAGTGAGCTTTCAGTGTGTACTCAATGACCTGTGTTGTTAATACACAGTACACTGCACACCAGCAGAAAGCTGGAAGAATATTAAATCAGCAAAAGCCACCATTTTAACTCTTTAGGTATGGATAATTAAGCAAGCAGTCACTACACAATGTCTGAAGACCTAATACTATAATTTTTTAGTGAGTTAATAAATTCCAGTCATGGTCTGTGGTTAAATCCTAAGCTTCAACAAATGAGCACATCTGCATAAGAACTGTAACTTTAAAATTCAACCTTTTGACTTCTACCACATCTTCAGTCCTTGTAACTAGGAAAAAAAAAGGAAAAAAAGAGCTGACAATAGATGTAGGTGAGATATAGGAGAGTGCAATGAATTACACGTCATGTTTAGACACAATATTCTTCTTGCAATCTAGCATTTCCTACCTAAACTACAAGCTCTTTCAGCATAATCAGACATGCTTTTCACCACAGCGCAAGCAGAGGTGCTGATTCGGATTTTTCTCGGATTGCTTTACACCACAGACTTCTGCCAGAGTCAATGAGACAAGAACTGCATCTGTGTGATTAAACCTACTTAACCAGATCCTGAGTTTATTAAAATGAGTTTATGGAAAGAAGTAACTCTCTCAAAGGCCATTCACTTGTGCTGTTGTAAAACTAATGCAAGGGAAATTAAGGCAGGGCTAGTCTGAGGGAGCTAGTGACCTTCAGAAATATGAAAACTGTGGGATGCAATTTTTCAATAGCAATTTAGATGGGATTACTCTGGCTGCAGTCATGGTTATTGGTGAAAGAAGTTTCCCATAGCACTTTATATACCTTGTTTAATATACCTAATTTTGTTTTTAATAGGTCTGAAATGAGATTGTCTCTCTTGTTAATTCTCTCATTAATGAAAAACAGATTTATTGCTGAACTTAAAATTGCAATGAGAGAATCTTGGTAAGGGGCTGGTAGTACTGGGGGACTCCTAAACTGAAGGTGTGCTGGTAAGGCTGCTTACTACAGGGTGATACTCAGGCAAGGCTTGGCCAGACTGTTGGCTCAGCCAGGTATCTGAATTTCACCTGCCCCAAATCTGCCCCGGCTCCCAGCTCTGGTGACTGATCTCAAAGGTACCTCAGCTGCCATGGTTCTTGGAAAGGAACCATAGTGCTGGGAACTTCTCGGCCTCTGGAGGGAGCAAGGGAAGAGGGTTTTCCCACTTTTCCAGCACATCTCACACTGCCATTATAAACCCTTCCTCTTTTTTTATACTTAGACCACCACAGCCTTAACAAGTCCTTTTACTATTATTAAACGCTACATATTTTTTTATTTAAATCCCACCAGACATGTCTGTGAATTTGTGGCATGTAGTGTGCCCACTCACCAAGAAAATTGACAGATGATTATTTTTCTAATCAGATTAGTTATAGCAAATTCAAGATCCATGAAAATTCAGCTATTTATTTATTTGTGATTCAAATTGAACCAAATATAAACAAAAACACAATGAAAAATTTAATCACCCAATAGGAATGTTTTATTTAATCTGAAATAAAGCATGGCAATTTTAACACTTCGTAATAAATCTAAGCTGACTTTGAAAAATGGCTTCATATTTAAGAAATAGAAATGTTTTGCTTATGAAATATAATAGTGGTTATCTAACTTAGAGTATCATCTTCGCTATTTTTCTTTTTGTTTTTTTTCTCTGAAGCTATATAAACTCAAACCAAAATTCAATATAAATTCGTTTTATCTAAAAGGTCAATTCAAATTACAGCTAATTTCTCCTACTGAATAAAAAATAACTGGATATATGCAAAAGGGCATATCCAAGAAAACTGTTTGGTATGGTGTGACCAGGAAGGAAATGTGCAGATCCCCCAGAATAAATTTTTTTGCCTCACCATCACCTCCTGCACTGCTGGCCATGGGCAGACATTGCACTTTCCCACTGCCTTGGAAGGTAAAGCTCTTTTGGACTAACTCCTGATCTCTAGGGTACCTGATCTCCTGATCTAGATCTCTAGATCAAGCCTCTCTGTTTGTTCTATAACATCTGGCAGCTGCTGTGTATCTTATGAAGGGAGAGACAGTAATTGTAGGAGTCACATTCTCCCTGATCCTCCTCAGAAGTGTTTTCCCATAATTTATCCCAGATGTGCAGAACATCCCCAGGTGCATCTGCTGCACAGCTGCAGCTGCTCCCAGCCCTTTGCACAGAGCTATAAGTGAACCTCCAAATGGCACTGGAAAAGAAAGGGAGAGATGAAGGGAGGTCTCATTCATAGCAATGGTTTCTACAGTTGATTTTCCTGGAAATGATTTAAAGTAGGGAACCCATCTGGAAACAAAAGGACTAGAGATGCTTTTTTCCCCTTTTTTAATGGGCTCAGCATACATGTGATTCTCAATATCATCTTCCTGGTTTTGGATGACTTGCTGCTCTCAAAAGAGTATATGATAAAGTCTCTTCTTTAGACGATATCCAGTGGCTGCAGAAATGGTAAACTCCCCAAACTTGAGAATAAGGCAAACATAATGTGGTAGGCAAATACAATGAAATCTGGCCAGGGTCAAAACTACAATAGGTAATCTTTACAATAACTCCTATTTTACATATTTTTGCTTTATTTTGTCTATCTCATTTCAATCCAAACACACACACTCATAATTTTCAAAGTGCATATGCCTGGATATTTATTGTAGAAATAAACAAGCTGAATGAAATCAAGGATATTTTCAAGACAAAGAAAAATATAAACACTGCAAAAGAGAGAAAATTTTTAATTCCTTTAGGCTGAATCTTGATCTATCTTGCTACCCTTTGTCACCCAGGAATTCTGTGGAGATAAGTAGGAGCTAGTACTCTTGTTCAGAAGTTTTGAGAGCCCTGTAGTGGGACTTCAAACTTTGGTGAAAGGCCTTCCTTCTAGATGGAGTTGTCTCAAGGGACTGTTTTGTAGCTGTTTCTTCTGTACAATTCCTGAAGACACAGTTCTGTCTCTTCCTGCAGCACCAGTTCTTACATATAGGGGATCTCATAATAACAGCTTTGCAGCAAGTAGGTCTTGTGGACATCCAAAAATAAGAACAGTCATTGTGAAACTGTAAAATGCTTTATTCTTCTAAGCTGACTGAACTTCACTTTGGCTCTGTATCTTTATTGTTCATGAAGGAAGTTGCATTGACACCAAAAAAAAAATTCCATTGGAACAAAATGTTTGCCTTTATCTTGATTCTTTTGCCAGAAGGTTGTGAATCAGAAGGTGGTAGCACTTCCGTCTTTTACAGGAGTGAAACATCTAGTATATGTACCCTGAGGCCACACTTTACAGGAGGGTTGTCTGAAGCAGCAAGGTTCTTGGAAAAGGCCCCATAACTCTACAAATTGGATGTCAGTCAGCACAAAAGGCCTGTGATTTCTGTGAATAATAGCTGCTATAAGACCAGGGACATCTACAGTCCTGAAATTTAGATTTATAATTTCCATTAACTTGAAAATTGACATGAAAATATTAATTGATTTAGTTAAAAATGCAGTTGATTCAGTATACTCTTTTGCAAGTGACTTTGTGCATGTTTTTTTACCAAAAAGAACACAAATCTGCCTTTATCTGCTCCATGTTACAATCTCTGCATTATAAAAGATTACTTTTATTTGAAATCTGTCTAGAATTGTGCCTATAAGTGCTTTCTTCCCATTTTTACCACTGTGAGACCTCAGATTTGAAGACCTCATCACAGTTTGACCAGAGGAAAAGCACTACTGGACCTGTTGCTCACCAGCACAGAACAATAAGGGATAACCAGCGGTGGCAGGTGGTAGTCTGGACTGCAATGATCATGCACTGATGAATTTACAACGTTGAGGGAAAGAGGCCTGTTGACGAGTAGAGTCAGGGTGCTAAATTTGAGGAGAGATAACTTTCAGTTTTTTGTAAGAAATAAGTGGGTAGGAGTTATGGGAAACTGCCTTTGGGAACACAGGAAAGGAATGGATCTGTCAGCTTTTTAAGGACATTCTTTAAGCATAAGAGCTCTTGATTCCCACATCAGAGAAACTGAGCAAAGAGACTGACTTGGGTCAGTAAGGACCTCCTAGACAAACTAAAGTGTAAGAAGAAAATGCGCAGGCAGTATAGTGGAACCATGTGCGGTGCGCAGGGCAGTGCCATGTATCATGGGAAGAATATAGGGGTGATGCCTGCATATGAAGGGATGGGATTAGGAAATCCAAGGCGTAATTTGAGCTGAGTGTGGTAGAGGTGATACAACAATGATAATTTAAATTATAATGATAATAATTACAACCACCACCGATAATAATTAATATTTAATAATACTGATGATGATGATGGGGTTTTGTGGATGTTCGCTACTGGCCACCTGACCAGGAGGAGGAAGTGTATGAGTCCTTCTACAGGCATCTTGAAGCAGCTTCAAAGTCATAGGCACTGGTTCTTGTAGGGAACTTTAACTTCCCTGACTTCAGCTGGAGAACCAGCACAGTGAAGCACAAACAGCCCAGGAGGCTCCTGGAAAGCAGTGATGACAGCTTCCTGTCACAGAAGGAGAGTGGAGGTCCTCCTACTGGAGGATCCCCCAAGGAATGCTGTGCTGCTTGATCTCATACTAACAGGGTTGTTGGAGATGTGAAGGCTGGGGGCACCCTAGGCTGTAGTGACCATGAGATTGTGGAGTTCAGCACCGGGCAAGGAGGAAGCAAGGCAGTAGTAAGACTAGAACCATGGACTTCAGGAGAGCTAATATTAGCCTCTTCAGCGATCTTCTTGGAAGAATCCCATGGGAACAGGCCCTGCAAGAAAGAAGGACTGATATTCCATGACAACCTCCTCCAGGCTTAAGAATGATGCATCCTGATGAACAAGAAATCAGGCCAAGGAGGCAAGAGACATCTGTGGATGAAAAACTCCTGTCATTACTCAAGTGTAAGCAGAAAACACACAGGAGATGGAAGTGGGGTCAGGCCACTTGGAATGAATACAGAGGTCATCAGAGTAAGTAGGAAAGAGACAAGAAGAAATGGACAGAAATAGAAATTTGCTGTCAATGACAGCAAAAAGGGCTTTTTCAAATAGATCAGTAACAAAAAGGAAATAAAGAATAATGTCGGCCTGTTACTAAATGGAGGGGGAAACCCTGGTGACAGAGGATCCAAAGAAGGCAGAGTTATTAAATGTCTTTTTTCTGTTGGTCTTCACTGCAAGACCAGTTCTCAGGAATCTCTGACGCAGGAGAACAGGGTAAAAAAATTTTGGAAGGAAGACTTTTCCTTGGTCACGGGGGATTGGGTTAGAGAACAGTAGGAATACTTGACATCCACAAGTCCATCGGCCCTGATGGGATGCATCCACAAGTGCTGAGAGAACTGGTGGACATCACAGTCGGGCCACTCATGATCATCTCTGAAAAATCGTGGAGATAAGAAGAGGTGCCTGAGGACTGGAAAAAAGTAAAATGTCACCCCAGTATTCAAAAAGGACAGGAAAGGATCTAGGGAACTACTGCCCAGTCAGCTTCACTTCAGTCCCTAGAAAAGTGATGGAGCACCTCATTCTGGAGGCCAGCTCTGACAGGAAGGTGATCAGGAGTAGTCAACATGGATTCACTAAAGGGAAATCGTGTTTGACCAACCTGATTCTCTTCTATGATGAAACAACTACTGTGATGGATGAGCAGAGAGCAGTGGATATTGTCCACCTCAACTGCAGCAAGGCTTTTGACACTGTCTCTCACAACATTCTCATAGGCTCCCATCATAGATGGGAGGAGTGGCTGATAGCCCAGAGGGCTTTGCAGCGCTTCAGAAAGACCTCAATAGGTTGGAGAGATGGGCAGAGAGGAACATTCTGAAAGTCAGCAAAGGTAAGTGCAGAGTCCTGCTCCTGGGAAGGAATAACCCCAGGCACCAGCACAGCCTTGGGCCTGATCTGATGGAAAGCAGCTCTGTGGAGAAGGATATGGGGGTCCTGGTGGACAACAAGCTGTCCATGAGCCAGCAGTGTGTCCCTGTAGCCAAGAAGAGCAATGATATCCCAAGGTGCATTAGGAAGAGTATTGCCAGTAGGTCACTGCAGGTGATTGTGCCCCTCTGTTCAGCACTGGTGAGTCCAAATCTGGAATGCTGTGTCCAGTTCTGGGTTCCTCAGGACAAGAGAGACATGGAGCTCCTGGGATGAGTCCAGTGGAGGGCAGCAAAGATGGTGAAGAGACTGAATCATCTCTCTTCCAAGGAAAGGCTGAGAGAGTTGGGCCTGTTCATCTCCGAGAAGAGATGACTGAGACAGCATCAATGTACACAAGCATCTGATGGGAGGATGTGAAGAGCATGGAGCCAGGCTTTTTTCAGTGGTGCCAAGCCATAGGACAAGAGGCAATGGGCAGAAATTAATGCACAGGAAGTTCCTTCTGCATATGAGGAAGTAATTCTTTACTATGCAGGTGAACAAGCACTGGAACAGATTGCTCAGAGAAGTTTTGGAGTTTCCTTCACTGCAGATGCTCAAGAACTGCTTAGACACAGTCCTGTGCAATGCACTCTAGGATGACCCGGTTTGAGCAGCGATATTGGACCAGAGGAACCACTGTGGTCCCTGGTAACCTTACCTTACAGAATTCTGTGATTCTGCTTTACAGGTAGGCCAGAAAAAGAGATTGAAGAAAATGTACCTCCCCCTACTAAATAAGACAGGAGAGCTGATGACAAGAGTAATGGAGAAAGCTGAAGTTCAAACAATATTTTTGGCCTCGATTTTTAGTGATAAGTTCTCTGTCAGACTACCTATGTACCCATGGTGACTGCTGGAGAAATGGAATGTGCAGTTTGGTGCATTTGCTATCAGAGCAACATCAGAGAATTTCGTCTCAGAATACAGCTTAATTGAAAACTGATACTAATGTCCAACTGATTTATCAGCCATTTTAGCACTGCATATATATTTTCCTCTGTACTTGTATTAATTAAAAATAGTGTGTTTGTTCTCTTTGATGATGCTGGTATTCCTATTTTTTTTCTGTGTGTCGTCTTTCTGTGTTTTTCACCAGAGAGCTGCTTATTCTTGAAACTTGTCTTTCCTGAACATTTCTTTGTTTTAATTCTGCATATTCCAGATAGCTCAAAGATATCTTAATATTCCTGGAAATGTTGTTTGCTCAATGTGTACCACATTTGCCAGTGTGTCATGGTTTAACTTCAGCTGACAACAATGCCACACTCAGCTGCTCACTCACTGATCCCCCTGACAGTGGGATGGGGGGAGAGAACTGAGAGAATAACAGTGAGAAAACTTGTGGGTTGAGATAAAGACTGTTTGAGAGATAAAGCAAAATCCACACATGCAAGCAAAGCAAAACAAGGGATTAATTGAACAATTCCCATAGGTAGGCAGAAGTTCAGCCATCCCCAGGAAACCAAGTCTCCATCACACATAATGATGACTTGGGAAGACAAACTCCATCACTCCACATGTCACCTCTTCCTTCTTCTTCCTTCTGCCTACAGCTTTATACGTTGAACACGATGCTGTACAGTCTGGTATATCCCTTTGTTCAGCTGGGGTTATCTGTCCTGGCCGTGTCCCCTCCCAGCTCCTTGTGTGCCCCCAGCCTGGGACCACCACTTTGGTGGGGTGGTTTGAGGAGCAGAAAAGGCCTTAATGCTGTGTAAGTGCCACTCAGCAGTAACAAAAACACATCTGTAATACCAACACTATTTCCAGTGTTGATACAAAACTCAGCTCCATACTAGCTACTGTGAAGAAAATTAATTCTACTCCAGGCAAAATGAGTTCACCACGTGTACACAAATCTGTGTTTCTCATTTCTAGTTATGTAATAAAATGGAAAAATTCTTACTCTTTTAATTAGTAAAATCCGTTTCTGAATAACCCCTTGTAGGAATAAATACAGCTAAATTACTGACAATGAGGACTTTGTCATGTTTGGAAGTGGGTGCAGAGGAATCCATTTACCTCTATATGAGAGGTAAGCCCAAAACGTCAGAGTTTTGGAAGGGGAAGAGACCAAGAAAATTGCACCAAGTGCAAACTGGGCATACAGAGTAGCTGACTGTGAGAGATCATGTTTATACAAGAACCACTTAAGTGCTTCTCTGACTACCAGGTACTGACCTTGCATCAACACTCCCCCAGGAGCTGTTCCGAAGCCTTCCCTCACCTACCAAAAACTACAGTCGTCCCTACTGTCCCTTACAGTTATTGTGTTTTGTCTGATTATACCAGAGAATTTCTGGGCTGACCCCGACCTTTATAAGTATTCCTTTACAGTCACACACATATGGTTGATGCTAGAGATGTTTCCTCACACATCTACTCTATTATTTAAAATGCTACTTCCCTGCATTTTCTATTAAAAAGTATTTATTTAGTAATGTTTCTATTAAATAATTATTTTCTTTTAGATTGAAATTGTACTAAAGCCTTATGTTTATACAATAAGAATTCATACTTACACAAATATCCCCCTGGATGACATAAGGCCACTCTGCAATATTTAAGCGCAAATGGGAAGGAGTGGACAGGGTTTTTTAGGAGTGATACGTTCATGCTCTGCGAGCTTTTACGAATTGCATTACTGATCACTGTGTCTCCCAGGATAGCAATGGAAACAAAAAAAAAAAAAAATAAAAAGAAATTTACTTGATTTTAGATTTAAGAGTACTTGCCTTTTTTTTTTTCCCCTTCCCTTCCTTTCTGATGATTTAAAAAATAACTTAGTATTATACTTTAAATGTAGAGGGTTGCCTCCTCTACAATTAACACAAATATATGAAAATCTCATTGTGAGGTCTGAAAAACAGCTACTTCTTTTATCCATAGTTAGATTTCCTGTTACTCTAATTTTAGCCATTAATCCAAAATAATATACTGTATAAAAGCTGTATGCATGTTCATAAATATTTATTATGTTTTCTAAAACTCCCTCAGCAGATATGAGTTTGTGAAGTTAAAGAACTGAGGAAGACGACAAGTCCTGCCAAAGGTAAAGCACAATAAATATTACAGATCATGGTTGTGGCTGAATCTCCTATCCAACTGCAAGACAAACAACCCAAACAGTTACATAGGCTTCCAAGAATTTAAGATTTTGTGTTAGATGAAGGCTTGAGTCTGACAACCTTTTTGTTTCCATTTAAACAGAAGCACTGGATTGGATGAGAAAGAGTTCTTTTTAGTTCTAAAATTACATCAAGCATTAACTTCTCTGTGTAGGATCTCCTCTCTGTAAAGGATAAGTAAGGATGGAAATCTGTGCTGGTAAACCTCAAGAACTGAAATTCTAAGTCTCTGGCACCTAAGTCAAGAAATGCTTAAAATGCTTAAAATGCTTTTATAGAAATATATTAAAAAAAAAATGTAATTTGCCTCCTGAACATAATCTTGTAGGAAAAAAAAAGACAACAACCATAGTGTAATTTTTACTTCAATTAACTTCATGGATCCAATTCAACAGCTGTATTACAATGACTGGGAAATCTACTGACCTAGTCGGAGGGCTCTGTGCAACATATGCCACAAGACAAATCTTCTGGCTTCCAGGTGTGATGGGTACTAGAATGCTGGCCAGCCTGGGATGCAGTCTTTTTTTTTGAGGGACTGACCTGTGAGAACAAGGGGAAGCAATTTTTAGGAAGCAGAATATTTTTTCTTATAAACCGTTAGAGCCGTGGCTGGGCTTGGGGTCATCAGTTACTGTCTGCAAATATTTTTCCTTAGGTTATGTGCACTCTATATCTTGACGTATTAACCATGAAGAAAGCTCCCAGCTTTCTGCTACAGGAATTCCTACTTAATACTGATTTGTGTCATAGTCTGAGACATATTCTAAAGGCTAGTGTGTCTTCACTTTATTTCACTCACTTTTTAGTTTTGTAAGTATAATTTTATTCTCTTCAAATTGTTTCTATTTTAGATTTTTTTTTCTTTTCTGAATGCTGATATGCTCCATTGCCCTTAAGACAGTCACTATTTAATTCATTATCATTTCCCTTTTCATTTTATATACATAGATAAAAGAAAGTTATTCGGGCATATAGTCCAATTAATGCATTTTTTGTAACTCTTGAGGAAAAAGATGTTTGATTCCTTGCCCTTGTTGCACCCTTAAAGAGACCATGTTCATGTTCATTGTGCTTTGCATGTACTTTTTTTAGTTAAGAGCACAAAACTACTTCCTTTTTCAGTCTAATAAAGAATTTGCTGTCTATTTAAATGAATCTAGGAGTTCTTTTCCTCTCACTTTGTTTATTTAGTCTTGTTTCAAGCAAAATTATAGTGATAATGGGTGCATGTCCATTGGTTCTGTAGGGTAGGTTTAAATACCACATGAATACCCTATGGGCTATAAAAATTTCAGACATAAAGGGGTTCTGGCCTGATGAAGCTGTAGACATAATATGCTGTTTCTGGTGCAACAGTGTTATGGCTCACAGTTAATCGAAATCCACATATATACTTAGTAATACAGACTGAAATCAGTCAAATGATGCAATGTCTGCTATTATTCTACTCTGGATGATAGTTTGCAGATTTTTCCTTCTTTACAGTTTGCAGATTTTTCCTTTTTTGCAAGACACTTCATATAGACATAAGAAGTCAGACCAAATTTCTTAATGCCTCTCAGAAGAAAGGCCAATTTTATATTACAGTAACAGATTAAGATCAAGTGTTTACATTTCAATCAATTCATACTGATTCAGAAAACTCAGCTATTTAATTGCATATTCAGTCTTCCTGGCCATTTATAGAAGGTACTTGTTATGCTAACTGTATAGCAGCCTAAAGGGCTACATTTTCAAAGCAGCGTGCACAAATCCCATTAGGCGTAACTGGGACTGGTTGGTAATATGTAACCCTACATGTGCCTGCTTTTGAGAGAGATTTCACCTGAGATGCGGAGGTCTGAAATGTTACATCTCTATCTAAACAGCAATAGCTTCTAGAACACCCAGTGAAAGATTTAAGGCTGTGGTCCTTACATGCACTGGAGCAGACTAAGCACATTGACTGTGTACTTCCTGCTGCATAACACAGTGACAAAAATGCCACTTGTGATTTTAGCAGAAGCCAGTTAAACTTGAATGGGACCTTTGAGGACCATTTTGTTCTGTCTTTCTCTGGAGCAAATGCCAAGATGGTTGTGGTCTAGAAACTTGCTGTTCCATTGTAATAGGATATGCATTTAAATTAGAGCTCTGTGAGCTGAAGGATACTTATGTTAGCAACATTTTCAGTAATCCAATGGAAAACTTGCAAACTCTGCCTGAATGGCTGGGCCAGAAAGGGCTTAGTGGCTGGATGAAGGCTGAAAAAGAACAACATGTATTTAATGCAGATATTTTGTTTCTGATACACCACTAGCAGTAAAACATAACAAATAAATCCTATTAGTTTTCCTTCCATTATAATGTATTATTTCCACATGTTTTCAGAAAGATGTTGTTTCCAAAGTTTGGATTTAAAGCTTAACGTTTCTTGGACAACACCTGCCTCAGTGCTGTTTTTTGTGTTGCTGTTTGTTTTTTGTTTGTTTTTGTTAGTTGTTGTAGATTTGTTTCCTGTTGCTATTTGTTAATATTTTATCATATATGAAAAGGTAGATTTTAAGTTACAGTTTAGCTCCAGAAATACTGCTTGGTTTATCTTTGGATTCAGAATCTAACTGAATTTTTCAACAGACTAGATTTTTATAAGATAGTGAAATAATTTGGTTTTTCTGTTTGGTTTTGTTCTGGTTTTGGGAAGAAGAGAAATGGAAGGAAATAGGAGTGAGCTCAAAATTCACCACTTGCTGAACAGGTGAGCTATGTACATATATGAACATGCTTCTCTTATCCTTCTAATACTCCCAAACCAGACTTTCAGTGCGGAAGTCCCACTTGGTCCCAGTTGGACACCTCTTTCGAAGTGTTATAATTTCATTGTTTGGATTTTGACAATGCCCATAAAGATATATGCTGACAATTTGAAAAGGGTCTAAGGACACCCTTGGTGGAAAGTAATATCTAATGTACTGTGAGTCATGACAATGCCAAATACTTCACAAGAATGCTGTAAAGCGAAGGAAAACAAAACAAAGAAAAAGACAAACAGGGAGACATGAGAGACTTGCAACAAACTTTGTCATTAAAAGCAATGAAAAATGTTTTTTCTAATTGTTAAAATATCATAACTGAAATTAAGTATGGCTGCATATAAGTTTGCTTAAGATTGTATGCTATGAATAATTTTTTGGATTTCAAGATACAGCAATATTATGATCAAATCTTTCACATCCTTCCAAGTTTATTTTTAAGATACATATTAGGAAGAGGAAGCGAAAATTAGGAAAAACAGTTTATTCCTTTTTTTTTTTCCTCTTGCATTTGTTTGTATATGTAATCTCCTTGTGGGATAATCTCGTGGTAAGTTAATTTAGACCAATTCATTATTTATTACAACCAGGAAGTGAGATAGTTAATTATTATATTGGCTATGCGATGTTCTCAGATCTGTATGTTTTTTGCAGAAGGTAAAGAAGCTAAAGATGGATGCAGAATCGGTTTTTCATTTTTATTACCAGAACATTTTGCTTCTGTGCAAAGAGTAAGTTGAAAAGAAAGTGCTTCATAAAACAATATCCTGCATTCTCTCATTTCTGCTTTTAAAATCTCATAAGTCCTTTTCTGACTGCTGAAGTGTGTAGTATTGGGAAACTTTGATTGCTTCTTGGTCCCTACTAACTCGGAACTTAGTTGCACAAGTAACTAATTGGAAAAATGTGCCTGTTTAAACATATACAGATGCTGTTATTTGAACTTTGCACTTGGGTGATTTTATATGACTTAGGGCTTTCATTTTTGCCCATCTCTTTCAAATCATCAAACAAAAAAACCAAAGCAACAAAAAAAGACGAGTTAAGCTTGCAAATTGAAGACATTTAAACTATAATTTGGAGTACTGTGACATGACCTTGCTTGTACATGCTTCTAGTACCCTGCAATAATCCACTTAGTAAATGACTTACCTTGGCTCAAAATATCCATTTAAGGTAAAATACAACAAAGAAAATTGGTGAAGAATGGTAAAGCATGCACAGTGAAGTTCCTTGTTTCAGTTTTGTTTTAAAACTCAAGAAGAATTAAACTAGAAGTACCAGGAAAGTTAATTTCATGGTCTTCAAGATCTTGATTACCCTTGCCACCTCTTTTTCTGAGGAGTGGTAGGAATCTCTTCTGTGGTGGGAGTTATGTCAAAGAAAAAATGTTCTGAGTAGTGGATTTGAAGCAGTAGCACATACCATTGCAAGAACAGAAAACTGAACGAGCTCCATCATCTTCAGACCCAAATGTCTTCAGGTTTGCTCTCCATCCTATAAAACGTACAGTGTGTTTCTATATAGCTCAGTATCTGTTAAGACAAAGTACAAAGATCTGGCTTTTTTAAACTCTTAGGCAAGGAATGGTGAGAGAATTATTAATAAAAATGCATAATTAAGGGAAAAATATAATTTTGTGTTTTAAAAATTCTAAGATTTAAAGGTTTGTTGCTTTTAGTTTTAATGATTTGTTTACTTATCAGTGTTTCATCATAAGTCTCTATACATGCACATGTTCGTTTGCCACAACTACTTTTTAATGTAGTAAGTGTTAGAGCATTAATGCTCACTGCATCTTATTGATTTTAGGTTATTAAAAAATCCATGATGATTTGTTTTCCTTCCTATTGAGTTATGTAGTGGGTCAATCTGAAGGTAGAATTTTTTAAAGCTGAAATATATCCAAGCATACACACTTCAGCACAGAGAGTCCCTCTGCACTGCAGACCTTTCCACTACCTTTGCTATTTAGTAAAGCTTTGTCATATTTACTGAAAATATGCTGATGGAGTTGTGATATACTGTTTGTATTGAGGGAAAGAGAAGCTGATAACTTATGTGGAAGGCGTCCCAGTACAAATGATTTGCTGGAATCACAGAAATATCACCATCATAGAGGGGATAAATCTATGGATACGACAGCATAGAGTGGGTAACAGAAATTTCAGGTAATGTTTATCTGTTAGACATCTCTTGACTAACTAAACAGAAGATTTAGGTCAGTAGCACGTACCAGTAGCTGAAAGGACTACTTTATAGCCTTAAATCTTAAGGAAGAAGCATATTCTAGAGCATTTTTCTTTTAATTGAAGATTTTGAGGAAAAAATCGTTATTTAAAAATACAATTTAAAGTAAGTGATGACATCAATGTATTTATAAACATACACAGATATTTTCTCCTTAGATAATTATTATAGTTCTTCTGGAATGAGGAGCTGATTTTCTGCTGGTTTAATAAGACTTAGAATAATTAATTAAAAATCTTTGCTGAGTTGAGTGTTTCCTTCTGAAGGTTGTCTGTATGATCACTTTTTAGAAGCCTTTGATTAGTACGAAGTGGGATTCCTGGAGAACCAGAGGAAATTATTTGAAAGTGACTTCACATTGTAAATGATCTTTCTTTTTGTAGGCATGAAATTCAGCCATAATATTTTTGACTTAAAAAAAAATCCCTTCAGCAGAAATTTTTTCTTGAGAAAAAGTTTGAGAAAAAGCTACAGAATGAGTCTTCTTCGTGTTGCTTGTTTGTTTGTTTGTTTTATTCTATGTAAATCTCAGAAGTTTTCACTTGCAAAGCACTGTTACTGTGCTGTGGAAACTTCATAATATTAGTTTGTCACAGCATAAATTATGTTCCCTCCTTACTAACTCACAGCAGCCCAGTTTGTGCTCTATGGAACAGCATCTAAATGTTAAATGTTAAATGTTACCGACAAGTCTGTAGTTACTAACAACTTAGTGTTGTATGCACTACTTAATAAACAGCCAGATATTTTCTTAACAAATGTTTCTGGGCTTTTTCATACTGGACTCTCTGCCCAAAAATCTATACTGCAAATATTTTGCAGAGTTCATAATAATATCTGTGCCTCACCATAGTGGAAAAGGTGTGTGAGAAGGGCATGCCTTTGTGCTAGAAAGGCCATTCCATTTAAGAAGGGTGAGATGTTTCCCCTGTGGCTGTGGAGAAATGCTCTTGCTTCTAGAAAAATTCTGTTTAGCGGGCAACCTTATCAAAACATGTTTTTCTACCAGAAAACAAAAATTATTTTTTCCCCTTTATTTAAATGGAGGAAATATATACATTTATTTTTGTAAGTAGCTGATTCCTGAAATTCTTTTTTCTTTGAATTTTATTTAAATTTTTGTTGCATTTACTCAGCTTGTACAGTAGGCAGCAGTGCCTAGCAAGTGTAATTATTGTGTATTTCTGGTTTACTTCAAATTTTGATTCAATCAGAATCTCTAAATCTGACAACCTATAATCAAACAAAGGGAGTACTCTGGTAGGTGGGGATTAACAGAAAGGAATTAAACTGTCATTTTGCAACAGCTTAGACCAATATGAAAGCCCACTTATGAGTCTCTCCATAAATATCCCTTTTGTTTTGTCTAATTGCTGGTTTGAATGTATCAGACTCATCAATGGGATTAGGGTTAATAGATGTTTGGTCACGGATAACATGCAGAGGAGGAATCTGATACACACACACAAAAAATTGCACTTAATGAGCTTAGCAAATGTTTGCCATATTTTTAATGAACCCTGGGGCTGTCATTTAGAAATGCTTAGCAACTGCTTTTCCATCCTTGAAAATAGAGCAACTGAAGGACATTAACACTATGTACACCATAAATAACGTGAACTATTTAAAGATACCAACTGGGATATGGGAACAGTGACATTTTCTGTGCAGGAGTCAGTGATACTTAACACTTTGTGTGTGTGTTACATCTCTCACATCCCAGACAGGCATCTCTACTTTCCTACAGGGAATGGGTGTGAGTGTTTGAGGGAGATCAAATAACTCTGTGGGTTCATTTTTTGTGTGTTTTGTTTGTTTGTTCGTTTTTATTTTTTAAAGTTTTTATTTTTTAAAGTTAAACCTGTTTATGACACTTAGGCTTCAAAAGCATTCTTCCCTGACTTTTTTTGTTTCACTCTCCTCATCTTTTTGTCAAATACCTGTAGAGACGATTTAAAAAAAACCAAAAAAAACCAAAACCAACAACAAAAAACCAGATCTTTTTTGGTATCATCTGCTTCTGAGCATTTAATTTCTGCCTTTGCCATTAAGTAGAATGCTTGCTTAAACAAGTGATGTGGCAAAAAATGGGCATAGTCTGGAGGACTGATTGCACAGTAGATTTAATGATCCATTCATTAACCTCTGGGACCTGCACATAAAACCAATGCAGGCTGATTAATGGGGAATTATTGGAGCAAACGATGTCGTGTGGTGTAGTTATTTTGACTGGACGTAACAGAATCAGGTTTTTCCTTAGGGAAGGACTTGATTTGATATAATAGTGCAAAAAGTGCCATCTGTATGAATTATGTTTAGAAGAAATGAGTGCTTTTTAAGGCTTCAGTTGCCATAGATGCAGTGGATCTAAGATCCTTTGTCTGAACACAGAAGTCCTTTGAAACATCGGCTCTTAAGGCCTTTGATCGGGAAAAGAATCTGAAAACTGAACTGGCCTTTAAATGCTTGTTCCTACCGTGATCAGTCAAAGCAGACCCTACTATGTCAAGTGAGTAATGCTTTTTAAAACCTGAATAGCTGAGAAAAAGCAGTATTATTAGCCTGCAGAGTTCACAGGTGTCACCAGACAAAGTTGTGACTACGGAAAACTTGTGTTTCAGTAGTTCAGTTTTAGTTAGTGCAGTAAGTATGGCTTGCATGCTACTTATGTTCTATTAATGTGGATGCCTCAGTTGTTGTGAAACCAGAGTGGGTTTGAAAGGCAGACAAAACAGGAAAGGCCTTCAAACATCTTTCATTTAATCATGCAAATGTGACCATACACAGTGTTGGAATTCAATACTTATGCCTGTAATTTGCTTGAATGATGTTGCCTACACTAGTAAGAGGGACAAAGTTCCTTTCTTCTCATTCTGTTTTTACCTGATACTTTATCCTTCTTGAAACTAGAGGGAGATACAGGATGACTATCCTCACCTTAACTTTGACTTCCCAGAGTATGTATTTAAAAATCTTGAAAATAATCCTTTCTACTTTTCATTTATAGATTTTTTTTTGTTCAGAGAACTAAATAACTCTGAAGTTCTCCATTGGTGTGCAGAGATCTTTTACTCTACTCTGAAATAATTTCAAATCCTCTAATGCCTGAAAATGTTTTCATTTAATAGAATGAAATAAAAGTCTTTGGCCCTATTTCAATTCTCCATGAGGAGGCAATCACCTCACAAAACACCTACCCCCATGCTGTTTCGTATACATTTATGTAAAACAGAGAACTGAGGTGTTCAGGAGTGTGTTGCACAAAAGCAGTGTGAAGTCAGGACTGCTATGAAGCCGTGCAGCCTGCAGCTCACATAATCATTGCTAATATAGTTTACATGTTATTTCTAATGTGCTTAATCTACTACGTTATTTCTAATCTGCTTAATCTGAGACTGAACTTTGACAAGATGACTTTCTATGCCAAATATAGTGTACATTTTCAACTTAGTTTTAGTTTAAGGGGTTTTCCATATCCTTCAAGAAAGAAATGCTTTTCAGTTTGCAAAACTTTGAGGAAGAAAGATGCAGTCTGACAGCAAATCTAACTTCATCATCTATGAATAAGAGATACCAAAAAGATAACAAATACCAGGAAATTAAAAAATGCCTTGTTAATAGTAGAGGCAGGTTCGGTAGTGACTGGACTGACTGCATGGTGCAAAGGAGAAACTAGATGTTGAGCTGCTTGGGGAATGTCTATACACATGAACAGCATAAATCTCTCACCAAAACATCAGGATTGTGAGAAGGTAATGTAGGTGTATCAAAATAAAAGACAGTGAGATCAAACCTGGGGAAGACCAGGAATGTTTCTTTGAAACATTTTGATTCTGTAGCTACTCATCTGGGCAAAATAACACAGAAACTATTTTCTGATTTCACCATTTGCAATGAAGAAGGGTAGTAGTGTAATGTGTTGCTTTTTTGAGTTGAATTCTCTGTAGGGCAACAGAAAGTGATGGTAGTCTCCTGCCTGGTCTGTCACGATGCTGCAGCTTCTACAGAAGTCACGGCAGGAGGGAGGGAGGGCTATCACTGCACAAACAATTTTGTATTGAAGCAAAAGGCACTTATTCCCCTCCCCCCATCCCAGATTTGGGTGGTTTTTTTTCTATAGCCTCATGCAGACCCAAGGAAACTACTGCAGTGCTTCAGCTCCGAGTTAGCTCCCCTTGTGAGCATGGACTACAAGCTGGTTTCTTCGACAAAGAGAAGAAAATGGTAAATACTTGTTATACTGGAAAAATCAATACACTTCAGTTTCAGGCCTCTGCAACTCTTGTGTTGAAGACTTTGGAAAGGGTGTAGTAGCAGGTACTGGTCCTTCACCTGTGTGTCTTAGCCTGTGCACAGGAACACGCTGAGCATAAAACCTGGGGAAAGCTTCCCAGGTTCATCATGGAGACTCTCTTATCTGATGGTTTCCTATAAATCAGTAAGACTGATGCTGTTGTATTGGTCAGCATGTAAAATAACCTGTCATCAGTACAGAACGTGATGTGCAGAATATCAGTGTAACTTGAAATTCATAGCACTTTAACACCTGTTTCCATAGCTACAGTGTAATCCAGACATCTGAGAAGCCAGCCTGCCTTTGCCAGGCCTGTCATTTAGAGAAAGAAATTAAGGAAGCTGATCACAAGGCCTGGATTATACAGCTTCTTCAAAATATAGCAGCCAGACCTGAAATGTAACCAGGAATGAACATTAGTGGGACAGAGTGGATGAAACCCATTTCCTGCAACCTTTGTTGGAAAATTTGAATGTATCATCCTCCATACCTTTTTTTATTTCCCACAAGCAATATTGTTTGTTATACCTGGCAGTATTTGCAGGACCGTATTTCTTGATTTTTGAGAAGTTGTACCATATCCTTAAGTGAAGGTTTGAAAAAATAAACAGATGGAAAAATGGGAGGGAGAAGGCATAGGAAAGAGATACAGTTAAGTGAATGCTAAAGGGCAAAGCTTCAGTGCCAGACAGTTATTTGCATATGCACAATATGTTTCTGTCTAGAGGCATATTTTCTCAAAGTCTGTGTATGTATTTCTATGACTCTATATTTATCTGTATTACTGGCAACATATGTATAGCTATGAATAGAGCTGGGGTGTTTGCAGAATGATTTATGATGCTGCTTAATTTTTTTTTTCTTTAAATACATCCTGGTATTGAGAAATGATCTTATATAGGTAGGGAATGTGGAAAGAAATACAGGCATCATTTCTTAAAATACAAAGCTCTGGAATCCACAGAAGATGCAGTTATATACATCTTTGGGCTTAGAGGTCAAATATATAATGGATATGCATGCGTGTTTTCTAGGCCAGTTCATTTGTAAAATGTTTAACAAGGAGATGAAAGCTGTTCTGATATTTGTAGGATTGAGGAGCAAGGCTGTACTCTGCAAGGATGTCTCCCTGTTGGCCAGATTTGGCTGGCAGAAGGGATCAGAGGTGCTTTTAAAAATCACGTTTTGCACCCAATAATTTGTGACATCCTGAGAGAGGGAGGAGAAAGCTGTATAAAGGTTTCATAGCTGCTAACTGCATTGGGTAACTGCCCTGGTATAGCACTAAAAGGGTCTATGTGGGTAAATATCTGCCATAATCCCATAAGACTGGCTTTATTACTGTCGCATTCGGCTATTGGGAATACCAGGTATATCTATAAGTGGAGAGTGGAAATGCAGTTCTTGACTATTAGGTAATTTTTCCAGGTAATTCCTAAGGCCATTTATATTACTTACATGAGTAATTAATAGAATAAACAAGAAAACTGGTGTGACTTTAAGTAAGCAGAGGTTTGTATCTATTATTTTTAAGGGGAAGTATTTGTTTATCTTTGCTTCTGTAAATAGATCACTGTCCTTGTACTGACCAATGCAATGGCACTGTAAATGCCGTATTTAACTTTTGCTTTTGTAAAACATTCTAATGGGGAACAATATCCTAATGAACTAAGACAAAAAATTCCACTATGAAATACAGCTTAAATACTTGAAGGACACAGGCAGATAAAATCCGGTTTTGGGCATAGTGGTGCTTTGTTGGGATTTTTATTATTATTTTTTCCTAGAGGTAGATATAAAAAGGCAGGATACATTGACTTTGACCTGTCAGGCTAAAGCTATTACAGTCTACCAAATCAGTGATCCATAAGCTGAAGAGTCTCACTACAAGCCTTGACCCAATAAGCTGAAATGTCTTAATAAGAATTTTTACGGACTTTTGAAAGAATAATAAAATGGATTCTTTGCAGTGCCCATGCAATTAACAAGTCAGTAGTCTGAAATATCTCTGGAGACACTGCTCAAAAGTAGTAAGTAAATAATATGTTTTTAGACATCTTGTTATTTCTGTATTTCTAAAGGTGTGGCTTATATATTTCCTGCAAAGATTCCAGGCAAAATAAGTTTTGGTAACTGTTCATAATTCATAACAGGAAAAGCTAACTGTTTATTAAATATATTATGTGGAATATTCTTTTCCTTTGTCCCCTCAAAAATCGTAATCATAGAATCATAGAATCAGCCAGGTTGGAAAGGACCTCTGAGATCATCAAGTCCAACTCGATCCACCACCACCACAGTTACTAGACCATGGCACTCAGTACCACATCCAGTCTCTTCTTAAATATCTCCAGGGGTGAAGAATCCACCACTTTCCTGGGCAGCCCATTCCAATACCTGATTACCCTCTTTGAAAAGAATTTCTTCCTAATACCCAACCTATACCTCCCCTGGCAGAGCTTAAGACCATGCCCTCTTATCCTACTGATGGTTGCCTGGGAGAGGAGACCAACCCCCACCTGTCTACAATCTCCTCTCAGGGAGTTGTAGAGAGTGATGAGGTCACCCCTGAGCCTCCTCTTCTCCAGACTAAAGAACCCCAGCTCCCTCAGCCTCTCCTCACAAGCACTTGTGGTCAAGCACCTTCACCAGCCTGGTTGCTCTTCTCTGGACCTGCTCCAGCACCTCAATATCCTTCCTGAACTGAGGGGCCCAGAAC
>JAYRBT010000093.1:36795268-36805515 GCA_036023395.1 Myiotriccus ornatus | reverse complement strand
CCAGGGAGTGGCCCTGAGCAGTAATCGAACCTGTGTACTTTTGTGATTTTTGTGTCAATAGAAATGCACTGAGCTAAATCCCTGTTGCAATGCTTAAATCTCTTTGTAAGACTAAGCTCAAAATGATTTTGAAAGTAGGATTTAGGATCCAAACTTATCTAAATGCTGGAAAAGTTATGTTGATTTAATACATAAAATAATAATTATAATAATAATAAAATCAGTACAAAGGCATACAAATAATTTGTTCCCAACATCAGACAGCATAGTTTTACCCTAGAATGGCACCTGGTAATTCTGAGAATTGCTTATGGTCAGAGAGTAGCTTTATTTTTTTCCTATGAAAAAGTGGTAAAATTCTAAGCCAGAATGATTTCTCTAAATAGCTACAGGGTGAGAAAGTATTACATCTTAGTGTTTAGAATGTTTAGTTAGCTGGAGGAGAAAAACAAAAATTAAAACAAAAATCCCAAAAGCCCTCTCTGACAGTCATAAAGAGTAAAATTTTATGTAGGACCTCTTGACAATAATAACTAATGACAACAGAGATGACATAATTTCTTTTACCTGTGTGACTACAACATATAAGCAAATGTAACTTAACTGGGTGTTTGTTCACTGTGTTTGAAATTCCATCACAGTTAGAGCAGATAGGGGAAGGATGAAGAGGGAAGGTGAGGAAAATGTTTGTAAAATAAGCTTCCAGAAGAGAGGGGTTAAAAGATGTTGAATAAAATTTTACAGTTATAAAGAAAAATTTTAAAATTTCCTTTCTAGGAAAATATTTCTTTACATTCACTTTTTCAAGTTCCAGGAGTTACAGTTCATGGAGGCTGGTCATATTTTTTCTTTGACAGAGATCTTTTCTCGTTTGTGGAGAAACTGCTCTCTGCTGCTCATACCAGGAACTCTACTTATAACATGAACCTGTTATGAAGTCCTTCTAAGTTTTTGGGTTCATCCAGTTCTCTGAACATGATTCCTTTACCAGCTGCAAGCAATATCCTATATGATAAAATTTTACATTTCTGAACAAATCTTGGCAATCTGATTAAACCACAATCCAGTCAGAAGGCATGGAAAGCTATAGCAAAAGAAGGAAAAGAATAAAAATTCCCTTCATGTAGTTGATCATTAATTTAATTTGTCTCTCCATTAAAGCATGCAATAATCACTAATTATAAACATGCAGTGGTGTAAGGATTTCACCTGTGCTTCTCAAGAGTTCTACCTTTATTGTGTAGCTAGGACCTGAAGCCTTATTCAGATTATGTGACATTACCAACCAGATGATATAAGAACATATAAGAGCTTTTTCTAGTTCTTCTCAGTTACTCAGGTGGAATGCAGTACAAAAATGTTACTGGTTGTGTTTTGTTGGGACATTCATATGCAAAAATATTAATCATCTAAACCTGAGGTACCAGGAAAAGAAAATAATGTCAGCTCGGTTGTATCTTGATAAAATGCTATTATCATGCTAATTTTGCATAATAAACAATATTCCTGATAAATATGAAACAACCTTGTTCCATTTGCTCTCCTGTTACAGTCCACCAAGATCCTGTGAATCATGAAAAGAAGTAGTGGTGATTTATTTATGTATGTTTGCTTTGGAGCAAAATTTTTCAGTGAATTCCATTTCTAGATTAGAGCTACTGGGGTATGCTATATGTTAAGCAAGATAATCTTAAAAAAAAAAAAGAAAAAAGAAATGAGTAAAGAAAAAGACACCAAGTCAGGTTATAAATGTGCATTTTAATGCAGGCTTAGGTATGGGACAAAAATTATTCTGAATGTTTATGGAATTTATACTATGTTCCAATAATAAAATCAAACAGAGAAACAACCAAACAACCTACTTTGACTTTGGTGCTAGTGGCTACATTTTTTCTGTCTTTACTGAGTATATAACTAGTTAGGCCACCACCACACTGAACATCAGTTCTCTCAGATTACATCTGGCAAATTCTGAAGGGTTTTTAGGTTATATCATAAATATTCTATCTGTGATGTCTTCATTCTTGTGTGCTAGTTTTTTTAAAAATTAAGAGATATTCAATGAATATTTTATATCTTAACAAGTAGTTGTTCTACAGTAAAATGAGTGGTTTCAAAAGATGCAATTCTTGTGAACGCATAAGGATTTTCACTGTACTAGATTAGATGCATGTTCACATATTCCAGGAAACCTGCCCCCCTTTTACAGTCTTGACATGGGGGCAGGATGAAGATTGCTGATGAAGATTGTTATGTGTCAAAAGGAGTATGATTACGTGACTCACCTTGTTTTCCATTATATATAATTTAAAAGCATTCTGTCATGGTATTTTTTCATAATTAAAAAAAGCCCTTTCTATTGTTTATAATTATCCCTTTAGTGCTTGACATTGAAATCTGTTTCCTTACTAATTTATTTTCCCCTTTCTCTGGAAGTACTTGTGGTTGAGTTATTGAAGAGTTATATATCAATGTAAGGTGACTTAATTCTTGTACTTTTTACTAAGAATGGGGCAAGAATTTCTTTGTATCTCACCTAGATGATTTTCTTGACCATTCCCTGGCTGCCTCAGATCCATGTTATGTCTGTGGACAACCGAATGTGGCAATGTTGTGCTGCCTTGTGCAGTGCCTCAGTGGTCCATGCTATGCTGAAAAACAAGTATGTGAGGGGAAATATCTTCTGTTAAAAACCCCACACAGAGTCAGGGTATTTCTTCCTCTAGAAAGACTCATGTGAGGACATAATTTACTCCCTAATCAGTTTATTGTATGACTTTCATCTTCTATCACTAAGACTCCTCCACAGTCAGTCACTTCGAAAAATGCTGTCTGCACACACTTATTTGTCTCAATTTTTGAACCTCTCTCAAACTCCAGAAATTCTGACAGAGATGTTTTCTTGTTTGCATTGCATAAAATAGCAGGGTAAGGTTTATAATTCAGATGTGAGGCTGAGATATAAGGTCTTTATCTAATAATTTTCTCACTGAGTTATACCAGAGGTTCAGCTAGCCCATTTTCCCATTCCTCATTTACATGACATCTAGTTGCTACAGATCAAGAACAGGAAACACAGGAATACAGACTGGTTCTTCCATTCTTATAACCTTTGACTTTCTGGAAATCTTCAATCTGTGGACATCTAGAAATTGAGCTGAAAATTGCATCTCGTCTGTCTTTTTTAGTAGACCTCAACAGAGCCTTCTAGTCGGTTGACTTTGGCCAGCTGCAAGGCATCCACATAGCCATTCTGTCACTACTTATCCCTCCTCAACAGGGCGAAGGAAGAGAAGAAAATAACATCAACTAGATAAAGACAGGCAGATCACTCACCAGTTACTGTCACAGATAGAACAGCCTCAAATAGGGAAAAAGTATTCTTATCACCAATTTAAATCAAGCTGGATAATGAGAAACAAAGACAAAATCTAAAACATATTTCACACCCTTCTTTCCAGTCTCAACTTCACTAATTTATTCCTAACTCCTTCATTACTGACTCCTTTACCTTCTGACTCTAAAGCCCAAGCAGTAAAAGATGGGATGGGGAATGGAGGGTTGCAGTAAGTTCGTAACAGTTCACCTCTGCCACTCCTTCCTCCTCGCATTGTTCCCTGCTCTGCCATGGGGTCCTTAATGGGCTGCCGGGAAACATCTTCTCCACCACTGTCGCTCTCACAGGTTGCACTAGAATCTCTGCTCCCATGCCTGCATTACCAACTCCTTCTTTTTCAGTGGTCTTATTGTTTTCAGGGCTATTTTTCATCATTATTTTTTCCCTCACTCCTCTTCTACTAATGTAATCGTTTCAGTGTGTGCCAGAATTTAATTATGTTTTGTTTAAAAAAATACTTCCTTTTATTTTAAATTCACTGGATGCTAATTTCATTTGCCTCCACCTATGCTGTCTCTATGTGAAATGGTAAATAGTCACACATATTCACTTTCTTTAAGCTGTTAATGATTTGATGGCTAGCTGTCAAATTGTTGGCCACCTCCTTCCTAGAATGAGTAGTCTCTTCACTTCTCTTTTTTACAGAAACCATTCCATATTCCTGACCACCCTTCTCATCCTCTGTCTTTTATAGTTCTTTCATATCTTTTAAGATGGGATATCACAATTTAAACTTTTGTTACAAGGGTTTGTACAAATTTGTTTTAATTCGTATTCTTTGACTAACAGATGTTAGCATTCTGGTTTTACTTTTTGTTTCTGAGAGAGTTGTCCATGATAACTCTAAAATCCATTTTACTGGAATAGAGCACATATTTCCTCTTTGTTCCTTATTTTTAAGTTAGCACCACTTAATTTAGCCTCGTTTTCCCTGTCACTTTCTACTACTAAATTCTTACACAAACATTAGTAATCTTAGATTTCATTTCATCAACTGCTGTACATAATTATCAATTCTTTTTTAAATTGTTATTTCCTGTTCATTTATGCACACAGGTCCTAGGAAAGATCTCGGTGAAGGACTTTCTTGGGAATCCTCCTCTATACTGAATGTTGAGTCTTTATTACTCTTCTTATTATCATTTAACCACTAATCATATTATCATTTGGAGGACCATACCTCATGCCTTTCAAAAGCTTGGCTTTTTAACAGCTTTTAGAAGAACACTTGCCATGAGCTTTCTGGAACAGAAACATAATATGTGAACTGGATATCCTTTCCATTTTTGCAAGAACTCCGTGAGTGCTTGAATTGTCTCTGCCTATTCTTACAAGAAAGAGATTTAAGACTAGAAGACCCACTCTCCAGATACAGACTAATGTAACAGGTTTCTAGATTTATTTTGCTTTCAGTTCCCAAAGTTCTAGTTTCAAATAAGGTGATCCAAAGAGATGGTTTTACTTCTTATAAGACTGCCTGCAGCTTTTTCCGAAGCTACTATTTTACCGTCTTCTTAATATTGTCTTCCACAGTACCTACAGCAAACATATCTCTCTGCAACATACAAAACATTTAGGAATTTTAAAACCACAAAGCACTGCTACTGTGTGCAATATGCAGTACCCAAACAAAGATTAAACTGTGAAGCTTATGAGAAGACCTGTGAAATATCCATTGGGCTACATCTTGGCACCTTGTTCTGGCAATTTTGGTGGGTTTTTTTCCTTTGTGTGCACAAAATCTAAAAAACTAAACAAAAGCATTATTGTGCAGTTTTTTCCTGCTTTGATAACAAATGACAGTTTCAAGAAAATAGACTCTTCAGATGAAAATATCAGTTTGCCAGGATCACTAATCCACTTGGATGATACTGACAGAAACGGCTTGCAATATGTAGTGTAGTTTATAACATGGTTTGTAGGCCTTACAAAACATCTTGTTCCTTTAAGACCTCTCTCCAGATTAAGCTTCTCACTCAAGAGAAGGGAATCTATGGCCTGCTCTTCATCCAGGGCCTTTAGAAAAACAGTGTGCTCCTGTTACGGACTAGGCTTTCTCTGATAGCTGATGGTAAGCAGAATCGTTTGTACTTGATGTTTCTTTAGAGAACCTTTCCCAGACAGCAATATTAGTGTTCAATGAGTATTTACCTTGCACAGGTTGCAAAAGCTGCTCCTAATGTGGCCCTAAAAAGGGAGGTAATTTATTAGGGAGAATGATTCTAAACATATGCACATAGAATGAATTCAATTTCAGAAAAGGAGAATGAGGAGTATGTGAGACTTTCTCAGGAGGAAAACTATTTGTACAATAGCTGTACTGGACTAGGCAAAACTTTCCAGGATGCTTTGTGAGGCAAGAACTTCCATTGTTAAGCAAATGTGCTAAAACTCAAATTAACTCTTTCTCTAGTCTATGTCAAACTGCCTTCTGCCTGAAAGGAGAAAAAACCCCAACAACATGAAAGTAAATATTTAAGATTGTGCTTCAATGGAACCTGGTAATTATAGACTAATTATAGTCCTGCATGTGCTTTAAAAAATATGTAGATTTTATTTCACAAAATGCCTTCTTCTGTAAAAATAACCCAGATGCCTAGAAAAATGCCTAGAAATGTACATTTTGCACATATCCTGAGCTGCTTCTATCTTGACAAACTGAACAACCCAAGTCAAATCATTACTGAGAAATAGTTATTTCTCTGCATGACTCCTCTCAGGCCTCTGCATAAGCACTCTCCAGGCATGTCCTATTGCCATAGTCAGTAAAGATCCCTGTAATAGGGTCAGTGTGCTGGCTATTATGAATCCTATTTTAAGCTATCAAACTAGAATGTCTGGGTGTGAGTCAATTGATTAGATCCAGTGTGGGAGCCATCCAGCTCACAGGAAATTCTGTGATGCTCAGCACTGCAGCATGTAAGCCAGTTTTTGCCATCTTACCCTCATGTTGTCAAGATCGCCATTCTCAATTTTGGTGACTGAGTCACCAGTCTGACACACAGTAAAGAAGCAGCTGTTCATTTTCTGCTATCTAAACATTTGTCATTGTTTATGTCTTTGAAAACATTCATCTTTTTTGGTAAAGACTCACTTTGACATAATTTTAAATTTGAAGGGCTAGAGATGTTCATCAAGAAACAGGTTAGAAGACACAGTAGACCTGGGTAATTATTTAAGGCACAAAAAGGGGATACGTGATGCATTTTAACTGAAGCTTTAGTGGACTGCTAGATTAAATGAGTGGTTTAATGATATACTCATTGGAGTTAATCAACTGAGTACAACTATATGGAGATTGGGTAAGTGGGTTTAGGAGTTGAGAGGCACATCTGCTTAGTTTTTTTTTAATAACAGACTTGACGACTAGCTAATGGTGATCAGTATCTAATGTTGCTTAGAAGGGGTGCTGGCACTATGAGTAGCCTGAAGTTTGTTAACATAACAAACCAGATATTTGTGATAATGAGAATAATTTTTGAATTAGAAGTATTATTTAAATCTTGTGGAATTGGTATGTAACACATCTTCTGAGTGTTTATTTGATAGTAACACCTAATTATTTGAAAAGCGGAATAATAATATATTTCACTGTGATTAGAAATTTTACTTAATACAATGTTTAATCTATCTTTTTTTGAAAATGCAGAAATGTCATTTTTAGTAAAAGTTCATAGTCTGTTCATAAAAAAACACTGGGCATTTAAAACTGATGGATTTCTTGTTCGACAAATCACCAAAGACCTAGAACATTTTTAGGTCACTTTCTTATTACTTAATAGCAAAAAAAACCCCAAACCCCCAAACTACTGGTGGATTTGAAAATAGTTAGGTCACACTGTGCAGAGTTTTTACTCCATATGTCTAAAAGAAGAAATCCAAATCTGCTCCAAATTTATACTAAGTAATCTGTGCTTGGCCTTCTGTGCATGTGAAAATAATGTTAAGGAAAGCACAGTCAAAGACAAGAAATTATTCTGGGAGGAACGATAGGTTTTGGCAGTGACAATACTAGGAGCAACTGAAGAGAGTAAGATTCCTCAGTCAATGTTATTGACTATGTCACAATCAGCACTTCCTTGCTATGCCCCTGACTCATCTTTGATTGCCACATTACAGGGGTGGTAAGAAGTAACTGAAACTCTTGCTCTACCTTGTCTTTAAGGAGAACATATATCCTCTGTATTCTACCCATAAACATACAAGTCTCAGTTCTGGTTTGTCCTGCTTTGTTAGAGTAGATTGATGTAGATTTTCTTCATGAAAGAAAAAGTGAGCAACACGTACCTGATTAATATAGCACCTGTTGAGAATGCAATGCTTGGAATTTAGCTGGAACCCTAAGACCTTCATGAGAAGGTCAAACTCAAAGTAATCTTCATATCACAGCTCCTCTTTTAATTAAGTTCTAATGTATCCAGTATTTTATCCATAGTCTATGCTGATATTAACTATAAGTCAAATTGGTCTTTGTTTCTATTCAGAAGAATAGTGCTCTCCGGTCTTCATCTAAAGGTGAAAGCACATGATGTGATTGTTAGGGTGGTCCTGTGCAGAGCTAGGAGTTGGATTTCTATGACCCTTGGGGATCCCTTCCAACTCAGGATATTCTGTGATTCTGTGATTGTAAAAATACAGTTGTACATTCTGTCCCTGGTGTTGTTTCATGGAAATGCACTTCCTGTTGAACTCATATTCATTATGAGGACGAAGATCTCAGGCAAGCTACACGATACATAGCAAATGTGCAAATATACACACACATATATTTACATACTGTACCTATATTTCTTCTATATAATTGTCAATGTGTTCCTTTTGCATTCATGAAATATTATGGGCTCCCTCTGGTGGGCCAAAACATTATATTTTAGAGTCATTGTAGAGCGCTGGGAGCCCATTTAGCCTAAAGGAGAAGAAATGCTTGTTCTGTGTATCTAGGGTTGGTAGTTCAAATCTGAATTTATCTAATTTTGATTTCTTTACAGTTTGTGTTTTGTCTCAGAAACACTGTATTTTCAATGCTTAATTCTCATACCTTAAAAATAATTTAATTAATGAAAAGACTAAATAACCTGAGTTAAAGCTGGAAGTTCAGGTTTCGTGGATACATAACAGTAACCAAGAGGAACAACAAGTCTCCCAACTGAATCACACAGATACTGCTGTGATAGAACACTAAACAATTCTTTTTTTTTTTCAGAATATCCTGCGTGAAGTAGTTTTGCACACTCAACCTAGTTGCTCTGAAAAACTTGCTGTGTCTATATCTAATAAGATGAATTGCTTGTTTAAAATCAGGACTGTACCTTGGTTCTTAGTACTTTTTCCGTAGAAATATTTTTTTATTCTTTTCTACAGTTCCTGTGGAATTATGATGATCTCATCGCTGTGAGGTGAATAGTAAGCTTACTTAATCCTTTCCTCTTTAATACGCAATTTCCTTAATGTGGCTATTTTTTGCACTTGATACAATTATGAACTGATTAATTCTCATAACTTTCCTAAAATAGATTCAAAATTTGTAGCAGATCTGAGCTATGTTATAGGCAAAGGAAAGACAAGTCATAAAGGAAATGCTTTAGCTAAACAGAGATGAAATTTAAGCATGGGAAATTATCAGAATAGGCTGAGAGACTGAAATGAGGTATCTAAGCAATAGGTGATTATGTTAAAGATGATTACATTATCCTGATTTACAGACACAGTTGTATCTTAGTCAAAGTAGTCACTTATGTGATGAACTCATTTTGTCAAAAGGGCCTTTTTGGGAGTTTTTTTCATCTAATGGAGCTGTAAGCTTTTTTTCATCTCGTTCACAAATTGCATATCTTTTAGTACCGTTGTGTTGCTTTATTACCTCTTTTGCACACAAGAAATGCTTTCACAAAAGAAATAAAGACAAAAAGAAGATGAATATATCTCTGTTCTTAGTTATGTTGTTAGAGGCAAATTTCCTATTAAAAGATTATGGCTCCCCAAATGGCACTGAAAAATGTCCTAGAACTCCAGAGCAAGAAATAATTTCTGACAGTGACCAGAAGAACTTCCAACAGAAAAGAAGAGGATAGGGCAAAACTTTTCATTTGTTCACCTCTCTTACAAAGACCTGACTGAAAGCCATCACTAAGCTTAGTGTGCGTCACTGTGATCACGTGCATGGTTTTGTTGTTCTGAGTGTAAACTGATAAAGCTTTACAAGATGAATCATGACTGACACTAAGCTGACCCCAAATGCATTTAGGAAGCTGATGAAGAAGAGCAGAGCCTTCCACTGAAGTGTTATCTTTTAGGAAGATAAGACTGTTTCAAATCCATATTCCAAACTGTCATTTCATTGTCAATAAATGCGGCAGAAGAACAGTAACCTCTGCACGCACAGAGAGATGGGGAAACTTTTAATGAAAGGGTCTGGCTACAATACACTTTTCTCTTCTTAATGACAGTGGATGGCTACAGTCTTTGTTCTTACAGTTTGCCACATTTTTCTGAAGTTCTAATTGCAGAATGGAGAATATAAATTGTACTTTTAACTCTGTTCCAATTAAAGAAAATGCCTGGGAAACAGAGAATATTTCCAAAACTCCAGAAGTTCTTGTCATCATGTCATCCTGTATTTACATAATAATATATCATTACAGAGAGAGAAACATGGGGATTGCTTCATACATTTAGTTATGGTGATTAATATGCTGATGCTCATGTTCTGATGGTTTTTGTACTTACAGAGTACATTCATCTCTACCAGTGAGGATTGTGATGATGGCAATGATGAAGATTATGCTTAGTTTAGAACAGGAGAAATAAGTCATAGTCTGAGAAGTAATTGAAAATAAAAATAATGTTCTTA
>JAYRBT010000093.1:36784385-36795168 GCA_036023395.1 Myiotriccus ornatus | reverse complement strand
TTTTTATATGAACATGTTCTTGGGTACATATAGACTGCTTTTGACTCCAGGTAGGTGAAACTATTAAAAAAAACCAAAAAACAGCCCATCAAATTCACATCCTCAGGTAGGTTCTACACTTTAGCAAATATGTTCTGGCACTGTAAGTTCTCAAACTGCTAAGCTGTATGCTGCACTGTCAGATAAATGCAGGGCAAATCTTTAATTTTGCTCAGCAGCACCTTTTGTTTGAGGTTTTTATATTACATTTTCTTATGCACTGAATTATCTGCTTTTGTAAATTACCAAGATAAATGAAAATAAAGTGGAATAAAAAGTAAATGCTTTGGGGTTCTTTTGTTGTTGTTTTTTTCCCTTTATGTTTGTTTTAGTTTGGTGGTTTTGATGCCTTTTTTTTTTTTTTTTTTAGTTGGGGGGGTTTATAAGAAATAACGCGCATTAAAATTTGGGAGCAAATTTACATAACATGTTTTTTGAATTTAAAGTATCTATTCTTTTTGTAAATTCCAGCTGGTGTCTGGGTTTTGCTTTTAGTTTTCAACATGTGTGATATTTGCTTCCAGAAGCAATCTGCTCTAACTTTCTGCTCTAACTTTCTTATTTCTTTTCTTTCCAAAAGGCACCATGAATCATGTGATGCATGTTATGTTTCCAGCCATGTTCTAGAGTACTGATTTTCAACTCTCTTCATACACTTAGATGATATGAAAAAAGAGAAAGAGCTTTGGCATCACTTCTGGCTTTAAGGAAAGTCAGAATGATTGACTGATTTCTGAGGTGAGAACCAATGATCTTGTAAGTTAAATGGCATTAACCTGCATACAAAATCTAAACAGCCTTGGAGTGTTCTGCATGCTGCTGTTCATCAGTGGAAGACAAGTCCCTTGCAAGCATTAGGATGATAAAAATTTAAACAGCCATAAATATCTGTCTGGATTTTACAAAAGACCATTTTTTTCTGCCTTTCTCATGCAAATTTTTTTTTAAAATCTTTCAAAAGAGATAGGAGAGCTAGTGCTCATTCAAACCCAGGTCTGTTTATAACAGAAACCACTGAAACAAACTGAACGACCAAGCTTTTCAAGGGTTTCCTGCCACTTCTTTTGACTGCCCAATCACATTTCTTCCATGTTTTCTCTCATGATTCAAGTTTAAAGAGTCTGTGGCCTCAGTCAGCCTGAATATGATACCATTCTGCTTTTTCTTAAATCTATTATTTTCCCTCTTTACTCTCTCCGTTACAGAAATTGCAATCTTGCCATGCAGAAATTTGAAGGAGCCAAATTTGTGCTGCTTCAGACACTCTACTGACCAACTCCCTGAGTTTGAGCACTTTAAAGCAGAACTGAATGTGTTCTAAAACCTCTGTTCAACTAATGAACATATTTTTATTGTCTGTTTCCTAAAAGACTTTATTTAATATTATTATTGTGTTTTGCAGCTGCCTGAAGGACAGGAAAATAGTCTCATTTGCTGAACAGTATCTCCATGTTTTTTACTGTTGTGGAAATTAATTAAGAGATGTTGATTTTGAAGTTTTCCCACCTCCCTCACCCCTTAGTTTCTCAAATATTTAAACAATTTTTTGGCCTTTTTTTTTTTTTTAAATACATTTCTCTCTGTTTGTAATAAGATTAATTATGTGTGGTGCACCACTGCTTATCCCCATGAAAGAAAATCTAAAACGAGGGATTTCAGCTTCAAGAAGGCTATTTTGTCCTGTTTCCGATGTTCTAAAGGGATTAATTTACCATATCGTATAGCCCTGGAAGACTGTGATAATTGAAAACATCCATATTCATTGCATGTTCAAAGGGATCTGTCTGACTTTGTAATGTAAAAAGAGCATTTTTAACCTGAACGGGGACCTGCATCTGGTATTGCTTAATCTTATTAGTCCGACAGTTCCAAAGCTTTAGTGTATAATCATTAGCTCGTGTTAATCCTCAGACATGCCTCCAGCTTCAGCCTGTCAGAAGGAGTCCCTGTAGGGAAAATATGGAGGTGCTGATAGCACAACACCAACTAATCTTATCTTAAATGCTAGCAGCAGCCGCTATCTGTGATAGCCAGGGAATTAAAAACAAATTTTTTATGGGTATTGGGTATTGCTTTCCCTTCTCTCACACAGCTCTTCTACCTTGCCCTAGTTTCTCCCCCACCTTGCTCCCCACAGTCAGGCAAAAAGTAATACTGATGGTACCTAAGCAAGTGTCAGTGGCGGATGAGGAGAATATTTGAAGATATTTACTATGCTGTCATAAAAATAGCAGTGTAACCTACTAAACCTCTCAGGTGCCTTGTAGTCTTTTCTATGGAGGAGTCTCAAGTCTGTCTTATACAACCTTATAATTTATTTCCTATGTACCACCAGCTGCAGCATCACATAATGAGTGCAGCCATGATCTCTAGAAAAAGAGATGTATTCTGAATACTAGCAAGCTCACCTGCCTGCCCTGCTGGTATCATATGCCAGTTTGGCATGGTAAATTGGAGGCTTCTCTGGTTAGAGGGAAGAAGTGGTACTGAAGGCAAAAAACAAAAAAAACCTAAAAAAAAAACCAAAACAAAACAAAAAAGAAAAAAAAAGTTTGATGTGTTCCTTCTGCCCTGGCCCCAGAGCTAAGATGTGTTCAGAGCACTCCATGTCCTTAACCAAGGCAAAGTGGGAAAGTGATAAAAACTGAGAGCATTTTCTTTTTCAGTGAATGGGTATCCATGGGAGGAGGAGGTGATGTGGGGTAACATGCAGTGTCTTTGCTGCTAGTGATTGGAAAGAAGGGCACAAAATCCCTGTTCTATGATCATAGAATCATAACATATGCTGAGTTGGAAGAGACATATCAGGATCACTAAGTCCAACTCCTGGCCCTGTGCAGAACACCCCAAGAATCACACCACATGCCTGAGAGTGTTGTCCAAATGTTTCTTGAACTCAGACAGGCTTGGGGTCATGACCACTTCCCTGGGGAGCCTGTTCTAGTGCTCAGCCTCTGGGTGAGAAACCTTTTCCTGATATCCAGCCTAAACCTCCTGACTCAGCTTCATGCAATTTCCTTGAGTTCTGTCACTGGTCAAAAGAGTGAAGAGATTAATACCTGCCCATTTCCCCTCTTGAGGATGCTGAAGACCACAATGAGGTCTCCCATCAGTCTTCTCTTGTATAGGCTGAACACACCAAGTGACCTCAGCAGCTCCTCAAACGGTTTCCTCTCCAGACCATTCACCACTCTCATGGCCCTCCTTTGGATGCTCTCTAAGAGCTTAATATCTTTTTTATCTGTGACACCCAAAACTGCACACAATATTCAAGGTGAGGCCACACCAGTGCAGAGCAGAGTGAGACAATCCCCTCTCTCAACTGACAATGCTTTGCCTGATGCCCTCCAGGACATGGTTGGCTCTCCTGGCTGCCAGGGCACTGCTGACTCACATTCAACTGGCCCTTCAGCAGGACACCCAGGTCCATTTTTGCAGTGTTGCTCTCCAGAAGGAGTCCAAGATATAGCCAGAATTTCATCTGCCCTCTGAAATAGCACCTTTTTTTTTTTTTTCTCCTTTTTTTTTTTTTCCTGTTTTTGCTGTTAAATATAGCAGCAATGTGTTCCATGGTAGCTCTGCTGGCTGCTTCATTTCACTTTTTTGCCATTGACTTGAAAGACCCATATCTGAGGATTCTGTCTCAGGAGCCTAGCAAAATTATTTTAATAAGACTCCCCCTTGGTCCTCCTACCCTCCAAAGTCTAAGCAGACCTAGCTCTAATTAAAACTAAGGAACTTTACTAAAACGAAGATGTTAAAAAACTTATGATCTGGATTTTGTTTAGTCTAGCTCTTAGGGTTGCATCTGCACTATCATTTCTGGAAGAATTCTGAGTTTTTCACACATGGCTCTCAGCACCACTTAGGTGTCCACATAGATGTCCAGCTATGCCCAGCGGCTGATGCCCACTTGGATTGTTTGGGTAGCTGTGAAGTATGGTGCTAATCCACACAGGATAAGTATTCTTTGCATGAGTAACTGACTTTACTGAACTTTGCTGGCCCGGTTCAAGTGAGACGCAGTGAAATTGGGTTGTGCTGCTCACATCCCTAGTGTAGAAGTTTTTGCTGCCTTGCTAGAGTCATAGATTAGCCTCCATCATGTCAGGACAACTTACACCTTTTAATTTCCAGCTTTGTATCATTAAAGAGTAATAAATCACTTCTGTGGCTCCCTTAGTATCAAGATTTTAAAGTACTTAATAGTATTAATGAAATTTATTACTCTTTTACATGAGAGGTGGGTAAATAAGAGAATAATAAAGTTAAATTTGCTTTCACAAGGTTATTCAGCATATAAGGAAAGGAACAGAAATCAGGATATTGATTTCCTGGCTTTAGCCTGTTGCTAACAGCAGTGGTTTGTACAAGTGTTGTAATAACCACTTACGGTAAATGACTGGCATTATAGTTCTACTCTTTCTACTATATTGTCCATACATGGAGTGAAACAGGAAACTCTGGATGATAGATGTAGTGTCACTTTATATTAACTCTACCACAGCACACCTACAAAAGGTACAAAAGGTTTTTTAGTTAATCTTAAGGCAATAAAGTTGTTTACCATTTGTGATGTTTGTCCTTGCAATTCAAGAACTATTTTAATGTGAGTTTATTCTGATTCTATTGAATAATAGTATGGAATTGTACTTCTTTGGAGCTAGTATTAGGCAGATAGCAAGTTAGCATAATTAATAATGGATACAGAGTGTTGTTCACTGTACCGGACATTAAAATCTTCAGATGTTTGAATAAGTTCCATAAAGAAGTAAACCAGTTTAGATTTAACAACTGCATTAACAGTATGAAAATTGACTGAGATCCTCTATCACCTGCATTCACATGTTCTTGGTACAAAAAATTAAATAACATTTGCTTATATAAAAACAGTATCTGCTACCTCACTGTTATTGAATAAAGAATGAAGAATATTAAAAGTGTGTGTGGGAAGAATAGAGCATCAAATATTCAGACTGCACAGCAGGACTAAAGAGGTGCTGCTTCTTGATGTTCTCATATCTTTGCTTTGTCTTCCATTAATGTGATTTGAGGTCTTCAGGTGTGCCTTTAACTTTAGAGCTGATAAGTAATTTCAAGACTACAGAAAAGCAGAAGAAAAAAAAAAAAAAAGGCAAATTGCCACTTCTTTTCAGAACAGCAAGAATCTCTTTCAAGAATCACAGCAAAAAAGTTTCTGCCTATTTTGAATATATGGAAATCCAAACACTAGTTGAATTTTGAAGAAAATTAGCTCAGACAACACTAATTAGTAATTTTCGCGAAACATTTATAACAAAATCTTGGAGCTTTTTCTTTGCAAACCAAACTATGTCCCTGCAGTCAAACTGATGCACACGAAGAAAGAACAGTCAGCAGAACTGAGCAAGAGCTGTGGAAAAGGTAATTCAAGCAACCGGTGAGCACAACCATCAGCTCATTGACCACCTATTCAAAATGGATCCCAGACTCAAATGAAGAGAAGAATTGCATATGTTGACTCACTAGCATAAGAAGCAAGATATAAAACTAGCAAACTAGGGTTTGAGTACTAATTAATAAAAAAGTTAATTTTTAACCAAAGACTGCTGATGCCTTTGTTTGTGAAAATGTATAAATAATGTAAAATTCTGATGATCAGGGAGCCAGCCTTTTGTGGGTTACCACCTAGCTCCCTACTTTGCACGAGCTAGAATAAAAATTAGAAATACCTTCCCTCGGTGTGTGAATTGATGCTGCTCACCAGGTAATGAACCTGCATTCAAGCCAATCTAACCACTGTGCATGATGGAGCCCTACTTTCCTGAAGATGCTTGAACACCTGTCTGCCCATTGAAAGCAGTGACTGAATTTCACGTTTTGCTTTGTTTGTGTGTGCAGCTTTTGCTTTACCTACGAAAGTGTCTTTATCTCAACCCACTGATTTCTCCCACATCGTGCCGGGTGGGGAGTAAGAAAGAGGCTGCATTGGGCTTAGTTGCCAACTGGGGTTAAACCATGACAACAGTGAAGCAGAAATTATATGGCACTGTGCTGATGAGAATGAATAAATATTTGGCACAAATGAGAATCATTTCAACCTTTTGCATAGGTGACTATCTAAGAGAACATTTTGTGTATAAATATTCACTCAATTTAAAAGACTTTTTCCCTTAAGCCAAGCATTTCTAACCCCAAAAAAACAGTGTGGTCCTACATCCAAGACAAAAGGTGTTGTCTATGAATATAAAAAAGAAGTGTGTGAATTTAAGAAGTTACAAACCAGACCCAAAGTCCACAGAAGATAAGCCTAAAAAGCAAGGAGGTAAGTCAGATAATTAAACTTGTCTGAAATGATGAAAATAATTTGTTGTGATTCAGATTTAGTCTCTTCAGAAGGTTTTTCCACTTTTTACCGATTAAGAAATGTGAATGTGTATCATTATATCATGGCATATTGTGTAGTGCAGAATCTTAGATCACTTGTTCACAAGTTTTCCATTCACTTAAACCTCCTAACTCTTACAAATATATTCCCACTTTCCTTTCAAAACAGAAAAAGCAGCTGTAAGACCCTGGGCCCCAAGCTACAAGCTCACCAAAGGGGTTTTTCTTCAAAAATGTATAAGGCTCCAACAATATCTGTCCTCTGGATTATTAGAAGATCCTTTGGTTCTTTTAACACTTTAAGAGAGAGCACAAACTAGAAAAGCTACACGCATTATCTCAGGAGGTACTTCTGAGGTACTCAGGAGGTAAACTTCAGAAAATAAGGAACTTGGCAAAATAAAGCATTCCACAAAGCACTGACTTCGCCCATTCAAACCCATACAGTTTAGCAAAATCCAACCCAGCCAGCCTCAAGCTGCCCAAAATATTAAAACTGGAGGAGAAGAAGCAAAGAAAACAGAGAAAAAGAGAATGTTATAGCTATCACCCAGAGTCCTGTGCAGGTCCAGCTTCGACACACCCAGGTGGCAGTGTTGGAACAACACAGAGAGCACATCTTTGGTTTTATCTGTCCTGGCCCCTGTGGCAACCCCTCCCAGGTGGGGCTCCTGGCCCACTGACCACTGTGGGGCTCTGGGGAGGGGTGAGGGACAGTGCTCCCTCTGTGTCAGCCAGTCAGAGGCTGGGCTTGGGATTCAGGGGCCGTGGTGTGGGCAGTGCTCCTGGACTGCCTTTGATTGACAGTTGTTCCAGGGTCCCTCCAGGACACTGGCTGGGCTTGGGGTGTGGGACATCCATGAAACTCGACCTGTCTCTTCCAATACACACACAGTTAAGTTGGTCTAAGCCAATAATTAATATAAAAATCCATTTTCCAGTAGCCAATAAGCATCTTATTCTTTTCCATTGACTCATTTACGAATATTTAATTCAGTCAGATTAAGGTTTTAATCCCAGATTTTATCTGATTTCTTTTTTCTCCATTAAGTAAAATTGGGCATTATCAGCTTCTTCCACATTTTTTGAAGGAATTCAACCAAAACCTCACTTACCATAGCTACCGTATTCTCAAGATATCCTGGCCTCGGTGCATGTGTGTGTGTCTACAGGTGTGTGTTAGTATATTTATATATCGTGGACACACTGAAGTCAGTTACTGACTTAAGTAGTATTAGAACATTTTGTATATACATATAGAAATGTGTGTACAGATACTTGCATGTATATGTGTAAATACATAATATGTATTTACATATGCACATTAAAAAAATTTGTAATCTAATTGAAATTATTTTCTTGCCACACCATCTGTCCCCACTGTAGTGGCGGCAAGGTGTACAGGGTAGGCAGTCAGTGTCACTAAATCGGTAGTTCTTCACATTTCTAAGGTGATGAGGAATGTGTACCAGAAGTTTTTAGCTCAGATTCTCACTGGGTGAATAAAGTAGCATATGAAATGATCACGCCTTCCTATTACCACCAGTTTAGTATATAAGTTTGAATAAACATCCACCTGCAATACAGTGGGGGCTTATAGGAAGACTACCTTTGGTTTTTCATTTCTTCAGTTTCTTAGCTTCTTCTTGTTCTCCCAGATGCTCTTTCTTACAGAACATTTGATATTGTGTTAGCTGCCTTCCTCTTTTGAATGTCATTCTTCACTTACCCATCAATGATGCTCCCCCATCAAGGCTCGCTTCTATTAAAATCTGCTACAAAAAGAATTGTTTCTGTAAATGTACTGACTGTAACCTACCAGGTCTGTCCTCCCCAGTGTGTGTGCCCATGTACTGCTTGTTAATCAGGAGAAAATTTTATTCAGGGAAATTCATAACTGTGCACCTAAGACATTTTGGGAAAACTTCTTCTGCCTTTTGCAGTCATGACAGAGGGACTTTCTCTAATTTGACAACTACAGATGATGATACTTTTTGTCTGTTACATGTTCTGAGGCCCTTCTTAAAGGGGAAAAAAAGAAATATCAATTAAAATAATGACCCATATTAATTAAAATAGTGACACATGCATAAACTTGTAAGGACAGTGTTTTTTATGTAAAGATGTTCCAAACCAGGGTCAGATTATCTGAGACTGCTTTTTAAATTTAGCATGTTTGAGAAAGTATCTATGTTATCGAATCCTCCATAGGTTTCTGGAAACTGAGTTGAAGAAAAGCTTTTAAGATTCTGATGAAGATTGACGCAGTCATGGAGATGGCACAGCTGCCACTCTGCCCGTCTACCCCTCTCTGGGAATCCACAGAAATCCTGGCCTTCATTTAAATCAACAGGAGCTTTGTCTCTCACTTCAATGGAGCCAGAATTTCACCCTGCAATTTGAAATACTCTCTGCAGATGACAGGCAAGTAAAATGATTGCCTCACTGTTCCCACTGCCTCTGTGTCATAAACTGTGCAGAGATTATCATCAGTGAAGTGCAGTACAGATGTTCCCTCCCTCATTCCTTCTAAGTCATCTTCCATCCTTCTCTGTCCTTTTTCCTTATAGTTCTGTTTTTAACTTTTCATTGCATTTCTCTGGCATTCAGTACCAGGAAGAGAAGTCCCTACAAGGACAATTCATCAGTCTTTGGCATTGGATGAGACTATCATTATCGCTTACAAAACTAAGACGGCTTTATAAATCAAGGGACAGTTTGAAATGAGGTAGGTTTATAAATACAAAAAATGTCTAATAATTATTCTGAAGCTTTGAAATTTATCCCCTCTCAGTAGGGGTTCTCTCATTAGCCACTCTACATGACTACACCACTCATGAGTGAAAAGGTCACCTCCTATATCATGAATATAAATTGCTGGCTCTTTGATGTAGTTTTGATATGTTTCATATATAAAGGCAGAATGTGAGAGATGAGAACATGTCTCGTAAAAGCTGTAATCCTCAAAAGTCAAGAATGTTGGAAATGTCTGACCTGATTTGTGCCCATATTAGGAAGAAGAATGTGTCTTTTTAATAACACTACTTTCTTGTGGAAATTGTTTATCCTTCAACAGGAAGAGAAGCATCTTTAGGTTAAATTAAAAAGTGGATGTGTACAGATATTTATGTACAGCTAAAAGCTGGTCTTGCGCAGCTGAAGAGATGGAGGAACAATTTTATCCAACCAGAGGCCAGAATTCAGTTCTGACCACTGGATGACTTCATTTCCTGGATTTTTTTGCTAGTTTCAGTAGTCTATGTACACAGCTGCTATGCTAAAAGGAAGAGAGTTCATACATCTCTGCAGCTTTATAAAGAGCATAGATGAACAGTACCGACCGTGTCTGAGGTCGTTATGTTGCTCTACATTCATACATCAACTATTTGGAGAAAATCCAAGGCTTATTATCTAATTTTTCAGATATTCAGCATGGAGTTCTTTTAATCTGATTAATTTTCTTCCAAGCCCATGTATGCTCACACAAGGACTACATCCATGCTCCAATGTATTTTACTTCCCAACACATATTGTGCATACATACCACAAAGGCCTTACTTTTGTACTTTTTTTTTTCCAACCATAGGTGGTTGGTTTACCCTAGCTGGATGCCAGTTGCCCTCCAAAGTAGCTCTATCACTTCCGTCCTGAACTGGGCAGGAGAGAGAAAATACAAAGAAAGGCTCTTGTGTCTAGATAGGGGCAGGAAGAGATCACTCATCAATTGCTGTCTCAGACAAAACTTGGGGAAAATAGTTTATTAGCAGTCAAAATCACAGTAGGATAATGAAAAAATGAAAACCAAATCTTAAAATACCTTCACCCCACCCCTCTCTTCTCCCCCGTCACAATTTCCCTCCTGAACTCTGTATTTTGATCCCTCCAGAGAGTGATGGGGTGGGGGAAAGGGACGTTTATGTATACGTAATGTGCTAACCTCTGTTTAGCACATATACAGGGGTCTGATGCTTCTGGAAAGACAGACTTTCAGCTCCTGTACTGTGTAGTATGTATACACATATTTTTAGGGGGAATTTTGGGAAAAAGCTTTCTCACTGCTATTCCTTCCAGAAATTTTGAAATACTTTTATTGCTTAATACCTTTTAAAAAGCAATATTTTGCCCATGTCAGTAGGTAACAATTACATAAAGCACTTGTAATTTTTAGAATTGTTGGTAGTGGTTAGTAGTTAAAAATTTTTTATGGAGAATACTGACTGGGGAAAAAAAATTTAAAAAAAGCCCAAACAAATAAAAAAGAAAGAATATTTCTTCTGAAGACCCTTTTAAAATATAGAATTATTTCCTTAGTGTGAATGGAATAATGAAAAGAGCTAATAACTATATCTGGATGAAAAGAAGGTTTTGTTGCAGTGTG
>JAYRBT010000093.1:36761885-36776387 GCA_036023395.1 Myiotriccus ornatus | reverse complement strand
TCTGCCAGGTGTAAAGTTCCATCTTCAGTATCCTAGCTTACAGAGAGCCCAGGGCCAGCTGGGCTCCCCCACACATGTCTGTTTATAGACTTTGGCCACTGCCCCCAGGTGGGATCTTTGATTCACTGCCACTCACTGTCCCCTCAGCCAAAGTGAGGGGTGCCACGGCCACTTGGATGCTCCAAGGGTGCGGTGTGGGCAGGCCACCAGGCAGCCTTACTGACTGACAGCCCAACCACACCACTGTCTCTGCCGTGTGCTCTGAGTGGGCACCGCTGTGCTGGCTGCAAGCCTAGGCCTAGCCCTGTACCCCCCCAGACAGCGTGGTTTATTTGACCCATCAGTCAATAAATCCGGTGAGATACGAATCTGGTCTCTGACACTGCCTGCCGATGGGAAGTCGTGGACTAATTACTTGTTTTGCTTTGCTTGCATACATGGCTTTTACTTTCACCATAACTGTCCTTACTACAGCCCACAAGTTTTATCGCTTTTGCTCTTCCAGTTCTCTCCCCAGTCCCACTGGTGGGGGAGTGAGTGAGCAGACGCATGGGGCTTAGTTGCCAGCTAGGGTTAAACTATGACAGGTATAAATTTAGGTGTCCCTAGAAAATGCACCTTGTTTTTTTATGTGTTTAAAATCTGAGAATTTGCAAACCCTTAAAGTGTACATCATGTAGAACATCACCTGTCATTACATGCTTCAGGTGTTGCTGGCACAGAATTTCTATGCAAAGTTATGAGTTGCTTTTCCAAAAATAAATTGCAATTTTTCACCTGTGGTTTGGTGCCACACTTAGGTTTTTTAGCAAATCCGGTGTTAACCAATAATTCTTATAACCAGTTTGAAATGTTGCTTTGTTTTGTTTTGTTTTTGTTTTTTTTCTGAAACTGAGCAAAGGGTCATAATTAGAAATAATGTGTAATTAGAATGCAAAAATTATTTAACTGAGCCAAATTCTTGGGATAGATGATTACTGTGTTTTTAAAAAACAGATGCATAAAGCTTTTTGGAGGTTGAGATATTATTAAATCCAAGAAGATGGCTTAGAAGACGGAATATAGATTGTCTAAGTTGCTAGAAAAAAAAATTACTTTATGGATAGTTTTGCAATGTATCACAGAGATGTCAGCAGAATATATGTGGTATATGTATGCATCACTATATTTTTGAATATGTATTTTCTCATTTCAGTATGTACAACAAGAAAAGCAGCTGAAATGTGATAGTTTGGCTGCTAGATATTAGTTTAGTGAGTGAAAATAAATTTTTCAGAGCTAAACAGATTTACAGTCTCTATCTAAGATTTGACCTCTTCATTTTTAAATTTTGCACATGCACACCATGCCTCAGAAAACTAACTCTGTATTAAAAAAACAATCAGTAAAAAACTGTGGAAGTAAGTGGAAATGTAGGGGGTTATCTGCTGGCCATGTTTGCCTGCAAGCACAGTACTATTTAACACTGAGCCCATTTGCTGCAGTTATTCATAAGCTGTAGCAGTGATTTAATTAACTAAAATATTTGAACTATATTACATCTGTCCCATATGGCTTAGTAAGGGCAGAGAGATCATATGCAGGAGGACGACATTGCAACAGCATACTTTTGCTAAGGGTAACTTTAATTTGGCTTTCAGCATTCTCATATGCCATGTCTAGAAGCTTAGATAAATATCATGGTTTTCATGTCCATGCTCGACTCTTACTGTAATGTTCATGTTTAAACAGCTGCATTTCAACATCCTCCCTTTAGACCAGTTACTAATGCATCTAACTGATTTCTCCGTCTTCTGCACTACTATGACCCTAATACATAAAATACCCTTTTCTCAAAATTTGGGCTTATTGCGGTGGATGGTGTAGCTAATTCTTCACAAATTTTTTTTTTGTTTATTTTTAAAATTACTTATGAGATGCTCTCCAATCTCAGAAGATATTGTATGAATCAGAAAGCAACAGAGTTAATCATTGCTTTGCCAGATTCCAAAATAAATCAGGAATTTCAAAGTAATATTCTACAGCTGCTTGTGGAAATTGGAAAACATTTAAACAACACAACTTTAAATGTTGTTAAGTGATTTAATTTCAAAATAAAACTTGATGATCAAGCTTATACTTTAAAGCAAAACTTTACTTTCTCCCTCTTCTTGCTTTCTTTCCAGTGGAATTGCTTCCAGGGTTAGGCATAGTTCCCTTGCCTGTACCAAAGAAGGATCTTAGGTAAAGGGGTTGAAAATGATAAAGTAAAACTAAATGGTTTATCTTCTTTTTCTTTTTTTTTTTTTTTTTTGATTGATAGCTTTTCTTTTTTCTACAAGAAAATGAAGGGGAAGTTTTGACTAAAATAATGATGGAGGTTGTCAGGCTGCTAAGATGTGTTTTAGAAGAGACTGAAAAATATTTTGTAAATGAACAATTAAAAAGATGTATAGAATTGTCAAATTATGTCATGATGGATATCCTTTATGAGTTTTTTGAGTAAGTCCAGTGGGAGAACTTCATAAATTTGTTTTGGAAAAAAAGGCTGCCTGCTTTTCCCTGTGGGCTGGGGAGTTTTCTTTAGTTAATATTTCCCATATAATGTGTGGTCACCACAGCACTTCAGTCATTTATGCTGCTGAACAACCTGTGTTGCTACTACAACTTGAAATTAATTTTGGATATATTACGAATTCTTAGTTGGAAGTCTGGAGAAATCTTGTCAGTTTTGAAAATTCATTTCTAGAGATCATACAAACTCCAGACCTACCTGCTCTTAGAAGTGATTCTTGACATCATACAATCAAAATGGGAAATCTTTTATCACCTTTTAAAAGTGAAAGGCATCCTCTACATTTTTATTATTCTGTTGCAATCCAAATATTATTTTTCCATTCTCTAACTCTTTCTCATCACTATGTGATCAAACCATTGCCTGGAAAGAAAAGGTTAGATTTATCAATCAAAGTTTGCTAGCAGCCCTCAAAATAATTGAACCCTCAGGAGAAACAAGCCCTGCAATTTTTGTTATTGTTATTGTTGTTGTTTCAATATCTCCATAAAAAGTCATTTCAATATGTTTGGTTCTGTGGCAGGAGATTTTATGAAACGTTTATCCTTTTCACAGTTGCAGAAAGCAAAGTTGATATATACATCTATATATACATATAGATATAGATATGTGTTTGCTTGTTTAGTGCTGACAAAAGTTTTTCGCAGAATCCCGGATCTCAGTATAAAAATGAAGATTTTTCATATGTGGTCAAATTGATCTTTGGTTGTGTGTTTTAATGGGATTCTGTCCAGAATCTAATTCTGATACCTAAGAAAGAACGAAAAGTAGCTCTGATAACAAAGTGGTCATCTCTGATTTCTAGTCATGCAGTCTGGTGCTAGAGTATGTGAAGTGGGTGTCGACAGTTGTTGGAAAGCTGTGGCTTACAAAACATCCTGCATGGCCACATCTTCTAACATAGATATTTTAAAATTAAACTCTAAAAATCTGTTGCAATAAGCAAAAAGTCACAAAGTGTATAATTAGATCCTTCGTAGCTATGTGAATGAGGATACCCCTTACTGGACTGCACATCTCTCTCAGATTTTTAGGTCATGGTGGACACCTTTAGTGATTTTGCTTCATACTGAAGAAAACATAGGTACCTGTAACTAATGGCAGTCTTATACGAAAAAAACCAAGATCTGAAACCTGAGAATCATTCTGAAACTTTTTAATAAATTAACAAGAGCACACTGTGAAAACACTATTAAATTGTATAAATATGCTGTGGAACACACATAGTGCTGGTAGCTTGGTGTGCAAACTACAGGTTGTGCCCTGGCTGGTGGAAAAAGGTTGGAGCCCTGGGCAATGAGCTGGAAAGGGGCGCTGCCTTCATGCCTACCGAAGGACAGCAGTCCTGCAGTGCCAGCCAGCTGGGGGCAGCCGGGTTCCTAGAGACTCTGCAGGATCCAGTGAGAAGCGACAGTCCTAAACTGAATACAACCATCAGACCAAGAGGTACATGCAGAGGGTGCAAAGAGTGCGTGAGGATCAAGTGCATAGACTGCAATAGTATAAAAGCCCTGGGATTCCTTTTTACAGGACCCCTCCCTGGCGCATTACAGCTTGAGCTGTTATGATGTTGCTTCACCACGATTAAAGGAACCAGAGGTCTGAGACTCTGCTATGGGAAATCCAGGGTCAAGCCAGTGACAGAAACTTGCCTGACAATGTGAGCGTGATATGTGCAGTGAGTCAAATGGGGCACCTACCAGTTCACTGGAGCTGCCTGCTGCAAAAAGGTTTGGTCCCAGCAGTTAAAGTCTCAGGTGGTGTGAGTGTGACTCCCAGAGTGGCATCTGAATGGTCCTACAGATAAATTTTCCTTAACAGATTGATAAGAGGAGAAGAGATTGTATACTACACTGTGTACACTGGCGTCCCCAGCACCGAAAAGACATGGATCTGTAGAGTGAAATCAGAGAAGGGCTATGAAAATTATGAGAGGGCTGCAATGCCTATTCTTTGAAGGAAGGCTGAGAGCCTTGAGAAGAAAAGGCTCCATAGGGACCTTTTGTGGCCTTTCAACTGGGGGGCTTACAAGAAAGCTAGAGAGATATTTTTTTACTAGTGTCCTTAGTGACAGGATAAGGGGCAGTAGTTTTACACTGAAAGTGTGTTGACTTCAGTGAATTTTAATATGAACTATATGCAAATTTGGAAAATATAAGACAGCAGTTTTGGCAATCTACTCAATCAACAGAAAGTCTAGAAGAGTATCTGAAGTGTGCTGGTTTAAAAGTAGACCAGCAGGAGAAATGAACCCAACTCAAGAGAGATTGCAAGTCAGAGTTACAATTAACTGAAAAGATTACAATAAATACAATTATACAGAGTAAAACAGGTTTTAACCCACAAAGACAGATGTATAACCCTGCACCCTGGGACAGGAACAGAACATTGTTTGTCGATCCGATCCCTGTGCTGAGCACCATGTGGCTCTCCTGGGTGCAAAATAAAAGGAAAAGAAACCTGTTGGTTCAGATGGTTGCAGCTCTGTTAAATTAATGATTACAGACTTGTTAAGAGTGGAAGTTGTAGTCAGTCGAAATTCTGTTTCTCCTCTAGATCTGATGACTGGTACCAGAAGTCCCCAAACCCCAAGATTATATATGGTCAGGTTCAGGAGGGAAAGCCCAGTACCTCCCCAAGGGTGGGTAGTTTCACAACTGGTGGTTTAACTCTGTGAGTCATGGGACATTTTTGGAATTGATGGTCTAGGTTGTGGCAGCTGCCTATTATGCCAGTCCATTATGGCTCATTAGGAGAGATGACCCCTCAGGCTGGGTGTAAAGGCACTAATGCCTTGCTGGAGGGGAGTCTTCACAGCTGAGTCATTGGTGTGAAAACAAAGGAAACACTCCTTTAACAACCAGTTTGTAGCCTGAGGTGTCAGGTGTGCCCTGAGCAGCTGCTGCAAATGATCCATTTATTAACAGTCCATCAGAAATCACATAGAGGATGTACCATACACAGTTTTGGGTATACCCACGTAGTGATAAACTAGGTCCCAGCCCCTGTAACTAGTACATGAAGAAAAAAAACTCACACAATCCTGACTCATTCTATTTCTGATAATACATTGCTTCTTAGCTTCTGTTTCCTAAAAGAAGTTTCAGTGAATGTGTAGAACTTGGCAAAACTATATTGAAGTTCTCTTGCAAAGTGAATTATGCAAATCTCAATTATAAATTCCATGAAAGTACAAAACTAAGATGATTCTTTTAACAAGGATGCTGCAGTTCCCTTAAAAATAAAATGTTTTTAAAGTAGATTTTTTTTCAGATTTAAATAAAGCTGAAATACACATCTAGATTCACCATCAAAATTCTAATCTCCCCAATGAAAAAAATTGTTCCTGGTTACTATTAAATCCATTATTGTTGACTGTAGAAATCAAACTCAGTCATCTGCTAAGTGTTTTTTTGCAGTGTATTACAAAATTTGCTGTAGAACTTACAGTAGACACATTAAATCTTGCAAAGAGGACTTTTTCTTTCCTTAATGGTTGAAAGGTTTTTGAGGCAATATTGTTTCAAACAAAAAGCATAGTGACATTTTTATGGTAGGATTTTTTGCCATAAAATTTCCTAATAATTTTTCAATAGATACCACACCAGTAGCCAGCAGTTTATTTGTATTGGGGATTATGAATTCATATAGAGCTGAGATTCTTACCCGTAGCCATTCATTATATGAATTGGATGAGTACTTTGAAGGTTTTATTGGAATGATTTATAGAAAATCATTTATTGAGTGATTTATAGAAAATTCAGAGATGAAGGTCTTTTTTTATATACCAATGATTTTCTGTGTAGCTGCTAAAATTCTGGAAGGGCAATGCTCATCTTTAACATTCTATAAGGTGCAATGAAATCCACTGTGTGAAAGAAACTAACAGAATGGTCTCCATCACTTCAGCAAAGTCAAAAAGCATTTTGAGAACCTGTAGATTTTGTAATGCTGTACTGCTTATTCCACAGACGAATCTCTATTTATGTCTCCACAAAATCTTTAATAATCAAAAATCCTGCAATACATTTTATCACTGGTGTAGCTGGGACACAGGGAAGGAAAAGGGAGAAAGTCAGTATGAATATTTTAACTCTTTTTCTCTGTGTGTACCAGAAATGGTGTCTCTGTTTCCTTTGGAAAACCTTCACATTGAGTTTGATGGGAACGAAATAAAAAAACATTAAAAGAATTGCATACTTCAAGGTATATGTGCCTTCTTTCAACTTCATGCGTTTGCTTGTTTGTGCAGATCCAGATGGATTTGAATGTTTCTAATTGAATATAGTTGTGAAAATATTGTAAAAAATTTAAACTTGCCTAGTCCCTTAAATAATGAGAATTAATACATCCCTAGTGAGATTTCAATACTTATTTCTAGGAAACATTAATTCTTGATTTCATACATGGTAGCCATAGAAGGATTTTGCCTGATTTGACAGCTGAGAACGTGAACTGTCTTACTTCACTTTCTGCTATCTAGCATATGGACTAACAGGGGCTGAGATTTTGAAACACAAGTGTCCCTTTTCCCCTCGAACAGTGTAAAAATGGATGGCTGCATCGTTAAAGAATAAAAATAAAAGTACTCAAACTCTTGAAAAAGCTATTTTTATTAACTTGCTTAAATTTTAAAAACCTGACATTGAATAACCAAGTTAAGGTGTCAAGCTAACTCAACCGTTTACTGAGGACAACTGCAGGTAATGTTCTAATTTGACATAATCAGATAAACACTACAGAAATCCTTTGTTTTTCTTAGTATTCTCATTGCTAAAGAAGCCGTAGGCTAGAAATTATGAAGTAGACTTATAAGAAATGATAGTGTCACTCTGATCTGCTGAAAAATATTAATACAAAACTAGCTTTTTCATGCTATTAAATATTTCACATGCATTAGGGAAATATCTTACATTTATTGAGGAAAAAGCACCATCCATTGTTTTTCAAAAACTAGAAAGCAAAAAAAAAGCCAAATTCTTTTCATCTCCAGGCTTAAAAGAACAAGGAGGAGAAATGATTGGTGTGATTTCTAATCCTTTTAATTTCATACCATTAAAAATATGCCATGGTTCCTCCAATGCTTTCCATAAGATATTTTTCACTGTGCCAGTTTCCATTTTCTGTGCTATTCTCTATAATAAATGGTTGCTTACATCGTCAGTACTGTTCAGATTCTTCTCCATTTAAGGACTTCCCTGTCACTACGGAAGGTAAAATAAAAAAATATAACACCTTCACGTTCACTCTGGGAAAAGGAGGGCTGCAAGCTGCATTGAAAGAACAGCTGATGCAGGCTTGCAATGGCAATATGTTGTACTACCAGAAAAAGAAGTATTATTGAAGTTGTTTGCTAAATCTCAACCACTCTCACTGCTGAGATTTAAAAGACAATCATAGAATCACAGAGTGGTCTGGGTTGGAAGGAAGGTTAAACATCATCTAGCTCCAACCCCTTTGCCATGGGCAGGAATGCCACCCGCAAGGCCAGGTTGCTCAAAGCCCATCCAACCCAGTCTTGAGTGCTTCCAGGGATGGGAAATCCAGAGATTCTCTGGACAACTGTGCCAGTGCCTCACCACCCTCACAGAAAATAATTTCTTTCTAATACCTCGTCTAAACTGACTACCTTTCAGCTTGAAGCCATTCCCCTTTGTCTTGTCACTTCATACTCTTGTGGACAGTCCCTCTCCATCTTTCTTGTAGCTTCTCTGCAGGTACTGGAGGGCTGCAATAGGTAAACTCAAAGCCCTCTATTTTCCAGGTTGAACAATGTCAATTTTCTTAGCCTTTCTTCACAGGAGAGGTGACTCATTCCTCTAAAAAACTTGATGGCCCTCCTCTGGACTCACTAAAACAGGTCAATGTTCTTCCTATGGTGGGAACCCCAGAGCTGGATGCAATACCCTAAATGGGATCTCACCAGAGTGGAGTAGAGGGACAGAATCACCTCTCTTGACCTGCTGGCTATGCTGCTTTTGATGCACCCCAGGATACAATTGGCTTTCTGGGCTGCCAGTGCACATTGCCAGGTCATGTCCATCCTCTCATCCACCAGCACCTCCAAGTCCTTCTTGGCAGAGCTTCACTTGATCTGTTCATTCTCCAGCCTGTATTGACACCAGGGGTTGCCCAGACCTACGTGTAGCACCTTGCACTTAGTCTTATTAAACCATGGGGGTTCCCCATGGGCCCACTTCTTGTGCTTGTCCGGGTCCCTCTGGGTGGCATCCTGCCCTTCAGCTACACCACTCAGCTTTCTATTATCTTCACTTGCTGAGTGTGCACTCAATCCCTCATCTACATCACTGATGATGTTAAATAACACTGGTCCCAGTACAGACCCCTGAGGGACACTACTTGTCGCTGATGTCCATCAGAACTCTGAGCCAGTGACTACTACCCTCTGGATGTGGTTATCCAATCACTTTCTTATCCATCTAACAGTCCACCCATCAAATCCATCTCTCTTCAATTTAGAGAGCAGAGTGTTGTGGGGGACTGTGTCAAAGACTTTACACAAGTCCAGATAAATGACATCTGCAGCCCTTTCCTTGTCCACTGATGTAGTCACTTCACCACAGAAGGCCTCTAAGTGGGTCAAGCAGGTCTTGCCCTTGGCCAAACCTTGCTGGCTGTCTTGAGTCACCTCCCTGTCCTCCATGTGCCCCAGCATAGCTTCTAGGAGGGTCTTTTCCATGATCTTCGCAGGCACAGAGAGGAGGCTGACAGGTTGGTAATTCTCAGGGTCCTCTTTTCTACCCTTTTTAGAGATGGGTATAATGTTTTCTTTTTTCCATTCACTTGGGACTTCACCTAACTGTCGTGAATTGTCAAATATCATGGAGACTGTCCTGGCAATTACATCAGCCAGTTCCCCCAGGATCCTCAGATGTATCTCATCGGGTCACGTTGACTTATGCACATTCAGGTTCTTCAAATGGTGATGAACCTGATTTTTACTTACAGTGGTAGGGACTCTGCTCCCCTAGCCTCTATCCTGCTGTGAGGACAGAGAGTGGACATTGGGAAGAGAGATTGTCATTGAAGACTGAGGCAAAAAAATTAATAACTAAATACTTCAGCCTTCTCCTCATCCATTGTTACCTGTTTGTCATCCCATTTTTTTGGGTGGGGTACACCTCCTTTGACCTTTCTTTTCTGGTTAACATGCCTGTAGAAGCCCTTGTATTGATTCTTTGCATCCCTTGCCAGGTTCAGTTCCTCACCCCATCCCTATATCCAGTGAACTACCAAAATTCATTCTCTTCCCAGGTCACCTGTCCTTTCCACTGCCTGTTCATTTCCTTTTTTATCTTTAGTTTGATCAGCAGTTCCCCTACTAGGCCATTCTGGTCTTTTGCCTTCCTTGCCAGATTTTTGCTCCTGGGGATTGCTAGATATTGCTCTCTATGGAATACTTCCCTAAATATCTGTCCCACTCCACTGTCCCTGTGGGCAGTCTCCCAGGCAATCCTGCTGACTGTCTCCCTGAAGAGATGGAATTGTGCTTTCCTAAAGTTCAGGGACCTAACCTTACTCCTTTCCTGACCCATATCCCTCAGGACTTCAAAATCCACCAATGCATGATCACTGCAGCCCAGGTTGCCTCCAATATTGATGTTTCCGATTAACTTGCTTACATTGGTGACCATCAGATCCAGTATCAATTCCCACTGATAGGTCTATTTATTACCTGGATGAGCAAGTTATCTTCCATTTATGCATTTCAGGAGTGTCCTGGATTCCCTACAGCTCACTGTGCTACTTTCCCAGTAGGGTGGTTGAAGTTCCAGCAGGAAAAGAGCTTGTAGACACGATGCCTGCTGTAGCTGCAGCAAGAAGGTTTCATCAATAGGCTCCCTTTAATCAGGGACCTGTAGTAGATGTCAACCACAAGGTTCCCTTTGTTGCCTCAGTCTCTGATTTGCCCCCTTCTTTTTTCCCAATAAACTGTAAAAGTAGAAAAGCAGAGTCAGGTGTCTGATAGGGATATAATGTCAGATTTGACAGTGGAGAACACATAAATTATTAAGTACAACCAATTGAAAAGAAAACTTTTGTGTGTGTTCCAGCGATTTATTTTGGAGTGCAATAGAATACATTTGAATTAAGGTCCCTGTGGCTATTTGGTTTGAATATTGAAATATAGATTATCCTGATGACATTTCTCTTCCTAAACTTGTCTATATCTCTCAACAAATGGATAATTTTGAAAACTTCTGTTGATGTTCTGTAAATGTATTATTTTTTTTAAGCTTCTACTTGTGCTTGTACAGTCTTCCAGGACTTGCAACTGTGAATTAGTAATCTGCCATTCTACTTAGTAACTATGAAAAAATGAAAATTTTTCACATAGTACAAATTTGAACATCAGTGCCCATTAGAAAGTACCAGGTCTTCACAGAAAAACTGACAAACTAACCTAGTAGTTCACAAAAAAGTGAAAAAAAAAAACCAAAAAACTGCAAACAAACCTGTGAATGCTTTGTACCTATCTGATGGTTTTAGTGTTTCTGTGCATTTCTGAAGACAAATATTTTTTTCTGGATACCATGTTTTGTCAAGATATTATGGGTCATCTCTTCTTCATATTTAGCCAAATCACTGGACTAAGAAACTTTGAGTTGTCAGGGCCTTGGAGTTATCACAGTCTGTGCAAATTTCCGGTAAATATTTGTGAAATTTGAATGGGGCTTTTAGAGAAATTCCACATATTTGAGAATGGCTGTACAACGTGCAGTCACAGCAGAGAACTGTCCCACTTTGCTTATCTGCAACATTACTTTGATGAAAGTGATTCCCTCTGTATAACCTATAAAACTGAACCCTGTGATCCCTCTCCATTTGTTTCTACTCTGATAGAAATTCCTACCTTTACATTCCTCTCTCCCAAACCCATTTCTTAATTGTGACAAACACTATGCAGGGCCCCTGAGACCTTCCCACATACTCATTATATCTCAGATAACATGGATTTGAAATGCAGTATATGTTGTGACAAACTTGAACAAACTAAATAATTTCTGTAATGATTACCTCAGACAAAGGTATAATCACTGCATGAACATCTCCAATCTTAAAATTTCTTTGCATTTCTAAGAAAGAAAAAATGGAAAGAAAATGAATAATTATTTAGATTAATTTCATTAGCATTTCTGATTTCTAAGGTTGAAAGTTTCATTTATGTTTAGTGAATTAGATTGCATAGCTATTGTTCAGGTGAAATTGCAGAAAATTTCCATTGTGAAATTACTAATAAGAGTAAAATTATTCCTGAAGTCTATACTGTAAAGAGAATAAACAGTCTTATATTGTTATTTACAGTATGGTGTTTTAAGTTTTCCTTCAGATATTCTTGGACCTTCATTCTGAAAAGCGAACAGCTTTGTAGATATGAATTCTATTACTACTGTATTGTTTCTAATACATTTTTCAGCAGCTAAATATCTTTCTACCACTAAACAACACCTACTTGCGAGTGAAAAGGGAACAAAAGCTCATAAAACTGCAATAAAATATTTATTTCTCTTCAGCAATAGGATTAATTTTATCACTAGATTTATGACCCTGAAAATTCTTTGTTGGATATTTAATATATCAAAGTAGCAGAACGAGGAGTCTGAGTTAGGAAATTTGTGAAACTTGAAACTTGTGATTTACTGAAGAGACCAGATTAAGGGTTTTTTGATACGATTTAATAAAACAGCAACAAAATTGAATTAGCCTGGCATAAAATTTAATTGCTTGACAAAAATTTGATAGTGCTATTTTGTTACAGTTTATGTATAACGTACATCAGCGTTGGTCTTTTTTCTAGTCTGATTAGAGACCAGGCTCAGCTTCATAAAAAGGGCAACTTTCAAGTGCCTATGGGCTATATAAAGGGGGAAACACATATGTAATTAAATTTGCATTTAATTTCTCTTCACTGCTTTTCAGAGCTGAGGTTTGGGAAAAATCACCTCTATGATAATACAGATAGACTTGAACGAATTTTCATACATTTATTCTGGAATTTCACAAGTCATCTTCACTTTAAATCAAAACAACTAAAAAGATTTTCTTGTTCAAGAAACATCAAACAAATCAGAAGAAATTTACATTTTTTTGAGATGAGTATTTATTTCTGCTTATGTTATGTGACAGTGTCATGGTAAAGCATAAGCATAAAATACCATTTTGGGGGGCATTTTGTGATTATATCTGCTTATATACTCCAGTTGATATAAAATATAGAAATGAATATATGATAATTATTTGATCTTTCAATATTTTTCTAAAATTAACATTTTCAGGATGAAAGGCTTTTTGTTTCATGTCACACTGTGGAAAGCATCAAAACTATTGATGGTAAGATTTTTCCTCACAATTCCTCAAATATTTTTTTTTTATACTAAAATAACCTAGAGGAAGAAAAATATTTAACAAAACAAATAAATCTGAATTTTTTCTCTTTTGTTAAAGTATGAGACTTTCCATCATAATAATACACAAGTCATACTGACAGTGTAAACACTGGAAAAAATCACTACAGTCTTTGCCCTGCTACTCATCTCCAACTCTGTTCAGAGCTTTTATTGGTACTAGAAAGCTACATCATGTGATACGGAGAGAGTTAAATTCTGGTTCAGACAAAGTCACTGCAAAAGTCTTAGTCAATAAATCAAGAAGATACAGATCTGTACTGCAAATTAAGGATGTCAAACTTCCTTGACAAGTACCAAACTCATAGGAAAAAATCTAATACAGTAATTTCTATCGCTTTAATAGGCTGGGTCTACAATGATTGTTCAGAGAACTGGGATGCATCTGTAAAATAGGAGAACTATTTTATAATAGAGCAGAGCTAAATTTTAAGAGCATTATTAATGTTTAAAAGTGAGGGACTGAAAGCTAAAAATGACAAATCATTACCTAAGGGATGAAACATATTTATTGAGTGCAGTAACTCTGTATTTCCTCAGTATTATATTTACTATTATACATGGACAACTGATTTGGAGCTTTTAAAGTCTCATCATCAGAAAACACTGATAATGTTTTAGCCCCTTCTTTCTTTTGACGCTTTTAAGGAGAGATGCTACTTCACATATTTTAATATGATTTAAAGCTTTCACAGCTCAAGGGTTGCTGAAATGATAGATTCTTTATGACATATTTATTGGTATAATGCATGTAATTGGTACATTAAAATGAAGGAAGCAGAAGCATACAGCCACAGGGTGCTAGATTAGTAGGAACCTTAAAAGGTTTGTTTTTCCCTCCTGGAATTATTGAGATAGAATGCTTAATTAGCAAAAAATGCATTAGTAACAATTGAACAAAGTTGAGGTCATCAAATTAATCTCTTTTTAGTTTTAAATAGGACTTCTTAATTTTGGAGAATCAACATCTCAACGAAAATGACATGTAATTTAAAAAGCATGTTCTAATATTGTTGGAATAAAACCAGACTCCATCCCTTCTATGTCAAACAGGCATATCAACAGCAAGGTAAAGAGTTTATTCTTCTTGGACCATGAGCTCCTTTCTAGTGTCCTTCCCCTATCATGAAGGAATCTTCTGAAGGTTGGCAGGTAAAAATTATTGGACCTTTAAAATTCTTAGCTCGTGCCCTGAAACATAAGCTCATTCAATGATGTGTAGATAAAAGATTAAAAATAGATTAAAAAATTATGTAACTATCACAGACATTAATTATAATTTACATTGTAGACAACACTTCACAAAATCTTTGTTAGTGATGTTCTCAAGTGGATGCCTGGAAACATCATAAACAAGAGAGAAAGCTATTGATTCTACAAAAAAAATCCTCCCCAGCATAAGGCAGGTGACTGTTATATGATTACTATTAAAGAGGTGTCTAGCAAGGTGTCGGAGGTGGGCCAGCAGAAGCCTACAGAGAATGGAGAAAGATGCAACAGAGCTGCAAGGAAGTCTCAGAG
>JAYRBT010000093.1:36742157-36760370 GCA_036023395.1 Myiotriccus ornatus | reverse complement strand
ATCCGTGTGTGACTGTCTCCTATCCAAAGTGTGTCCCGAGGGTCTCTCCGCGGGGGACCAAAACCCCCCCGCGATAGCAAGGGAAAAGTCAACAGAAGCAGCATGTCTTTAGCAGATGTACAGACAAGTCTTAAAAAAGAGATTAAGTATCTTTCAATAACTGTTTTCTAGCAGGTGCTCCAAAACACAAGTCTGTTTCTGCATGGAAAGGCAAGGGAAAATCTAGAAAGAAAGAAGGACAATCTTATTTTATTTTTTGACTCAGAATATTGCTTGACTTAACAATGCTTTAATATTTCCTTATAAGCTAGAAATTTTTTTTGTAATAGTATTACAATACCTGGTTAGTATTAAAGAAGATTTAATAGCCCAGAATATTTCATAGCATTCATTAAAAAAGTGGTTGTTGCCATATTTTTATTTTAAATAAAAGAGCAAAAGATTTTGAAAAAGTAGAGCCTAACTCTTCATTCTTACTGAAAATCACTCTGGCCATTCCTTGGGCTACCTGATCATGTGACCTAACATGGTACATTCTGTAAAAACTAATTTCATTTGCAAAGTAACTTGAACTTCTTAATAGTCCCTATGCAATTATTAAATATCCCTGAAGTACCATAATCTCTAAGATTTTCATTATCAAACTAGGATGCAACAGGAATTCTGCTTTGTCTTTGATTTGTCATTTGGTCTTGCACGAGATTTGTGTAAGTACTACCCTGCAAACTTGAGACTTTTTTGGAATACATTTTTTCAGTCATCATATTGGATTCATAACATGGAAGGCTTATTTGTAATTTATTGATTAATGAGTAGCAAAAGTTTTCAATTAACACCTTTTAAGCCATTTAAGCAACTGCATGTAGGGAAAGAAGTTCCACCAGAGTACAAGACAAGGAAACCATGGTTCTTTTTGAATTTTCCTCTTGAAAGATGATATATTGCTGTTTGACCAATTAAATTCAGTCCATTAGATGGTCAAAGGAATACTGACTGGATTTTCTGATGAAAAGTAGGCCTCAATTAGTCTGCTGACTTATAGCACACCTGCCTAATTCCAAGGAAATCTGCATCTGAACTAAACCAGTCTGAACGTAGGAGTAGCTAGGTTGCATGACTAACAACTTTGGTTTTGTAAATATAATTTATGATAGTTGAACCAGATCATAAAATTAGTCATATTAACAAAAATAAGATTTATAATTACACAAATTCTTTCACTAAGAAAATGATGCAATCAGTAATAACAATTTGAGGACATTTTCTGCTTACTGAACACTAAGTGCAAGTTCACAGCAGACACATTGAGAAAACCAGTTGGAAAGCTTCCAAACAGATTCTTATGGTCTATCATGTCACTAATTCACAAATTAAAGCACTGCTGACGAGGAATATGTTATGATTTTTCAGAACAACTTCAAAGTCAGTTACAGCCAATTGTGTCTGAGATTTACACATCAAAGTAGTAATAATAAAAATACTTAGTTGTACATAGCACTTTGATCCTTAGATCACTTGTCAAAGGTGAATAAGTATTATTCCCATTTTACTGATGAGGATACTGATTTCCTCAGGGTGCTCAGTAAAATAAAGTAAAATCGAGAATCATGCCACTGTTTCTACCACGTGTCCCTTGACAAAGCTATACAGCTTGTCAAGAACTATCCATTGTGAAGAAGCCACATTCCAGTTTGAAAAACTGGGGACCTGATCCAGAGGGCTCTGTAATCAGCCCAAGTCTTCGTGCAGCATTCTTTAAGCCAAAATGCTCTTCCTTGCTCTACTGCTTCACTTCATCACCTCTCTCATTGTTGTCTTATATTGCTGTATTATCATGATTTCTGTTACCTCAAATTGAGCAAGTGGAATGTGATAACTAATCAGCTACCAGTCTGGAGAAATTTTTCCTGACAGTAATTTAAAAGAATGCTATGACAAATTTTGCTGAGCAGCTGGATAGATAAGAGACACCAAGGTGTCTGACAAGTAGTGAGTGCATGAAACTGACATCAACAGGAAGGAATGAAGTGCAAAGGTGCAGAGTGTGGGTGAGTGAGAGCTGGGCATAAATGAATGCATGGAACTTCTGGTTCAGAGCCTTGATAGAAAATACAGTTTTGAAGGAGAATAAAAAGGAGTGAATGGAGTGAAACAAGCCTTTAGATAAAAAGGTTTGTAGACTCAAGTGTCGCAAGAGTGGTTGGCCGCTTAAAGAATCACTGTCAGAGGCATTGGCAAAAAACATATGCTTTATTATAAATTTATGAAAGTGTGACTTTAACAGAGTTCAGTGGCAAGGTTCACTCTATTACGTACTTCATAGATGAAGCATTCATAGGAAAATCAGATTAGAATCAACTAAGAATGATTTACACAGTGGTGGAAGACATGGAAGAGTAAGGGTGAAAAGAATACAGATACAAAAGATAAGGGAGAAAAAGGATTTAGTAGCACTTATTCATTAATAGGATTTCCTATGATTCTAATAATAACTTAGTTATAGATTCATGATAACAACATTTATACCATAACTAATACACACACAGAGGCAAAGAAATGTATACATCTGTATCTGTGTAAAGTTATTCATCAAAATTCCCCTTGAGTTCAATGAAATACGTCATATGTCTTAGCATTTCTCAACAGTTATGGGTTACATCTAGAGGAGTGTGTGTGTGTGGGGTGTGTATCAGGCTAGACCTTGCTGTCAACAATGGTCTTTGAGTATTACAGATTTAGAATCATTTAGGTTAGAAAAGACCTCTAATTTCCTCGAGTCCAATCGTTAACCCGGCACTTCCATGCTCACTACTAAACCACATCTCCAAGTGCCACATCCACAAGCCTTTCGAACGTTACCACTTCCCTGGGTAGCCTGTTCCAATGCATGACCATACTTTCAGTGAAAAATTTTTTTTGAATATCCAATATAAACCTTTCCTGTAGCAACTTTAGGTCATTTCCTCAATTCTGACACAGGGGCTGGGACATCTGCTAAAGCAGGCCACTCAATCCCCATCTAACCTGGCCTTGAACACTTCCAGGGATGGCACAGATGCCCTTGTAATAAGGTCCCCTTCGCCTGCCTTTTAGGATATTGAAAAACTCTTAAGACCATCAAATAATCAAAACTATTGAGGAAAATGTCCTAAACAAATGATGCAGTATATATTATACAATTCTGTTCATATTCAATGTAGCAAATGTTTCCAGAAGGGCAACAGCTTCCGGAAGCTGCAATGTCAGAAAAACACTTTCTGGTTTCATTTGTTTCAGCAGCTTTCACAAATATTTATTTAGAATACAATAGTTCCATTTGGAAGGGAAATGTGCAGTTGCCTGCACATTTCAAGGACTGACTAAAACTTATAGAATATTTTGAAGGCCATTGACGAAAGGCCTCATTTTAAAACACTGACAGATATGGAGCACTGACCACCTCTCTGAGAGGCCTGTTCCAGTGTTTGACCAGCCTCTCAGAAAAAGAAATGCTACCTAACCACTGGATCCCAGGGAAAAGCACCTCCCTCATTACTTCCCCTCTTCAGGAAGCTGTAAAAAGCATCAGTTTACTCCTCAGTCTCCTTCTCTCCAAGCTGGTCAAACCTGGAGTTCTCAGCCTCTCCTCACAGGACACACCTTCCAGCCCTTCCACCAGCTTTGTTGCCCTCCTTGGGATATGTTCAGGGACTTTCATATCTTTTCTAAATTGTGGCACCCAGGGCTGCACAGAGGACTCAGGGTGAGGCAGCACCACGGCTGAGTACAGTGGGACGATCCGCTTTTGGCAGCTGGTGATGCTGTGTCTGATGCACCCCAGCATGGGATTTGCCCTCCTGGTTGCCTGGGCACACTGCTGACTCACACTGAGCCTACTGTCCACCAGCAGTCAAAATCCCTTTCACGTCTGCTTTTTTCCAAGTTGAACCTTATTTTATGGTTTCACTGTATCCATATGCGTGAAACTGTTGTGGTAGAGTCTTCAACAGATTCCATAAATAAATGGAGGTTTCCATGTCATTTTAAGTCAGGATGTGAATCTTCTGTTGTACAGAACTGCATACAGTAAGAGCACAACTAGCTCTCTATGCTTTGACCACAGCAGGGCTCTTAACTGATATTCCTACTCACAAAATGAGTTTCTTTGAAGCTGATGACACTAGTCACAGTGATATCTTAAGGGTCAGAGATAATTAATAAGTTGCCCAGAGGGTTATAGAGAATTCGAAGGGAGTTGTGAAAGAGCGTCCTGCCTTGTCAGTGAAAAATATCTCAGAGCTTCAAAGGAGGGACCCTGAACAAAGGACCACCTGGGATTTTATGCTTTTCATGATAGTCTGGGATCTTCTGAGTTGTTGGCTCCTGGTGTGTCTCTTGTCATCTGGCTGGCACCACAGGTCCCCGTGCCCTTAGGAATGCAGGGGATCAGTGCCACTTCACAGTTTCTTGGGCTCCAGCCATCGAGAGCTCAGTCTGCAGCTGCACACCAAACCAGCTACCAAAGGTAGTTCTGGAAGGGGGAGATTGAGGCCACTGACTCATGGACCACCAATTCAAGAAACCCACTGACTCAAAAGAAGAGAAAGACTCAGCATAGGAATAATTAGCATGAGAAGTGAGAGAATCATTTAACCGGCAGATGGTGGGATACTAATGAATAGGACAACTATGTAATGTGTGCCCAAAAGAATGATGATTTCTTTGTTTGCTAAAATGTATATAAAATCTGAAGTTTTGAGAATCAGTGGGCTAGCTTTGTGGATGTACCACCCAGCTCCTATCACGTCATAAATACGAAATAGCCAAACAGCTCCAGTCCTGTGTGAGGTGGGCTGATTGCACAGCAGGTGACAAATCACTCTTTTAGGTACAACAACAGGAGCAATACTTTCCTATCTAGGATATATATATATATGTGTGTATATATATATACACACACACACCTATTGCATAGTGTAGTATTTGTTCTGCCCAGAAAATGCTTCCTTTTACTTCTACTACAATATGATGCATTGTAAGTCTCTAGGAAACTAGCCCAAAAATGCTAGAATCAAAATTCTTAAGAAATATAAGCACTATAAATAGAGCTCACCACTTTTCCCTTTAAAATTAAAAACTATCAATAAATAGATATATGTATCTATTTTTTTTGTATTTATATTTTTTTTTCTCTCAAAGGAAGTTTATGCAATGCAGTGCATCCAATCCACATTTTCTAACCTAGTAAAGAGGAAGATAGAAAAAGAGCAGATGCCATTAGGCTGTCACAATTTAGTGCACTGTTGCAAGTGATCATATGGTGCGGCGAGGAGTACAGTAGATGGACTCATGCTTGGAAAAATGGAAAAATCATGGATTAGCTATCAAGTCCAAGTTCAAAACCTACCTGGTTTTGAGGTAGACCAAGAGACATTACTACAGAAATTCAGTAGTGCCCAATTAGTGCAGCCAGCTGGTTTCCAAAAAGCATGGCAAGCTGTATGTCATCCTATTTTTATTCATTTTCTTACTGGCACCATTTTCAGAATTAAACATTAGATCCTACTACTTTTACTAACTTTAAATGTCTTTCCCTCTGAGTTACAAGTTGTAATAAACTAGGTCCAAGTCTTTGTAACAGCTGAACAGTTTTGTTCTCTGGAAGTGTCGAGGCACTGCAGGACACATGGGGCTGAGGGTATGACCTGGTACCCCATGCTCCTTGCCAACACCTTCCTGAGACTCCTTCATTCTCCCTGATGCTACAACTGCATGGCAAATGGAACTATGCTGAGCATTTGCCCAAGGACACCACACCTTGTAATTGTCCCATTTCCTACTCATACCAACTGTGATTTAATTCTTTGTAGCTGACAGCTTATTATCAACAGACAATGACATTAACACACATGTACATGCACATACATATATACAGGGTTCTCATTCTCCACATTTTTAAGAAAATACTTTGAATTAATGCTCTGGAGGAGGACAAGAATAGCCAGGCCTAACTTCAAAAGTCTTAGAGAGATGTGATCTTAAGGTATCTGAATTTTATGACAAAGCAGAGGACCACCAAGGTTGGGGCAGAAATTTGGAAACTTTCAATTTTGGAGAGGTAAAATTAGCTGTGAAAGTAAAATCACCTCTTCCCTGCTTGCCTCTTTGCTGGCAAAAGAATTCTACTATTTTTCTTTTTTTTATACGCACTGTCACAGTGTCCTGAAAAAAAAAAACAGATAAGAAGAGTGATCCAGAAAAATGAAATGTAGGTTTTGGTGTCTCTACAGAAGCACCCTCCTCTTTCCCTTAGGCAAAACATTTGGAATATACATATACATACGGTATACATATACATATATATGTTCACCATCACAATTCCCCACAGTATATTCCCATTATGTTGTTAATACAGAATGCTCCCTGACTTGCCACATGGAATATGCTGGTATTAGCAAGATATTTTCCTTTTTTCCTGTTACAGAATAGCACAATGCCAGAGTGCAAGGCTGTTGTGTGTGCTTCAGAGAGTTGGTTGTTTGTTAAATAAAAAAAAAAAATTAAAAAAAGTTCCTTTTTTTTTTTTACAGTTACTTAGAGTCTTTCACATTTGTGATTAACCAATGTCATTTGAGACTTGCAGAAGTTTAGCATGTTGGTTGAAATATTCTTTAAAACACAGCACTCTGGTATACATGGGGAATTTTTCAAGTATCTTGGGACAAATATTGTCTCTGAAGATTTTCAGTAATGAAAAAAAAACAAAACGTAATTGCTCAAGAAATTAATTGATGACATTCAACTGGAGGGAGTAGAGGCTGATCAGAACATTGTAAAGGGAGAACTGAATGATATTAGGAAGTGAGGCCATAAATTGACAGTGTCATAGGTGTGGAAAAAGCATCTGTATATTAATCGTTCATGATGTGGGCATATCATGAGCACAATGAAATACTAGTGGCATTGCACTGTGCATGTTAATTGCCTATCTATTGTGCAATTCATGCTGTAGAATGATTGTAGAAATGGAGAAGGTATGGAATAGAAAAAATATGTAAGAAGAGTATAAATGTATCCATTATTACTGATGTGTATGGTAAACAGAAGGTATTTTCTGTCTACAAGAGGAATAATATTTCAGCCTTTCTGTGGAAAACCTTATTAATTCCAAGGTGTTTGTGAGAGCTCCTAACAAATTTGTTCTGTGTCAAATGAGATGGCTGGTATCAGTGATGCAGGAATCTTCTTTCCAAGCCCACTTCAGTAGAAGTGGCAGCCCAGGCAACTCTGAACATCCTCCTGGGCTCAGAGGTTTATCACTGTAAGGACAAACGGACATAGATAATGGAAAGCAAACTTCAAGCAAATATAAAGGTTTTTTCTTCTTTTTTTTTTTTTTTCCCTCCTCAAAACCTGAAAAAACATTTTACAGGAGAAGTTGTGGGTTTACAGAAAACTACTGTGAAGTATGTATGCCATCTCTGAATTATTAGACCACCATAATTATCTAGTCTCTGTCTTTTCCGCTTTCATTCCATTTTGTTGTACTCTTCCTTCTTGCCATTGGATGAACTCAGGTTGTAAGCACCTGGGACAGACACCATTTTGGTGGTTTTTATGCACTATTTATCTTACCTATACTTGAAGCACCCAGGACATTATTGAACTCCATAAAATAAAATAAAATAAAATAAAATAAAATAAAATAAAATAAAATAAAATAAAATAAAATAAAAAATAAAATAAAATAAAAATTGAGAAGGAAAAATCATAAAAGCAGTCTCTCCTGTGAAATCTCTGGCCCTTCTATTACTGTTTATGTTCAGAAATACTATGAGAAGAGCTTCTCTCATTTTATCAGTACTTCCTGCTGTAGTCCCAGATGCAACCAGTATGTAATAATTTATTCAAATATTTTTTTAAAAATTGACAAAAAACCAGCCCAAGCACATTCCTAGATTTGGGTAGATGTTCAGAGGCTTCTTATCCTTTCTTAGTAAATACAATTCAAAAGTCAAGGTTCTTTACAGGAGTCTGAATTTCTAAGAATAAAGGGTCTTCATAGTCACAAAAAGCTTTAAAATAGAAAAATAGCTCACAGTACTTTCTTGCAATTTCTGTGCTATACTTTAAAGCCCTTCATAGCCTTTTTCTGTAAGCTTTAAGGAAGATATTCTGTTTACTATAGCCATTAAAACTGTGAGTTTTTTTTCAGGCAGCAGGATTACTACATATAGCTCAATAGGTCGCAAGGCACATTTTATGCAAACACTGCCTCATGGTCTGTTAAAGGAAGTAGGACTGTGCCTCCATAATCTTCATAAGATACCAAAGAACACCCTGAATAGTAGGGGAGTTTTTCTTCTGCAGTTTTTAAAGTGTCTGTTAGAAAGATACTACACTCTTCCCTTCTTTTTGATTTCTTAAGACCTACCTATAGGGTGTGAGATTAATTTTTATTTCAGTAATATGTGGTCGAACACTGTCACTGGTGAATGCAGCTCCAAAATGAACAGAGGTTTCCCCTTCATCTTCATAATTACAACCATACACGGAATTCCAGAGTGCTCCTGTCTAACTGATATTTACAATTGCACCTTCAGAGCACATGCAATAGCTCCATGTGTAAGGCGGATTTTCCTAGTCTTAATATGTACCCTTGCCTTGTGAAAAGGCCATGCCATGAAGCACTTTTGTCTCTCTCTCTCTGGTTATTTGGTCACCAGCTGGAGGGCTGGTTTCGAATCCAAACTTATCAGTTTCTCCCAGATTCCCCCTCTCAGCCATGGGTTGTGGAACCAAAAAGCTCAGGCACTGTGATGGGACTGCAACTGTTAGTGTTCTTCTGGATGATTGAAAGATAGCAAGTAAAGGAGGAAGAGACATGAACCCAGACAACTAAAGCCACATAGGAGAAAAAGCAGTGAAGGTGGCATTGTGCTGACATCCACCCTACCCTGACACAGTTCACTTTTTGTATCTGCCTGGTTGATAATAAAGACAATCTGACTGTATCAGCTAAAGGCAAGGTTTTATTCTTTGGTCCTCTTTGTCACAGACACACGAAGGGGAGAAGGGAGGTGGATAGCAGCATGAGAAATGGTGGAATAGCCAGTTCTGGAATGCAGTGTTTACATAAAGCATATTTATCACACCTAGTGCAGGAATTTTTCAGGCCACAGGGAGAGTAACATGAGTGGAACTACTTGATATACAATTATGCTTATTTTTCAGACTTACTCACACTACTCAAACCTCTTTATACTGACTTACAACACTCTGTTACTATTGAATATAAATCCATATTTTTTTCTATGAGTAAAGCTAACATAAACAATCTTTTTCTCTTAGTTTTAACTTTGGTAGCAGGTGTTCAGTGCGTGGTGTCCTTCCGCAGAAGTTTAGCAGCTTCTTCTCTCACTCTCACTGAGTGTCCAAGATCATTTGCTAGATTCCTCCTATCTCTGAGGCGTCTTACTGGGCAGCTGCTCCTAGCTTCCCCAACCAAACACCTGTGTGATCTCCAAGAGCATTGACTTTAACATTTAATGTATATTGCATAATCAGAAGAACAAGCTACAGTTTTACCTTTTCATAGTGTGGGCTCGTTCAGTGATTGCTACTCAGAGGGCCCTGATGAGTCAGCTTCAATTCTGTACACCTTAGCTAACCAAATTTAGATTGATACTTCTTCCTTTGAGTAGGATATCTTTTCTGTGTTTAGATGCACTCAGCAGAGAAAGCTGATGAAGTTTGTGTTGAAAGTTTTGTCTGCAAAGCCCTATAACCTGCATACAGTAGCTGTATTCAACTAAGAGTACACACTAGATGGCTACCATTCTCTTTTACTGCATATAACCAGGGATAGGAGACAGAACAGATGTTGGACAGTGGGATTAATACGTGGTTCATAATTGCTAACAAGACAATTCAACTTCCCATTTCTAAAAAGACAAAAACTGATATAGCAGGACCTACCAAACCCTGCTGTGCAACTACAAGCAGTATATAATAACAAAAAAATCTTTTCTTTGTGTGATCCTTCAGAGGCCTGTCTCTATCAAGCTGTATGAATGATTCTAAGATACCAGTCACATCTTAAAGTGAAGCCTGATGACTCATACTGTAAAGTTAGAGGAAATACATAGGTATGTTTCGTGGGTATATGTGTGCGGTCTTACCTAGCTGTTGTAAACACATACAGAATCTCACAAAGCTATATACACGCACTCTTACATGGTTGATTTTTCATTACGGAATACCCAATATTCCACTAAATTATTGAAGGCCATCTTGTTATATTTATTACTGAGGATGCTCATATTACTGTCAATTGTCAAATTTTGGTTTCCTGTTGTTGATTTTTATGCATGAGAAACACACAGGCTCTGTTCTCATGCCAGAGGCCATCAATCTCTCTAGACAGCATCGACCTCAGGATATGTAAGAGTAGTGGATAAATTGGAAGATCAATGACTTGTCCCTCCTGCTGTGCCAGCTGCTATTGAGAAATTAATATGAGGTTCACTATAAATAAAAGATAAAAGATGATATGGCTTACAGTGTAAAATATTAAGGTTGGACACAATGTGTTCTATGGATCTAAAGCCAAAAGCTAAGAAAATTAACCCTCTAAGAGTATCCACTGTCTTTGTGGATATATGGAAAAGAGCAGGCTAGAAAACAGAAAAGTTGTCTTTAATAACTATTTGAAAAAGCACAAAGATTTATCAGAACTGGACACAACATTAGACATTGCAGGAAACTATCTTCAACCATGGTCTAGCTTATCAGAAAGAAATACTATTATGTGTTCAGTAGTATAATTCTGGGAGAGCAGACTGATTAATTTAATAATCATAGAATCATCATAGAATCATAAAATCATGGAATCGCCTGATTTGAAAGGGAATGTAAAGATCATCCAGTTTCAACCATCCTGTCACAGACAAGGACACCTTTCAGTAGACCAAATTCCTCGGAGCCCCGTCCAATCTGACCTGGGAGATTAGGACAGGGAGATTCAAATCTGAAGTGGTTTTGTTACCAGAGTAATTAGAATGCATGGGAAAATCCCGCTCATTACACACGCATGTGATGTCAGATGGAGAGACATACCTGTCCTATGATAGGCTGCCACAGCAGGGGCTTGTCCCATAAGAAACACCTTCAGAATCAGGTGATGTTCGTGTGTTGTTCCTATAAGTTTCCTTGCAAGAAATATTTAATTTTTCCAGAACACTTAGGCCTGCCAATTCCTAATAAAAATATGAATTTAATTCACTTAATGGTGAGTGAAACTACACAAAAATTGCCTGAAGTAGTTCAGGGGCTTAAACTCCGCTTCATCTAGAGTTTCAGCTCTGTGTTGTCCATAATTGTGTTCACGTAAGCAAACAAGTAGAACAGAATTCAGATTCACATTCTGGCCTTATTTATATTTCATTTAAACTGTTTAGGTATTACAGTAATTTCCTTTGGAGTCAAATTCTTTTCGCATAATCAAGCATAATGCATGATGCATGTGGGATCTGGTCTGACTTCCATAGAGCACTGTTTTGTGCTTCTGAAGAAAAACTGAACTTTATATATACTTCATGAATATTTGCTTGATGATGACATAATGCACTGCGCATGAATTTTAGAAATAACTGATTCTCTTCAAGTCTGTCTATTCCACCTTCACATGTACACAGCTGCTCATCACCTAAGACATAGTTCCATGCATCAAGACAAAAAAAAAAGCAGCTCAATATGTTTCTTATTGAGTAGGATAATGACATCCTTACATACACCAGACACTTGTACAGTAGAATGGAGTATTCATGAGAACCAGATTACTTCTGGTGAATACAGAACGAAGGGAAAGTAATGAGGATTGTCTAGACCTCTGCTTTTCATATCAACTGAATGTGGAGACAACTGAGTACATTGCACCCATGGTGGAGTAGTCAAATTCTTCTTTATTATCATAAGGTGCATTCAGGCAATCACCCTAAAGCTGGGACAAAGTCCAATGTGGAATACCATACGGTGTACCTAACCCAGCGCATGACAGCAGTTTTAGGCTGCATTCTGAATGATGCATAAAAATGACTAACAGCTAATTAAGCACAGAGAAGCCTATTGGGGCATGAATTCATATGAAGTCTCAACAGACTTCTTTTCATGACTTGTCCCATTCTTATTTCTCTCAAGGTACTATTGGAATTTTTGTTTGTGCTCATATCCAAATTGGGATTCAATAGGTTTTACCAAGCAGACTTATTCATCATTGCTTTTCACAATTTCAGAGTAATGACATTTCAGTCATCTGGTGATGGCTGGAGTACCTCCCATAGTGTATATGATTTCCGTTGACCATTTTGCTAAAATATAAAATACAAAATCTGAGGATTTCCCAAGAAAATGAAGCAATATCTGGGGAGCAAGCTGTGTTCATGTTGCAGAATGCAGTGCCATCAAAAGCTTATACACACACACACATACATATGTACACATGTGCACACACACAAATTAAAGTAAGGTTAATAAGAAAAGATCAGTTTGTATTGAAGAGCTGAAAGACTGAAAAAACCCCAAATTTAATAGAGTTTTAGCAATGTTTTTCTAGGAATTCAGACTTTTCAGAATTTATGTAACCAGTGTTTCAGGTTGAAAAAAGGGAAGATATTCTTGAATCCTCTGTTTAGGCAATATTTTTTGGCCATTTTTATTGGCAGAAGCAAAATAGATTATTCACTGGCAGTGTTACTAGACAGAACTCTAGTTTACCACTCCAGTTGGCTACTATTCAAGAAAAGTAAGAATTCTAACTCTTTAAATAGCAAGCATTAATAGATCAACAGACAGGCTGGTCTATTAGGACTGCAGGTGAATTTGTTAGAAGTTTATGCAAATACCCTTGTTTTTCATACTTCCAAACTCATTATCTTCCTTTCCCAATTTTCTTTTCCACCTGTTTTTTCACAATCAGGGTTCAATTCAAAAGTAGTATTCAAGTTGTCCCACCCAAACAGAATTTAATGAGCTTGTTTCTTATTTAAAACCACATCTGATAGTAGATGAAAAGGGCTGGTTCTACTTCTCATACCTGAAAAGAATTCACAAAGAGAGGGCTTTTTTTTCTTTCTCACATTTCATTTCTCTCTTTCACAGTCTCCATTTTTTCTTAAGGTGCAAAAGTATGCATTAAAAAGGGGAAAAAAAAATTAAAGGTCAATTCTTTCTCTCCTCACAGTGACTATCTTGGCTGAGAAATGAGTATTAAGATCACCCTAATAGAAGATAAAAGATGTAGTACTTGGAGCAATATATTAACACCAGGCACAAAGTGATGTATCAAATAAAGTCTGAACAAATTAATACCCTGGAATAAACAGACAAATTGTTTACGATTCAGAGGAAAGCAGGTAGTGGAGAATTACATCTGTGTATGTTGTGTGCATGCTCACCTGCATGTGTGAGTGTATGGCAAACGCACAAAATTCAAGCCCATTCCTGCCTTCTCCACATCCATCCTATTCCCTCCCCACTTCCCTAAGTAGACCTAATGTAAATCTATGTTTCTGACTACACACATATTTGTGAATGTTTTCATTAGATGTATTTGTGATATATTCCCACGTACAGTGGCCACGAAAGGTGTGTGGGAAAGAAAAAAGAATAGGAAAGGCAAAGCTAACTATGTGTCTGTAAACCTGAATATAACATACATACAAACAGGTTACAGCATGCAAATATATGTCTACCAACATAGAAAAAAATTGAAATGTTTATGTATACATATCAGCAATCTACACATTAGGACAAATACATGTCCCGTCTCCATATGCTTGCTTATATCTGCATCTTCTATGTCTCTGTGTATGTACATAGTTTTGTTTAAAAATACAAACAAATGCATGTGTGACACTGACCATTCACAATCTCTGAGAGAACTATTCTTGTGTTTCCTGCTTTCTTGGTCCTCTTTAGGCCACACCTGCAAGAGATTTCAATTTTGCTTCCCCTCTTATCTGCAGGGGAGTGTAATCAGGGCGCAGTCTATACTGGGATGCTAACTATTATCTTGTTGATAGGTGCAGCAGCCAGAAGCTACTCTTTTTTCACACTTTCAACAAAAAAATACATAGAAAAACATGTTTTCCTTTAAGATTTACCACATTTATTTTTTCTAGCTTATCATTAATTAAATTCATGCTGCTGTAAAGCCCTGCTGGAAATTGAAAGTGTCTTAAGCGTTCATCTAAGAAGGTGTTAGTTACTAGATGTACTTAAATTTGTTAAAATCAGACTTTAAAACCCATCACATCCAACAAAACAAACAGATAATGAGCCTTATAAATCAGCTGTACTTTTCAACTACTTAGAGCTCAACCTTTTTTAAAGACAAGAGTCATAACATAAAATAACCAAATAATTCAGGCTGTGACTATATGAGACTCTCAGGCTGAATCATAGGTAGGGCTGATTGACTCTTAAAAATGCAATCAGAGTAGAAGAGGGAACCTTACTGCAGGAAACTGATAGCTGGGCACTCTCTTATGAACTAATTCAGTATCAGGTGGTTATTTCCTGGACTGAGATAAAATTTGAAATTTATATCAAATATCATTTATTTATAGGAGCAGTCAGCTTACTACCAGCTATATTTTTGTAATGTTAAGAAATAAAAACAGTGACTGTTGCCTATATCTGTGTGTCAAGCTCAAGTTATAACATTTGAAGCTCTCTGTGCTTTGAATACACATCACATCCTTTGCAGTGTTGTGGTGAACTGCCCTTTAATGCCATGGCAATGGCAGTCAGTTTTTTTACTGTTTTTTGGTTGGTTGGTTGCTTGCTTGCTTTTTTTGTTTTGTTTTGTGGGTTTTTTGGGTTTTTTTTTGTGTTTTTTTTTTTGTTTGTTTTGTTTTGTTTTTTTAACGTTAGTTTAACTGCCTAAATGCTGAATACAAGATGAGTGGGTATTCTCCACTGGCCTGCAGTCTGGCTAATCTACAATTTAGCAAATTTGAAACACTAGTACTCTGATTCATAACATCCTATAACACTCAGAACAGGTATAAGGGCTATTGGTAAGGACATGGCACTGGAGGACAGTGATGAACAATAATCCAAGAGATTCACATGTTTTGTGAACTGTCACTAATTCCAAGTCTAGTTCTCTTGTATTATTAATAATCTGCAGAGAAAATAGCAAGGTGTTTGAAAAACTGTCAGGGTATAACTTTGTTATTCCTTGTGCCAATCAAACCTGTCTTTAAAGGATAGATGAAAACATTTACAATACAAGCCAGAAGTACTGAGTTCTTGTTGCATCTGAAAATATAATTCTGTAAGCAACACTGTATACAACTGTTGTACTGTATACAACAGTCTAAGGGTCTTGGAGTCATTAGCCAAATATTCATTTTGCCAATGTCTTTACAGAGTCAGTATCACACATCCACTTGTGAATATGGGCAAACAACAGAGAGGAGCAGGAGAAATAAGTAAATGATGACATGCATGCCCATTTTCATCACAAATTACCTACAGCCCTGGAAATATATGAACATTCTTGCTGTACTAGAATCTGTAGGGTAGACTTTCTAACAAGTCAAACAAAACATTAGCTAGGTGCTGAGAGCTAAGACCACTGATATAACTAGAGGTACACTGAACCACTTTAACAACTGGCTTGTAATATAAATTAATCTACACAGATTTACATAGCCAACTTTATCAGAACCACACAATCCATTATTTTCACTGCTTCATTTCAATTTCTGCATAGTGTAAGAAAGTTCAAACAACATTCTGATTGGTTTTTCATTTCTTACTCTTGTTAATCTGGAAAGAATAAAAGGTTAATGAAATTAAATGTCTCAGCACATTCATACTGTAGAGCTGCTTGATAAGATGTGACTTGCAATATTAAGGTGTAAACAGTGTTAAAATAAAGTACTTAAAGAAATGGATGACATGCCATGTAAAACCAAAATCTTGCATTGTTAACAATTCCATTTGCAACATAAAGTATGATGAATGACATGATGCTCTCGGAAGCCTGCACTCTAGCAATTTTAATGACATCTAGAATTACTGAATATTTACTGTTGCACATGGCAATCCCAGAGTTTCATAATTACTTCCTCTTTAGTGCACCATATATAGAATTTCTTTTTTTCCTTTTAGGTTGAAGAAGGAACTACCGAACTGCAAAATTAGACAACAATAAGTTTCTTGCCTTCTCTTCTTGTCTTGCCAGACCATCCTGAAACCTATTTCAGTTATTCAACCTTCCATGTGAAAATATCCAGAACATACCATATCTTAACCCCCATCAAGAATGAGAGGGGCAGCAACAGTGAAAATAAATCCCTCAGAGTTTCAGTAAGACTCTGTCACACCCATGAAATGGCTGGACAAATATTTATACTAATGCTATAACAGCAAGTATTATTTTTAAAATACTTGCAGGTATATTAGATTTTGACACATATATCTCATGAGTAACCTAAATTAGGCTCCCATGGCTAATGATAGCCTTGCAAGCTACCAGATCTCTAATTCTGGAAGAAGGCAAGCCAATAGCAGCTGCTGAAGCAGACATCCTTGGGACTGGCTGTTCCAAATTACAGAATGTGAAGGTAAAACGCAAAGGTAAAAAGAGACTTAGGTATGTTTTATCTACATACAGAAACTGCTACATCACAACATGTTTACTCACCTCTTAAACAAAGGTGGCCCATACAAAACACGGCTACTGATGTCATTTTCTCATATGATTTTATTTGGTAGATATTCATGGGCAGATGAGCAGCTGGAAATCAAAGTGTTAACAAGCTAGTCTCTGCTGATGAACATCTGAGATAAAGCAAGCACCTTCAGGGAGCAGAGAAATACAGGGTTTTGTTTCAAGAGTCAATGCATACTTTCCAAAAAATGAAGATAGAAATGTTCAAAGGCAAGCAAGGAAAGATACTGTTACTGACCTATCCCTGAGATAAATGCATACGTCACCAATTTAATGTATATTGGACAGGAATATGGCAAAGACATTTCTGACAAGGATTAAGGAGTGTAAGCAGTCCTTTGTGAGGTTTCTAGGAATGAGGTCTGATCTGCAGAAGGAAATATTTGGCCTTTGGTGGAAGATAGAATGGAAAGTGTTTAGTTGATTGTGATTAGACTGTCAACAGACTTAAATAAGTTTGGATAGATTATTCCTTCTCTTCCTTGACAAGGTGTTTTTCTCCAAACACATTCTATTTCTTGCACTAACAGATTTCACTGGGAAAATTATCTAGTAAGCAGAACTAAAGATCTTTTCCCTAAGAACGACTGAAGAGATAAATTGGTGGTTGTCCTATGTCTGGTTGTTGCTGCACAATTGCAATGCACAAAAGAGATTTCATAGCCTCACCTGCTAACACAAGTTAGAAATAAATAACTGAGAGAGCTGAACTCTTCAAGGACAGGTTAATGGCAGGAAGAGGAGAGAAAAGCTATTCCCACATATTACTGACTCAGTCAAAGAGAAGAATGCCTAAAAGTTACATCAGAGCTCAGTTATTGTGCACTGTCAGAAAAACAGAAAAAGAGCAAGACAAGAATGTTCTTGTTCCCATCAAAGGTCAAAAAAAAAAAAAAAGGAGGAAAATAATGAGCAAGTTTAATTTAGAGAAAGACAGGAAAAATCCCCTCGCATCCATCGAGAGAATGGAAAAAACACTGTGAGGACCACTGATGCTTTGAAAGAAGTACTTATGAGAAGCAGTATAGAAACAAGCCTTCAACTACTCAAGAGTGAAGAGGTCTGTTAGACCTACACTGGAAATGGAGACATTCTGAAGCAAGTGAAGAAGTCTTTTATTGCTAAAGATGATTAATGAGGTACATAATGCATATATGTAAATATACATGTAAATGTATGGATGTCTATATTTTGTTTTCATTTATTTGGACAAGAAGTGAAGGTAGGGAAAGTATAGAGTCATTTCAGTTGTATTTTTAACTAACTGCACTAGAATAAAAAACAGTCTTAGGCAAGAATGAGGCAAGAATAAATTTGGAGAAGGACAAGTAAGCAAGTGCTTATTTAAAGTAAAAAAGAAAACTCACTGTTCATAATATATGATCTTAAACAAGCCATGTAGCATTTGATAAATTATAGAGAATAAGAATTTTTGCAGAAAAGATGTTCTGTGTATATATTCATATAAATTCCAGAAATATATTTTCATG
>JAYRBT010000093.1:36715035-36728825 GCA_036023395.1 Myiotriccus ornatus | reverse complement strand
GGGAAAGGGAAAGGGAAAGGGAAAGGGAAAGGGAAAGGGAAAAGGAAAGGGAAAGGGAAAGGGAAAGGGAAAGGGAAAGGGAAAGGGGAAGGGAAAGGGAAAGGGAAAGGGAAAGGGAAAGGGAAAGGGAAAGGGAAAGTGCTTCCCAGAAGCACTGAAATTCTAAAATATGTGTATGGATCCATAAAATAATGGGGGAAAAAAAAAGATCCTGAATTGTTCTGGAGAAAAAACTTGCCCACTACTTTCAGCTGAGGACAGAAAAAAAAATTAAAACAAATAATGCCAAAGGTGAATAATTAGATAAAACATCAAACATAATCACCATATCTAACTATCATCTTCAATTTATTCTGCTTTATTTTTTTTGTTACATTTCTTTTTACTTTCATATTGAGAGAGACAGATTGCTGAAAGGGCAGAAAACAGATACAACAAAGTTTATATAAAAAGTTAACTTTATAGGTCTTTCTTTCACTTTTTTCTCCCGATTTTTTAGTTTTAAAATTACCACTTACAAAAGCTCTCCAAACTTTTACAATTTTAGTAAATTAATAACAATTCACAAGTTTGTACGTCCTCTATGATACTAGAAACACAATTTAGCTTTTCTTAAGAGTCTTACATCAATAGCCTTGAGAACTCTGAGGAACTGATTTGTTCATTGAACATAGAAGGCTTAGTACAAGCTCTTGTGAGAATCAACTGCATACAAACATTTAGCAGTATGAATAGTAACAACACTCACTGATGATACTAATGTATTTAATGCTCATAATCTATCACATTTACTAAAGAGCTAAATTTTTCCATTATGTATTCTTCATTCATTCATTCATTCATTCATTCATGGCTAGGCTTCGCGAACGAAGATTCTAGGAGGGCTCTACCCACGCTTGGGCTCTACTCACGCTTGCTACAAGCGCGCTGATGGCTAAAAAGGCCAGTGCGAGATAGACAAGTCTGGTTGCAGAAGGCACAGCAAAAAGACTCTCCAGGTGGTATCGACAAGTCGCGATCCTTTCTGCGTTGTCTTTTCTCCTCGAGAGTGATCCTGCGCGTGTTCTCAAAAGCAGCAGCAGCATTATAGATGGTGTGTCTCCAGACCTCCCGATTGAAGGCCAGATATTCTTCATATTGTCATTTTGTATTTGCTTCCCCCGGTATTCCAAGCTTTTCAGGCAGATTCTGATTTATTCACCAACTTCCTATCATTACCTCATCTTTTTGTCTTTTAATTCAGACAGAAAATTATCAACCTGACCTATTACCATAAGGAGATAGATGCAATTCTCTTGATTTCCAAAAAAATTAAAAGGTACAGTAGGTTGTGTATAATAGCATACATAACTAAAACCATCTAAATATCAAAATGTCTTAAATCTTAAAATATCAAAATATCTAAAACCTTTGGGAAAAAAAGTCCATTTCAATAGTGCCTAATTAAGGAAAGTCCTTTGTTACAAGTAAATTAAAATTCAATACAGACATCTTGTTTACATTTTGGATAATATTACTTTTATTGTCAACTCATATTGTCCAATTATATGACAAAAAATTCTCCTCTAAGAATAGTGTTTCTTCTGGTGTATACAGCACACCTTCATGACATGAACACAAAACTGCAGAGACTCTGACTTACTTGCAGCTTTGAATTTGTAGTGTTAAGGCAGGTTTTTCCAGTGATGAAAATCAACAGTTTTGGACTAAGATGTTCATAAGAACAAGTAAAATCATATGGCTCTAATTTCTTAAGTATTTGCAGTTCATGATTTAAACTGAATTTTTCAACTTTGGCCTAATTAACTTATATTCTAAATTGGAACATTTTCCTTTTCAACATTTTTTAAAAGTCAAATGATTCTTTGTTCTTTATCCTGAAATAACTATTAAAAGTATCAGTGTATGAAATATTTTCTAACCTGATCAGAACAGTAAAACCATTTAACAGAGGGACCACTCTGGGATTTTGTTTTTTTTCATTTCTGGCCAGGTAACGATAAAATAGTATTTCTGGTCTCCATTTGCAGAGAAAAATCAAGCACTCCTTAGTTTCAGCAACACAACACACTGCAAGGTCTGCTGGCAATCATCTCTTACTGTCTCTGGGCAAAACACAGTCCTTCCTCTAAAGTGGCTGGTCCTTAACTGTATTACCAACCAAAAAGCTCAAAAATCAAGTGGAAAGCACGTCAGCAATCCCTCTTAGCATCAATTACAAATTTCCAGTTTAAGCTGGTAGGGTCTGAATATCATCTACTGTCTTTCAGTATGCAAAGATGGGCATTGATGCACAGCCAACAGAGTGCTCATGAAGTAGCATTTCCCCAACATCCAGTGAATACTGACAGAACAGCGTACGCCTGCCTTCAGTTCACTAAAGTTCTTTGGGACTGAAGACCTTCAAGTTATCTACCCAGCCTACCTCTTAACTGATTATTGGCTCAGGTACTCATCACACAGCAGCACAGTAACTATTACAAGGCCTCATTTTCTTTGTGTTTCAATGCCATATAGTTAAGGAAAACATGATGCAAGTCTGGTAGTTTTTCAGAATACATCTATGAAATAATACAAGATGGCAAGTCACAAGTTACAGTCATTCATCTAAGAAGCATACCTATGGCTTCTGAATGGGAGGTAGTACTATTCAAGGTGTCTTTCCTTCCTCTCTCCCACCTATAGGCCTAACATAGACTCCCCTCTCCATTCACAGCAAAGCTGCAGGCAAAAGTCTAGGGTTGAAACCTATCTACCTACCCAGGCAAAGTCGCTAAAAACACCCTTGAAACAGAGGTATTAGAAGCAAGCGGTGTGCTTAACCAGGATCTGGTGGGCTGCTTTTCACCAAATTGCACTCATGTGATATTCTTCTCAGCAAGCAACCCAAATTTACATTTTACATTTGATGTGTGTACAGAGTTAACAAGAAATAAAATATGTGGTTACTGAAGGGGATCCTGAGGACTCTGTTTTAGTTTTCAGGACTGATATATAAAGGGCAACCAAGACAACCAGAACTGATTTTAGAAGATATTCTTCACTCTAAGGGCTGAGAGAAGTGGCAAAACACACTCAGAAACCTTGATGTGAGTTATAACCTTACATATTGTCGTGGTAAACCTTAGTTCTAAGCATCCAACAAAAGCTGCTCAGTTTATGGGAGAGCTAAACCGCAGGTAGCTATTCTCCAGTCCCTCTGTCACACTCAAGACAACTGCAGGGAGTTGATCTAGTTACAGAAAAATGTTCTAGGTCAAGTGGAAAGCTACTTCCAGCAGCAACACAAGAATACAATTTATTACTCAGAATTTGGAGTTATTACTTCATTGCAATCTTCAGAGTATTCTGCAAGCATAGACTTTTTTTCTGGGTTATAGATTGTGTGAACAAAAAGTCTAGAGTGAGTGAAAAAGTGCTAACAACAACTCAGAAAATACAAATCCAGTCAAAGGCATTTTGAACATGTCTATACTTTAAAGCTAGGTTTAATCTTCCTGGTTTTCTGTGAAGATTACAGGAAATGCCTATCAGTTCATTTTTGTTCAATTGCACTACAAATTCTAGCATGTCAGGCTAGCTAACACTTGATTCTGGCAGGAGTGTATTGATAGACTTAGGTACTCAAATTTGTGTCCATAATTAAGGCTCAGATTTTTAAATCCAGCCTGGGAAGAGCAGACACCTGGAAAGAAAAGCGTTATTAAGGCCTATTAAACTAGTGAAAGATAACAAGTGTACTGTTCAAAAAGACTTTGCATTTTTCTTAGGGGATAGTATTTTCCAGGTGTCAGGTCTAGAATAACTCAATTATTTTAACACATAATATGTATTATCTACTGTAAATCTTCACGCATGATAAAAAGTCAAACCCATTTTGACAAAGCAGAGATGTACTGAAGGGCAAAAACATTTCATTTCTAAAAGCTGTAGAACTTGAGTAAACAAGACCTTTCATGATAATTGTTCTATTTACTCTTTTCTTCAGAAAAATCCTCTGAAAATGATACAGCATCTATACAGAGGGTTGTATACAGAGGGTTAACTTGCTTTTAAGTTTGTATTTTTTAATCAGTATATTTTGTATAGTTTTAATCATTAGGCAGGCAAATTTACAGTGTAATGATTTAGTTAAAAATGTCATAGTAATTCTTATTCAATTGGGGAAAAATCCTGGATAAATGTACATTCATAGACCTCAGGGAAAAAAAAAAAGTTCAAAAATTTGTTGTTGCATTGGGTTTGTGTGGCAAGGTTTGGTAGCAGGTGGGGCTGAAGAGGTGACTTCTGTGAGAAGATACCATAAACTTACCCCACGCTGAATGGAGACAGTTTCACCCAACATCAAAACAGACTTACCGCTGGCCAAAACTGAGCCCGTCAGTGATGGCACTAGAAACTCTGACAATATGTTTGAGGAAGGGTAAAAACTACTGTGCAGTGAGAGTGAGTGAAACAGTGAGTGACACCATGGTCAATGAAGAAAGAGAGGGAGGAGGTGCTCCAAATACTGAAACAGAGATTGCTGTCTAGACCATGGTGATCACCAGGGTGAGGTAGGGGGAAGGGGACCTACCATCCATGGAGAAGCAGATATTCACCCTGCAGTCTGTGAAGGACTTCATGCCAAAGCAGGTGGATATGCCCTGAAGGAAGCTTCAGTCTTGTGGAAAGCCCAGGCAGGCACAGGTTGCTGGCTGGACCTGCGACTCAGCGGGAGACACATGATGCAGCTACCCATTTCCGAAGAGCTGTACCCCATGTAAAGGACCCACACTTCAGCAGCTCCTGAAGAAGTACAGTCAGCAGGAAAAGTACACATGGAGAAATTCATGAAGTAGTGTATGTCACTGGAGGGATCACAGGCTGGACCTACGGAAGAGCTTAAGAGGAAGTAGCAGAGACAACACCTGGTAGAGTGACTGCAATCTCAACTTCCCTCCTTCTGCACCACTTTAGGGCAGAAGGTAGAAAGTCGTGAGTGAAGTTGAGTCCAGGAAGAAGTGGAAAGAAGGGATAGGAGGGGAGTGGATGGGAGGAGAAAGATTTTAGACTTTTTTTCTTGTGTATCATCATCCTACTCTGATTTGATTGGCAATAAATTAAATTAATTTCACCAAATCTGTCTGGACTTATGTAAATCATGTGATACTGTCCTGCATGACATCCTTGTTTCTAAACTGGAGAGATATGTATTTGATGGATGGGTCACTCAGTGGATAAGGAATTGGTTGATGGTCCCACTCAAAGAGTTGTGATGGAAAGCTTGATGTAAGTGGAGACCAGTGATGCATGGTGTTCCTCAGGGGTCAGTACTGCTACTGGCACTGTTTACCATCTTTGCTGATGACATGAACAGTGGGATGAAGTGTACCTTCACCAAGTGTAAGTGTAGAAAACCTTCAGAAGAATTGCTTGGGGAGGGAAAAAAAATAGTGTTCGCTCAAGAAATCTTTGGTGCCTAGGTGAAAATTTTTTCCCATGAGTAGCTTTATGTGTATTTGTCTCCCTGCCTGCCAGGAAGGTTGACTCCCTGGTACAAAAAAAAGATAAAATTCTCACAGCCATGCCTGGAGGCCCCTTCAGGGAGTCCAGGCAGACCATAAAAAGCACCAAGAGAACAGGCACTCTGCATTTTGTCTGCCCAGTGTAAAGCAACACCATATTTGTTAGTGTTTTTGACTTTCGGAAATAAACTTTTCCCCACTACCTGACCTGCAGTGGTGTCTGGGGTACCTGTGTATGTATAATTTGTCACAACACCTTTGCAAACACCAATCTGTGTGGTTGATGTTCTGGAAGGAAAGGATGCCATCCAGAGGAACCTTAACAAGCTTGAGAGACAGGCTCATGTGAATCTCATGAAGATCAACAAGGTCAAATTCAAGATGTTGCCTCTGTGTCAGGGCAATTCCAAGCAAAAATACAGGCTGGGTGGAGAATGGATGGAGAGCAGCCCTGAGGAGAAGGACTTATTTGAGGAGAAACTCAGTGTGGCCCAGCAATATGTGCTTGCAGCCCAGAAAGCAAACACTGGGCTACATCAAAAGCAGTGTGGCCACCAGGTTGAGGGAGGTGATTCTGTTCTTCTGCCCAGTTCTTATGAGACCCCACCTGGAGCACAACCTCCAGCTGAAGGGGTCCCTACCTAAGAAGGACATGGACTTGCTGGAACAACTCCAGAGGAAGGCCACAAATATGATCAGAAGACTGGAGCATCTCTTCTATAAAGAGGAACTGAGAGAATTGGGGTTGTTCAGCCTGGTGAAGAGAAAGCTCCTTGGAGAACTTACAGTAGCATTCCAGTACCTAAAGTTGGGCATAAAAGTGTCATTATTTAATCCTAACCAGCAATCAACTACTACACATCTGCTCACTCACCCACCGCTGGAATTGGAGAGAGAATTAAGAAGAGTAAAAGCTAGAAAACTTCTGGGTTGAGATAAGAACAGTTTAATAGGTAAAGCAAAAGTTGTGCATGTAAAATATTTCAAGTTTTATTATTATAGTGATTCTAAGCAATAATTTAAATGTTAGGCTTCATGCAAGTGCAAGACTTAGAGGTCTTCTCTCTTTTATTTAAACAAAGTCATAAAAAGGAGATTAGAAGGAAGAAACTGCACACACTTTTTATAGGAAATGGAACAGGAATGGATATTTTTAGTTGAAATTATTTTTTTGGGTATCTTGATAATCTAATACAGCTTTCATGTCAGGAGTCACAAAATAATCCCAGCACAATGTCTTCCCATTGTTCTACAGTACTTCCATTAGGGTGTTAGATCAATAAAACATAGCTATGCTTTCTTGACACAGAATCCTGCTTCAGACCTTGCCATTTGTTTTTTCAGGTCTTAACTAAGGGGTTATTTTGCAGTTTCTTTGATCCTTCTCAGTAACTGAGTGAGTCTGCAGCTGGTTAAGACTAAAGTTCTACTGATCAACCCATCCTTGTGATACCTTGCAAAACTAACTTGAAAGTTAACTTATATCAACACAGCAACTTGCCTAGGCCCCATGGGTGCAAAGGCCTAATTGAAAGGAAGGGGATAATCAAACCATTGGCTATGACTACAGATAATGAGCAGTGCTATGGGAGAAAATCTATTATCAACCTAACCTCAAGAGGTTTGAAAGAGAATAGCCTCATTCTATATGATTAAAAGCTCTTTTTTTCAGGTCCAGAGAACACATCTCATCCAGAGACATCAGAATTACAAAGGTGCTTATAAAGCTGTGGTCAACCAACAATGCGGTTATAAAGTCCCTGAAGGTGTGTTGCCTGTATGGAATTAATTTTGCAGGATCAAAGAGATAAATGCCTTACAGATTACTAGAACACTGAAACATCAGATCTTGTAGTGAAGCAAGATCTCAAATACTACAAAAAGATAATAAAATAAAATAAATAAAGTTGATAATTAAAGGTACAGGTACTTTTATGTGAGTTCAGAGCAATAGTTCACCTTTTGCCTATTGACAGAAAATATTGAATCCTTAAAGAATTTGGAAAACTCCAGTAGAGGCAGTTCTGTTGGTTACTGAAGTGTCAGCCAACAATACCAGAATTGGAATAGTTTGGTTACAATCATACCAAAGTTAACTCATGTGCAGCTGAGACTTTCCCTGCCCTCCATTTTCAGACTTCATTAAATTTTCTGTTCCTGTATTACAAACTACAGTTTTAATATATTTTTTAAATATATATATATATATATAAACAGACTGCTTTCAAGAATGAAAATCTAGTTGTATCGTTTAGTGCAATGGACAATGGGAGCCTCATTTTAGTTTGCTTGAGATAGAGTTGTTTTGAACAAACGGATTTTATTTTCTCTTCCAGATAGATTGTTAACCTGCCCTAGTTTCTTGTACAGTGGTGAACTGTTCATATTAGTTAAATCTATTATAAGCATTCCTTAATTGCATTTTAGGTTATATGCATGATGCCTTACTTATAATATAGTTCAGTATTTCCATGTGGATCTCTTAACAGACATGTTAAGCATGTTCATGTCATCATAACAATTCAATATATCTTCAAGTGCACAAATCTTGCAAAACATTACAGTTGGCAGTAATTTGTAAATACAGCTGGGTGGGTTCACCTTGGTTGTCTACCAAGTACCTACCAAGTCAGTCTATCCCTCTTCCTCCTTAACTGAACAGGGGATAAAGATCTGAATAAGGGCTCAGGGGTTAAGACAAGAAGAGGGAGATCACTCAGCAATTACGGTCATGGGGAAAACACACATCATAAATTGGTTTTGGTTGGAAGAGACCTTAAAGGTAAGCTAATTTAACATCCCTGCCGGGTGAAAGGACACCTTGAACTACACCATGTTGCTCAAAAATCTGTCCAACCTGGCTTTGAACACTGCCAGGGATGAAGTACCCACAGCTTCTCTGGGCAACCTGTTCCATTGCCTCACTATCGTCACAGTCAAGAATTTCTTTATAATATTTAACCTAAACCTACCCTCTTTGAGTGTAAAGCAAATTCCCTCTGTCCTATCACTACATCCCCTTGCAAAATATCCCTCTCCAGCCATCTTGTTGTATTAGTTTTGGCTGGGGTGGAGTTAATTATCTTCACAGTAGGTAACATGGGGCTGTGTTTTGGATTTGTCCTGAACACAGTGTTTACAATATGGGGATGCTTTTGTTATTGTTGAACAGTGCTTACACAGAGTCAAGACTTTTTGTGCTTTTTGTACTGCCATGCTGGCAAGGAGACCGGACATTCATGGGAAATTGTGAGGAGACACAGCCAGGACAAATAACCCTATTTGAAAAAAGGGATATTTCAAAATATATGCCATCATTCTCAGTATATAAAGTGAGGAGCAAGAAAAGAGGAAGGGGGAATGTTTGGAGTGATGGCATTTGTCTTCCCAAGTAAATGTTGTGTGTGAGGGGGCCCTGCTCTCCTGGCAATGGCTAAGCATCTGCCTGTCCACAGGAAGCAGCGCATATCAGTGTCATTTGGAATCTAAACATTAACAGTATACTAGTAAAAGTTTGAAATTAGTAGATGAAGTCGTTTAGCTCTAAATATCTTCTGTTAAAGACTGTGTTTGGATTCGAAAAGAAAAAAAAAAACAAGGAAAAAGGAAGCTTGTAAATTGCTAATAATTGCATCTGAATAAATACATCATCCGAAGAAAATTATGCATGGCAGTAAACGTGAAGAGAGGATTTGTGGAAATGCAGAGGAAATAGGAATCTTCAGTTGGAGAAGTAAGAAATATTGCTTCTTGGTAGAAGAATACAAAGATTTGGAGAGCCTATGTCAGAGGAATGGAAGAACCATCAGAGGGTATGTGTTTAAGAAGTTACTCTGGGTAAGCAGGCAGATTTGATGGTGGCAGATACACAATCACAGAATCATAGAATGTTTTGGTTTACAAAGTACCTTAAAGACATCTCGCTCCAAAGCCCCTAGGCCAGGTTGCTCAAAGCCCCATTCACTTCCAGCCTTGAACACTTTCAAGGATGGGGCACCCACAGTTTCTCTAGGCAGCTTGTGCCAGTGCCTCATCACCCTCAGAGCAAAGAATATTTTCCTATTATCTAATCTACCTTCTTTCAGTTTGAAGCTATTCCCCCTTGTTCTCTCACAACATGCCTTTGTAAAGAACCTCTATCTCTCTCATAGGCTCTCTTCAGGTACCATAAAGCCGCAATTAGGTCACACTAAAGCCTTGTCTTCCAGTGTGATATATCTCACAACTCCTTTTCACTGAGGAGGAAAGTCTGTAAAATGTTATAACTCTCAGTGTATGTTTTGCACTGGGGAGAGTGCGGGGTAAGGTGAAGGGAAAGAGAGCTGTCACAGGGCTCTTTCTCTACCTCAGTAAGAAAGGCTCAAAAACAAATGACTTATTAACTGCTTTAATAAGACAGAATAAGAAGAATATAGGTAACTAGTATCAGCTTACAACCCTTCAGGTGCTGGGCACCCTACATTCATGCAGTTTCAGCCAGAGCCCTGATGCAATTTCCCATGGCATGCTGCACTGAGTAGATCCTGTCCATCCAGAGAAATTCTCCCTTCCAGTCTTTTGAGGTCATGTGCAATTTTCTCACAATAATTCAACTGCTCCTAAACGTGTTCTCATAAGAACTCCTAAACTCACTATTGACAAGTGCAAGACCATAATGAAGGTGCTATAGCAGTGATGAGCAGGAGCTGCCTGCAGGATCCTCCAGCACCACGTGTGGGTTGGATCTGTCCCATGGACAAGTCATGCTTGTGGCACAACACAGCATGGCACAGCACAGGACAGGACAGCATAGCCTCATGGTCACACTGGGTTTGTGGTGCCTGCCTAGGCCAGCTGTCCTGTGGGTCACTGGCTCCAAACTTCAGCAGGCTTCTGGTCAAGATCAGTTCAGTATATTGACCTCCTCTGCCTGCTTTCAATACATGTGCCATGAAAAAGTAATGAAGGTTTCTTCAGGTTTTATTAGCCTTTCTTTTCCCTCCCACTCTGTGAAGAACAACCTCAGAAACATCTCACAGTTTTGGATGTGTCTTTATCCCCTTCTCCCTTTCTGTGTCCTACATCATGCAAAAGATCTGACCTTGAATGAGGACCAAAATCCTCTCCTTACTCTCCGTATATGTCAAGGTCTGGGTAACAGGGAACTGAAATAAGGAAGCACACACTCATACAAATGACAACTATGGAAGGAACACACAGAAGAGTACATACTACATTCCATAATAGTTACAGAAGAGAAAATGGATGGAGGTAGAGAGTTCAGTTAGGTAGGGATAAGACCGGAATGGTTAAAGAATTTCATTTTAAAAAGGTACATTTTTCATGTGAATGCCAACCTACAGAGTTAGGAACAGAAATCAACAGCCCGCATGTGAGCTTTGCCACATCTACATTCCCATCTAAAGGAACTGTGTCTTCAACTACTTTATTAGATGAATCGTTGAATCTCCATGGAAAAATGCTAGTTTCATTTTGACAAAGTTTGTTGATTTGACCCCATCCAAAGTTTTCTTCTGCCAAGGATGGATGAGAAAATTCCAGGAAATGGTTTGAAAGCACAGATTAAATATATCTTTATACTTACTTGCACTTGTGAACAGTTGATTTACTGCTAAGGAAAAAATATATCAACAGATACAGTTTGCTTCATTATGTGTGTAATAAAGTGGCAAATGTTCTTTTCCTCTCTTTTGTAGCAACAGTAAATGAAGATTTGCATTCTGGGTAGAGCTTTCTCTTGCGGAAGCAGAAGAAGCCTAGACCAATAATCCCTAAGCCCCAAACCTTGTTAAATGCAGTTTCAGTCCTGGGGACCTAATGCACTGATTGCTTCCTGAGAAGGAGTCTCATTGCCTGCTCCATTCAGTTCTATTACTGGAGGTCTAATTACATCTATTATGCTGTTCAGTTTCACAGACCGTTATTGAGGGGAGGAAGACGTACAAGGCAGCGGAGGGGGGTAGGAGGGTATAGGGGGAGGGAGAAGGGGTGGGTGAGAAGAAACCAAAGCTTGTGGCAGGAAAAAAACCCACAGGCCTCAGCTATTCAGAAATTAACTGATGATTGAACTGACTACTATGAGATTATATCTAAACCACCAAGTGTGTTACTGTAACAAGACAAAATGGAGATGGTCTCAATTTTGTATTATTGTCCAGGCAAGAGAACCAATTACTCTGTCAAAATCCTAGGTACTGAGTTTGAAAAGCTTCACAAGGCCTTGGCTCAACCAAAGAAATCTTAGTATGAAAAGAAAGTAAGGGACGGTGGGAAAGTGAACCATTTTTTAACAGTGTTTAAAGTTTCATTTACATTTCAGGCTGCCAAAAGCCCTTCTCAGACCTCTTTTTCTCAATATAATGCGAACATCACATGCCATATTATGCTTTTGTGGAGCCTATATTAAGACTGTTATCATGGCCTGATAGAGCTCAAAATGAGAGAAGGGGAGGGAGAGGGAAAGAGATTCATTATTTTAGATGGCTTTGCTTTTCCCATAGGGTTCCCATTGATCCTACTTAGCAGCAACTCATTCCAGCACTGATTAAGTGGGAAATATACAGAATCTCAAAAGGTCAAACCTATAATCAGCTGCCCTAAGGAGTTGACATGGAAAACTTTTTAATACAAGTTCAGTTTATGGCAATCTTGTAACAACATCTGGTCAGTGATATATATTGAGAGGAAGAGAGGAGACTCCTAAAAGAGCCTCTTAGAATGCTTCAGCATCACAGTGCCTTGTTTTATCACATTCTTAGTGGGATTCCCATTATTATTTCCACTCAGTTTTAGGATGTTGATAATTTTGTTTCCAGCTGCTGAGGGGTTTATAATTCCAGCACTTATAATAAGCTAATGTGCATAAGACACACACACTTCTTACTGCTGAGAAAATCATTCCAAATTGGATCTACAGAGTAAGCAGGGAAATGAAGCTCTCAGAAACAGGAAGGAAGAAAAGAGAAGGAAAAATAGAGGAAAATTACTTAAAAAAATCTGCATTAGGATAACAATGAAGTCTATTTAAACATGACTCTGATTATTTCCAAATGGTCTCTGTTTGCCTACTACTTCATCTCTTGTGAATCATTAATACAACTCTGAAAAGTAGAGCCTGATTCAGCTACTCTGGAAGCAAGAGAGAGACTCATTAATTTCAACAGGATCTGAAAGCCTCAAATGAAAATGCAGCTTAAACCATAGCAAATATGGCAGCAGGATTTTTTCTTTTGTTTGATTTACAATGCATGCATTACCTTCCAGGGCAGACTCCAGGCACAAGCTAAGTAGGCAATTGTTTTTGACAGCAAAATTCGGGGGCTGAAAAATACCTGTTGCCCTGCTACTTACATTTCCTATGCCACTGCTGTGGAAAAACTGGACTGACTGCTGTCGTGGGTGTTGGAGTGGTGCCATCCTGGCAAAGATGCCACCATAGTCTTTAGTATTTCTCTTCGGCTCCAGGCAAATGAAAAAATTGTTTGCTCTGCTCTCCAAAACTGTTTCCCTCACTTTCTCTCAGCTCTTTTTTCACTTCTTCTTTCTATGCCAGAAGCAGCTAGGTCTCTTTCCTCTCTCAGTGGAATAAGAAAGACAGTTTCCCTTTTACAGCAAAGGTGCTTTGAACTAGCCATGCTTCACTTGCTTTAGCTAAGTGCAGAGCAATGCTGAATTGTATTGCTGTTTCAAGTACTCTCCAGTATAAGTATAAAAACTGTAGCAGAGCTGCATTTTCATCATTGTGGGAATGCTATGAATGCTCCCAGCATGTGTTCACAAAGACCCCTGGATATCAAGAACCGTTTCAAAACAGGCCTTTACCAAGTAATAATTGAACTCGGGTTACTTCTGTCACTGAATTTTTATAGGAATACAGCCTTCCCAGGTGACTCTAAAATATTTTAAAATTTACTATATAGGTATGAGGCTGTTATTTTGTGTAATAAACATGCAGTCTGATTATTTCACTGTGTAATGGAACTGTAAGAGTGGCTCATCTATTATGCAATATGCCCTTCATATACAGTGATACAGATAAAACTAACAGCAAAACTCCAGAAACAAGTAATCAAAACCACCAAGAAGCACAAATACTTTCTGTCTTCCAAAATAAATAACCAAGTTCAAGGTCTAAAAGTAAAAATCAGGAAGTTAGCCTTTGGAAAAGACAAGTAGCATATGATTTTGCATAGAAGGCAACTTTGCTAGAGGGATGTATCTGACACATTATGCTTACTCTGTATCCTGGAACAGATGTATATTCAAAGAATTAAAAACCCCATA
>JAYRBT010000093.1:36681899-36695052 GCA_036023395.1 Myiotriccus ornatus | reverse complement strand
AGTGCTTATTAGAGGGACAGACACTAGTGGATGCTTCTTTTTATAAAAATAAAATGAAAAAGAAAACACTGAAGCAAAAGAAGCCAAAATATTTTCAGAGCTCGTTAAGCGCTAACAAGTTTTTTCACTCTTCTTAGATAGCAGGCCTGTTGCTGCAGGAGTCCACTCATTAAAGCTGTTTTACTCCTGTTATTTTTATGCTTCCGGGTCAGAAAGTCTGATATCCTACACTATGCACTTGAGAGATATTGCATGTGAAAGTAACCAACACAGCAAGACCTTTGCGAACAGAATCAAATTACTCACGAATCTGGCTGTTCTCTGTGATGTCTTGAAAAGTAAGATATTGGACATACTGCTGTATAGTGCATTCCATTTTTAACTTCTGTATTCTTCATCTCCAGGAAGATAAATATTGCACACTTGCCAAGATGTGGCTGCAACTGTAGAGACTAAAGGTCATGTCCCATTTTGCAATGTGACGATTACAACTGTAGGCTGTAATCAGTAATAGGTTGTGATGGTTGTAAAGCAGCAATAATTTAATATATACAACTGAAATTATGTAGGTGTTTATAAAAGGCTGGTATTTTTTATTACCCATCAACCCTTGATAAGGCATAGACACACAAAAAGTCATGTTAATTAATAATACTTTACCTTTCTTTTCTAAAATCTGATGTTGTCTGGTAGCATATCCCATGTTATCCATTGGATTATAATATATACTTAAGTTATGCTTCCAAGGCTAAAGGATTTATAAGTACTAATATCTCACTGTTTTTCCTTTAAATAACTGTGAGTCAAGTAATTTGCTGGAATAACTCCAGTGAGCTAGCAGACTTATTCCAGCAAAAAAATTGGCCTTATTAGTCTATTATTCCCGCCATGGCTGACAGAACAAAGTACTTTGGGTTTTGATCGCATCTGGAAGTAGATGTGGGAATTCTTTTGGGTTAAGACTGGTAAGTACTTAGAAGATGAAAAGTACAGAATGATGTCACATCTTACGCAAAACAAGCTAGTTTTCCTAATAAAACGAATCCACTCCTTTCCAGTACTTTCTTACTCCTACAAACTAGTAAAGTTTAAATTTCAAATGACTTTGCTATTTGGTAGATGGGAATATTATGTGGAATATACATATAGTGTAAAGACAATGACTGTTCTCTTGGTGGTTCATAATGTAAATAACTGAAAACAAATTAAAAACCCCATCTTGTTGATCACCTAGATTCATTGGGATATTATGAACAGCAGAAATGTGAATGGAAGCTCTCCGTTCTATAAAATAAAACAAAACAAACCTGCACAAAAAAACAAAAACAAAACAAACAAACAAAAAACCCCCCAAACAACCAGATCTAATTTAACTATTTTTTCTCCACAATTTTCATTAATAGCCATATCTAGAACTCTGATTAGAAATCCTAGTTTGGCTTGGTGTCTTCATCTACATGCTTTAGAAAGTTAAAACAACACAGGGATACATATTTGATGTCCTATCTCAAGAAGGTGAAGGTTTACTTTCCACTTGGAAAATATTCATAGAAAGAATGCAGTCAGAAAACAAAGCATTATTCTCATACTAAATCTAAAACACATTATACCGGCTACTAGGAAGAAGGTTAAACAGGACGAAAGTGTAGGAGTACAGGATGGAGATTCTGAGATAAGGAAGGTAATATAGCCTATTGAAAGAGACGGAAAGAAAGAGAGAGACAGAAATTATAATCCAGATCCAAATCAAATTTATGAGATTTTTCTCTCTCTGTGTGTGTGCTTATATCTTTTACACAATCTTCTTTTCGTGGTATTAATATGTCTCTCTCTCCTTAATTTCCAATAGCTGTTCTGAAATAGAACAAGAAGTACCCTTTCCAGAGAAACTGTGACAAAGATGAAACCATGAAAAACTTGAAATGCATTTTTAAAAATACCATTGTGCTTCTGAGAATCTGACTGTCATTTTGTGCTACTGTTTCTTATGATTTCTGGAAGGAAAAGGAATATGACTCAAGTAGTACAGATGGTCCAGTTTTAGTGTGTTTCTGGCTGTCAAAAATGCCTTTGGTCAGAGTCTGGGTTTTACAAATGTTTTGAAATTAGCCTTTATTCAATTTTCTTACTTAGGTTAATTTCCAATATCCTGTAGAGCCACATTCATATTGATAGCTGTTTTAATAGTTTGTGATTCCACTGTATATTATGAGAAAGTGAAAATCAGTGAATTAATTTTTTTGAAAGGGAATTATTTTTTTTGTGGGTTTAATAAGTTGGAGAAGCTCACAAATGCATGCAGCAAATAAGTCAGAATTGTTACTGTCAAAGGTATATCATGTGGGGATTTGTTGGAGGGAAGTCACCCGTCTTGTAGGAATCAGAAATCTGTCAGAAGTCAGTATCCTAACAAAAGCACATTTTGTAGAGGAATTTGATTCAAACCCATTTATGCTTCAAGTACTTCTGCATTTCAAGTTCTGGGCATTTTTTAAAATATTCTTATCTAAAGATGAGGAAGAATAATCCTGATTAGGAAGTAACAGGTTTAGATCAGATAATCTTTTTTTTTTTTTTCTCAGGGCATGGTTGACAGCAGCAACAACTCTATATTAAGAGTTTTATCTCTTAATTTTCTTGTGGGTTAATTGAGAACAAACACTCTGGAGCAAATCTACTCCTTGTACTGCTTTAAGGTCAGAGACTTCAGCTTTCAAATACTAGGTTTTTAAAATTTGGGTCTTAAAAATTCCCAAAGGAGAAATATCAAAACTTTATAGTATTTGATTCCAACCACGTCTCAGTCACTGTACTCTTGGAAAAATTTTCCATAGATAGTCACAAACTAACAACTGCTTTCCAAGCAGTTTTGTTTCCTTTAACTATTTCTTAAAATTTTAGTATTAAATTGTACATTATTTTCTGTTTAAAAGTAATTTTTTCATATTTTGAATCTGCTTTTTCTGCTCATAACATACTCTCCATCAGGAAAAAAAAAAAAAAGGCACATTAGTTTCAGAAGAATGTTTCTTTTAAATTCAACAAATCCCTACACAGGTAAAATGTCACTTTCTGACCCTCAGATTAGATCAAGAAAATTACCTTTATCTAATTTACATTTTCCCTCAATTATAAATTCCTGATGAAGTTTCTCTACTACTTAGAACTGAATACATTCAGTAAAATGGCAGATAGTGTTTTCTCTACTATATAATAGGTATAATTCTATCATGTCTCTATCTACTTGTGATAACCAAAGAAAGCATTAATATTTAAAGTTCTTTCCCATATGAACATTTCTCATTCATTTATTCATTTAGAAGCTCAGAAAAACAGTGTATAAAGAAAAGAAGGAAAAAAATCAAAATAAAATTCAAGGAACTTACTGTATCTTGTTTTAAAACATGACGATAAATACATATCACATTTGCACTGAAGATTTTTATGTGAATAGGTTGGTATTTCTACAGCACTGAAATGAACCTCAGATCTGCGTTTCACCTTGGTCCACTAAGCAGGAACTGAGGACTGCTTTTACGTTAAAAGATGGTACTAAAAAAGAGAAACTGCAGCCAAAAAAATCAAGGGCCTGCCTCAGAAAGGACCTCTGTGTTGGCACAAGATTAATCCTTTCTGCAGAAAAGATTCATCACTGTTCTGAGATAAGTCAGAGGTAAGTAGATCCTAACAGGGAGAAAAGAGAAATGAAGAAAAGGTCTGCGCAGATAAGCACGTCTGAAAGAGTTTAAAGGAGGTGTGGAACAATTTGACAGGCCAGTGAAATTTCTACCTTGTAATATCTAAGAAAATTAGTAATTGCAGTAAGTGTTTCACCAACCTTCAAGACTAAATTTGAGTTATAGTGTCTGTGTCAGGGAAAAAGGAGATCTTGCTCATGTCAACCAGTGCGATATCACCAAAAAAAATCAGAGTCATATTTCTCTACATTCTTTTCAAAAATTATTATCCAATGCCAGTTAAGCTTACTATTTCCTTCTCTAGAGACATGCAGCAACAAAATGCGGAAACAAATATATAGCACACAGATTTAGTAAACATGAATTCTGAAACAGTGAGGACTGGATTTTCATCATTTAAATGCAAGTGCCTCAGTTCTGAGAATATTGTCCCTAGACAATTTAACTACTAAGATAAGGATTATGACTGGACATTTCAGTTTATTAAAGACCAGATTGAGTTTATCATTAGCATTTTTTCACTTTGCTCTGATGATTATTGGGACTTTGGACTCCCATTCCAGGCATGTCAATTAAGCAGAATGAATACAGGCAATGTTCTTTACTTGTCAAAGTACAGAAGACAAGCAGATCTTAGCAAAGCAAACAATTGAATACACTCCTTTGGTTCAGTTTCCTCACAGGGCTTGTGCTTCCTTCAGTCTTTTATGACAGCCTTCTGGAGAATCTTGTTCCTTTCTGATCTTCTTCTCTCCCTGACTACATGACTTTTCAAATAGAGAATAAATTCTCTTGTACTCTGGTTTTTACATGTCTCTCATCTAGCTCTCCGAAATGACTAATGAAAGTAGTTCCTGATGAATCCCCTTCACCAGTAGTGTCTCTTCAAATTCAATTATCAAAATACTCCTTGATCTGACATTTATCTGTGGAATTATCTGAAATCTATTACTCATTTATCTAATTATCTTATTGGTAGACAATTTTGGCCACTACAGTTGCTTCATTAAGGACAGCTTCCAGTAGAAAGAAAGATCATCAAAGACCAATGAATTACCCAGCAATCTTAAGGTTCACAGTTATGAGAGTTGTGTTCCAAGGTAAAAAAAGGCAAAGGGAGCAGACAACCCTCATTAATAACACTAAATTCACAGATTGTTGAACAAAATGTTCATAATATCAAGCTGGAACTAGATATAGCTCAGATTGTCTTTAATATCCTATTTCACAATGACTTGTCGCCATGAACAATTTAGGGTGAATTTTGAAATGTGAAGAAGTCAGCTCTTAGATAAAAACGTTAATGTCCAGTACTCGTGTTCCAGGGAACTGATAATTAGGCTTATTCATCTGAATGGTCATCCTAACTCAAGATGAGCTACTGCAGTACATGAATCATCTGACTTCTGCCATCTTGAACTACCACTTCCTCTAAAAATACTATATCCTGCTCAAAATGATTATTTATTTTGTATTTTGAAGCATGGCATGTCCCTATCTAGTCTGTGTGCACTGCTGGTGTTTGAAAAGAATGAGGTCCCTTATGGACTGAAGATTGAGATTTTGATAAATGAAAGCCATGTATGCTACAATCAAAAGTATCAACCTTTCTCAAAATGCCAATTTAACTTTTTAAATATCATGAAGTCCCTATATTTTTATGGGCAGACACAATAACCCTCTGCCAGCAACAAAAGTAGAACATTTTTATTGATTCAAACTTGGTTACTGTTATGGAATATAATATAACGCATTACTTTTTAGCAGCAGTTTTCTGTAAGAGACAAACTGAATCATTCCCCTAACCTCACCAAGAAGAACATCACATTCTTAGGATCAAATTCCTACTGGAAAAAGTAGATTCCAGCAGGAATTACTGCAAAATGGAACTATTTACAATCTAAGTGTTATGTTTCCTGAGGTTTGTTTTCACTGCAATGCAAACTAAAGAGTTGATGGCAAAAATACTGGTAGCATTCCTCTTAAGATTTGAATAGAAAACTGTTTGAATTTGGTCCTTTGCTACTTCACTCATTATCATGGGGATCAGTTGACTGTGACACACTCAAAATTTTTATGTGAATTAAGCAAAGCACCTTAATAAAGGAAGGAAAGATGCTGGTGTACAACATATTTGCCTGAAAAATCTCTTGCTTATTAAATTCCCAATATTGGTCCTGGAAGTTACTGAAAAATCCTTTGTGTGTAAGATCATATCCCACATCGCTTATGCAGGGGAAATATTTTTGTATCTCTTCCCAAAATACATCAGTATTTTGAGCCTTATTGTAAATTACAATTCCTTTCTGACTTCACCTTACACAAAAAAAACCCAACCAAACAAACAAAAAATAAAACTGAAGATACAGTGTTGCACCTTGACTGAATATCTTTTACTTCTCATAAAATTATACCTTTTGTCATAGTATTTTACAATACTGTAGCTCGGATTTGGGATGTAATTACCTGTATACATTGATTTATATTTTTGTTTATTTTCTAGCTAGCCTGAAATTTTGAACTTTAGGGTTATTTTCCTGGAGCCTTTGACATTCAATCTGCAATAGCTTAAGGATAAACAACCAGAATAACTTATTAAGAAATTTCATGTTTCTTGTTTCGCTCACAGATTTGTGTAATCTGATTGTTTACAAGTCCCTTGTTTCAACCTCTAAGCATTTGTATTTAAAGCTTAACTGGATGTACATCTGCAGAGTAAGTAATGTACAGTATTTTACCCTTGTGTCATCCAGACGTATAATGCTAATCTGAGGCCAAATGACTGTGCATGTCATGGGTATCTATATCCAGAACTGATGCTCTTCTAGTAAATCCACCTCAGTGTCCACACAGAGTAGAACTCGATGAGCATGTTGCTATGACTTCGTCAAAACTTGTGTTGTCACTGTCACTGTACTTTTGGAAATATGAAAAAAATAATCTCTTCATATACTAATGGTAACCTTCAGCCACACAAATAAATACTGAAAAGGTGCCTGAAAAGTGGCCTGAAAATTGGCCTCTGTGGAGGCCTTTCAGTACAGAATTGTTTTGTTAGCAAAAAACTGACAACATGAACTCTGAGTTACCTAATAGGCAGGGACTCAGTTACTGAAATTCAGAGAGTAGGCATGCATTTTTGTTGAACATAGGTTGTAAGCAAAACTTTTTAACTCTTTAAGGAAGTTTAGGGAAAGTGACGAGCTCATTTCTTCCCAAAACAACCACTAGCATTTTCTCATAAACTACCATTACACCAGCTGTTTATAGTGTATTTCCAATAACTAATAACGTTTCTGGATAATTTTTACTATTACCAATTATTATGGATCACCATGCAGAGCAAATATGATCCATGTTACCTGTGTATAGTCTTGCATGTCAGATTTAACAACTGGAAGGAAAGCACATTATTACAAGTCATACAACTGATTTGTATTTACAGTAAAGTTTGACTACCATCTTAAGTTCAGGATGAAATGCAAGAAGCTTATATACTCCAGAAAATAACCATTCAGAATGGTAAGTTTTCTACCCATACTTCTACAAAAGGAATGTAAAGAGCATTCTAGTTCTGTAGAATTTTATAATAGATTTATAAAGAATGGCTAATAATACAGCAAAATGGCAAATGAATGGATCCTTGGATCCCATTAATGGATAAGGAAGGCACAGTGAAAAGGTTTGAAGAGCTCTGAAGAACACAGGTTTCTATATTTCATCCTCTTGTTCCACCTGAAAGAACCTTTTCATCTTGATGAGGGCACATGAACAAATCAGACTTCCCTTCACAGAAGAGTCACAGAGTTTCAAGCCATAAGGTAAAAAAAAAATTACCAGTAAGGGTATATTAGTAAGCCAGTGAGGTCTCCCATGGTTGACTCCACTGCAATGGTTCCTCAGTTCTTTAAACCTGCAATAACTCTGAATTAGGTTAACTGAGTTAGTCCTTGTTCACAGATACATTCCATCTGGGCAGCAAGCTAAAACACAGTAGAGTCTGATGAAAATGTGGACCAAATAAACTGCTTACTAATTGATTGAAATATTCATCAAGAGATACGATTCAGAAGTGACAGGCTCACTGAGGGTCCTGATTGAACTTCCTTTGGTCTTTCCACTCATTCAGAATTCCCTGGAAGTGGCATTCCTGGTGATGAATGACATCTATGGCAGGAGCAAAACAAGATAGCTGTATTATTGGATAGATGTTCTCAGTTCCTCTGCATGGGAACAGGGAGACAATGGCTGCTTAGTGGTATGAAGAAAATCTGTGCAGACCAGGCAGTACATAAAGTGATTATCAATTTGTAGTCAAATTTTTGTATAAAGTGTTTTTTCCTTTTACTTGTCTAATATATTATTTTTTCCAAAGGCACTTTCATAATTATAACAGTGGATAGAAGAGAGGTATGATAGGTGTCTGGTTACATTCCACCTGAATTTGTTAGAAAAGCCAAATATCTTGACTGTACTAGCAGTGAGGTAGGGCACTAATTGCAGGGGCAAGACAAAAATTTGTAAGTTATTATTTAAATTTAACTAAGCAAAATAAAATATAAATGAATAAGAAGGATTGTCACAGATTCTGCTTTTCCTGCTTCTTTGAGAAGTTGACAAACAGACTAGTGACACAGGAAGACCTCTTGAATTGCAGCATATTTCAATGATGAGAGTTGTACTATCAAAGCTTGATTTCTATATTTCATACATTACCTTTTGATTAAAAAAATCAATTTATTAAAGGAAGGATTTATTGAAAATTTCTGCCAAGTTTTTCCCTCAAAATTACCTCCCTTTCTACTTTCTGTGCCTCAACTGTGGGACATCACATAGTCACAGTAATGTTGTTTTAAAAAGAGACAGGTGAGTGCTACCTCCTGTTGTTGCCATCATTTCACCTGATGAGCCATGGCTTTCTCTAGTTCAGTTTTGAAAATATTGAACAATGGAGATTCCACAGCTTTTAAACTGGATATAGGATTGGTTTTTAACCAATCAAAAAGTTGGTTACCCACAGCTTTTGGGGGAAAACAGTTCCAGACCTCCTTGTGAAAAAGTGTGTCCAAATACAGAATTTCAGCAGTACCATCTTTCTGAACTATGTAATGAATAATTTCTGGTAAACACAAAAAGTCCTCAAGCAAAACTTATGACAAAGCTAGATAATTAGAGATAACTGATCTGAATCTTCCCACTCACCAGCCTTGTAAAATTTTACCTATGTGGCACTTCATAATTATTATTTTGGAGCAAATTGTGGTTCTTTCTTCAACAAGATGCTTATTCTCCAGTAATGTGTGCAATAAGCTCAGGCTTGCTGATAATTAAATTCACATATAACAGAAAGTAAATTGTCTAAACGTGAATAAGGCTCAGAGGCAGTCTTTGGATAACATGAGTAGAATTAGCTTTCCATCTTTGCTTCATTCAACATTGCTTCATTTTGAGACAATTTGGAGGGGTGGAGACCTTGAACAGAAGTCTCCTCCCGCAGATTCAACACCCCTGGTTTCTCCAACACAGAGAGAGAGAGAAAATACATCCAGATGTAAGTGAAAAAAATAACTCTTCACTATGAAGAATGTTAATAACAATACTGATAAAACTGAGTAATTGATGAGTTACTCAAGCCCCACCCACCAGACCAAATCTAGATGACAGCTGCATCCCCCACCTGGAAAAAAACACACTTGGCCAAAGGACAGAGCCAAGATGGCTGTCCTTCCACATGGTTTGCTTCCCCCATGCCGGGGAAACCTCTCAGGAACAGTTGGAGAGCAGAGCTGACAGTAAACACTGGATATCTGGGATCCAATACTGCTAGACACTTCCATGTCACTGGAGTGAGGCTGCAGTGCTGGTACAGGCAGCCGGAGCAGGGATGTAGACCCCCCAGGTGACTGGAAGGAACCACAAGACACCACTGGATCCAGCAATTTGGTTGTTGCAATTTCAATGTTCATTGGTTGAAGTGGTGGCCGCAGTCCTGTCAAAGTGGTGGTCACAGTCCGGATCTGTCACTGTGGTGGTGCAAGCCCCAGGTGGGTGAGGGAAGCCTTGAAACTCAGTAAAATGCTCAGGTTCAGGTGGGAACACCTCTGGTACCTACATTGGGGTGGGTAGTTTTACAGTGGCTGATGCAATACTGTGAGTCATGGGATACTTTGGGAGTTTTTGACACCTTCTAAGATGTTCCAGCTGTCTCTTAAATCAGTGCAGCTGAGTCCATTATGGCTCATCAACAAGAGAGGCTTTCAGGCTTCATGTGAATGTTCTGAGGAGTTATCACAGCTGAGTCACCTGTGTAAGGAAAAAGAAACACTATCCCAACTCACGGAGTTTGCCTCTTTCCTTATCTTGTTTAACACCCATCTTGTAGCACGTAGTGTCAGATGTGCATGCCTTCGGCCCCTGGCCTGGGTGGCCACTCTGCACACTGTCAGCAAAGCAGCTGCTGATCGAGCCACCAGCACTGATAGTCCAGTCTCTTACAGCACTTGGGTGATCACTGCAGGTGGTCAAATGTTTGTGTCATTAATCACTGGTAGTTCAGCCTTTTTAAAGAAGGCTAAACACCAAAAAGCCAAAAAGGCATATTTGGAGAAAAAAAGAAAAGAAAAGGTGGATACTAGAAATTTTGTGTAACCCAGGACATATGTGCTCTTTGATGATGGTTTATAATAAAGAAAAGGCTCTTAAAAATTTGCTTTGTCCATCTATTAGGAGTTTCACACACCAAATACTAGGGGAGGCCAAGTTAAGATGTGCATCATCTCTGTAACACTGAAGAAAGTGCTGAAAACTGAAGCTAACAAAAATTCAAGAAGAATGGTTTTTGCAACATATATTTTGACAAGTTCTTTTAATTAAACTACTCTTAGGGACATTAAAGCAAAAGTTTTCCACTTGAAGTCCTATTTTTCTTCTTTTTTTTTTTTTTTTTTTCAGGTAACAAAAGGAAAAGTTGTGTGCTGAACTTCAACTAAAACCAATGGTTAGCACTATTGGACTTGAATGAAATAGATGTGCCTTTTAACTAGCTCCGAAAAATGAATTTACAGCCAACAAGCAGTCAAACTTGTAGTGCTGTTAGCCATGCACAAACACCCAATATCTATCTCTCACTCATTGTGAACTACAGCAAGGCTTATTCAAAGAGATATTTATGCATGAATAACATATAGCTTCCAGCTTAGAAGCACTACAGGTTTAATGTTTCCCTTCGATTTGTGCACAGCATGAGTCATCAAATAAAGCTGTTGGGATGCTGCTTCATCACTGAAAATTTACTGGAGTGCTACTCTTGACCTTAATTTGTATACAATCAAGGGGACTTCTAAAATCATAGATGTGTCTTCTTCCATCTCTGTGTCAGTAAAGATGCTCTACTTTCTTACTGCTCATAGCTCTTCTGTAAATTCCAACTGAAATATCACATGAGTGAGTCCCAATCTGCTTTAGAAGATTGATCAGGATTAGCTCAAGCCTCTTTCATTGGTAGGTTAAATTATTAGAACTTATTTTACCTGGTAGGATTCAAATGAGATAACATAGCTTTTTTCCATTGTCAGGAGCAGGAATTAAAAGCACAATGGACACAATTGAGAAAAATTATTTAAAAGGTAGATATTTGGCTTTGTCTGAAGAAGCCAAAGGTTTAAGAAAGAAGTCATTGAGTCCAGCTTTTGCCTGGACTAAGACCGTATCTTATTTATCTTCACCTCCAAAAAAGCCAAGACGTTCTCCTCAGGAGGCATTCCAAGCTAAACCTTTACAATTCCATCTCACATAACTCTCTGTCTATGCCTATAAAGGTGTTTGTTGTGAATTCCAAAAGAGTGTGTAAAATATATAGTTCAAATGACCAGCTATATGTCTAAAAATACGAAAAGCATAAGGTGTCATGTCAGCCTCACACTACCAACTCATACAGTAAAAGTCTGGAAATCTTAAAATCCAGCTCACGAAATGAACGCTTATAACATCACAATAGGCCAGGTATTAATAAAGCTATTTAAGCCCCTAACATCTGTCAAGTCTGTGCCTAATATACATTTACTAATGTCTCCAAATATTTTAAAGACTGTCTTCTGTGTTTCTATATAGAAATGGTATACTCATTCTTCTAACGCTTATACTATTTGCAAACTGTTTTATGTTTTTCGTGGATTGCGGAAGGCAAGTGCTGGTGTGTCTATGTGTATGTGCACACACATGCATGAGCAAGAAATAAGGAGACACAAGTATATTTTTCCAGCATATCAAAAAAAGCATACCAATATGTCAAAGATTTTAACAATACACAGGGGAGTATGAATACTGCATTATAACTCTGTGCTGGTTTTAAAGTAAACCAGCATAAGAAATCAACCCAACTCCAGAGATTACAATTCAGAGTTACAGGTTACTAAGAGTGCTCAGCTCCCTGTGTTGAGCACCACGTGGGCCCCTGGGTGCAAAGTAAAAGGAAAGGAAAACCTGTCGGTCCAGATGACAGTCACAGTTCTGTTGAAGTCATGGTCACAGTTCTGTTGGAGTTCTGGTCCTCCTCTGGATCCTGTGAGTGGTACCAGAAGTCCCAAACCCCAAAGTTATATAAGTTCAAATTCAGGAGGGAAAGCCCAGTACCTCCCCAAGGACAGGGAGTTTCACAATGGGTGATTTAACTCTGTGAGACATGGATATTTTTGGAATATTTGATGGTCTAGGTGTTGCAGGTGCCTATTATGCCAGTCTATTGTAGCATATTAGCAGAGATTAGCCCTCAGGCTGGGTGTGAAAGTGTTAATGCCTTTCCAGAGGGCAGTTATCACAGCTGAGCCATTGGTGTGTAAACAAAAGAACACTCTCCTGTGTTTCTTTCACAGGGTTTCTTTAACACCCAGCTTGTAGCCCAAGGTGTCAGGTGTGCCCTGGGCAGCTACTTCAAACAATCCATTTATTAACAGTCCATCAGAAATTACACAGAGGGTGTAGAATATACAGTTTTGCTTATACCCACATAGTGATAAACTGATCCCAGCCCCTTTAACTAAGAAAACTCAATATTTGAAATTTTAAGGATTATACTACAATCCAAAGTCGTTTGTCTGAGAGTTCAAGGATTGCCAGTGAGATTGCCATGCTCTTATATTCAAATTCTTCTTTAGTTTCCTCTGAAACTTCTAGTTTATAACCTTATGCCATTTTTTCCCTGTCAAATAACCTCTTGGAATCTAAATTGGCCTCAAATTAATGACTCCTTTACCATGAACTGTAATGTCAAGAAGATTGGGTGATACAGTGAATGGTTCTTTAGCAGATAGTTCTTCTGTAATCCTAGCAGCTCTTAAGTTTCATTGTTACATTTATTTTTTCCAGAATCAGACGGGCCTTAAAGAAACAGAATAAAGGACACACATGCTTGCACACACACATATCCCTTATACTCTAGTTTGTCAAAAGTGGATTGG